>CM076579.1:574344921-574914790 GCA_034641835.2 Pinus albicaulis
CCAGGCCTGGTCGGCCGGTTTGTTACTGAGCCGGCCGAGCCGGTACAAAAATCGGCCGGCTCGGGAACAAACCGGCCAACCTGGCTGTTTTTGTACCTGGTCAGACCGGCCAGCCTAATGGCTTGGTCGACCAGGCCTGGTCGGAGTCGAAACGACCGATTTTTAAAACAGAGGTCCCTTCATCAGCAGCGTAGAGGTTGTGCAGTCCCTTGAGGGAATCACTCTGGGAGATGGGGAGTGAGTCGAGTTTTTACAGGAGACTTAGTGGGAAGGCTTGGAGCCTTCTAACAAGGATTTTCCAAGCATTTCGGTGACATCCAACAAAAAAATTATCGGGAGGTCCGAATTCCCAGCAGTTTAGTGAGCCAAGCCCAAGAGGGCCAATTTTCGAGGTCAAGCTTTGGCCAAACCCTTTGTGGGTTATTCTGGTTTTATTGAGTAGAGTCTGGGATTTAAATCCCAGAATTTTATGAGCAGTACAACAAGCCCTCGCAGCAGGTCATTTGGAGCAACAACAACATTTATGGGTAGTTTCCAACGTAGAGCTACAACCACGCAGAGAGCAGAATTGAGGGAGTTCAACAACACATTTTGAGGGCTTCTCTAGCTACCTTGAGCAAGCCCAACTGCACTCATTCCAACACGTCCTTTTTTACACATTCCTCATCATTAATAAAATGGCTCAGCACGGTTTTTGTGGCTCAATGGTTGTCTAAATTCTGTGTTTATTTTTGATGTGTGTGTTTTGTCTATGTATGTCTATTTATTGGTGTAAATTACCTTTGGGGATATTACAGGTATGATTCCACATGTTGGTGAAGATGGCCTCTCATAGGGGCATAATATATAATATTTTTGCATAACAAGATCCAGGTTAGTTATTAGTAGGGTGCTCATCATTATATGTTTTTGCAACATCGAGCAAACATTCTCCCATAGGGACATGCTAATTTGGCTAGGGGTGAATGGCCCATGGGGTAGTCTTCCTTCCATGGGGCCATGTTGATTTAGCTAGGGGAGATTGGCCCACGATGCTCACATTCTTCTATGGGATGGAGTGATCTATTTTTTATAGAGTGATTTTGAATTATTTATTGATTGGGGTTTTTCACCTAATAGTGGGGTGAACAATTCTAGTCTAATGTTGAGTTGTGATGTAGACTCTGTTAGTGAAGGGGTTTCTTGTGATGATATTCCCCTTGATGGGTCTCCACTTCATGGGTGATATCTCTAAGAGAAGTTTTTTTCCCTATGATGGGCCTCACCTGGCAGCCAACAACCCCTTGTAGCCCCCAACTAGCTCATTGTGCCATTTCTCCACCACTTGAGCCAACCATGCGGTCCCTTACCCATCTGTATTGATCGTATGTTTGAAGGTGGGCCTCCCGAACCCAAAAGGCATGTCTTGTTATTTGGTAATTGCGTATTGGGTTTACTTATCATGGAAACCTTTGGACATGGATTGATGGGGGGATTCAACGGAAATAGTGGACTAAGTTTGTGCTTATGTCCCCTTGACCTCTTTTGGATGTTACCCTTGCATTTTAGTCTCGTGGATCTCCTTTATTGACCATTTGGTTTTAGGGTGGTACTCCTTGGGAAATCCCGACTTTGGTTGCGTGGTACTGCTCCCTTATCCACGTACATCATCCCTTTTCCACTCACTATAACACCATTCATCATATCTCCCATCTAGGCCCACATTTCCTCACTAGGTCCACATATGGTTAGCCTCCCCTTTCCCATGCCCCCACTTTGGGTTAGGCCTGGAATGATTCCTCGGAGGTTGAAGCAACTAAAAAAGAAAAGAAAAATCATAAAAGTCCACATTCAACACAAAGATGTACCACAAAATACAAAAGATGGTCGGGACAAAAATATCTAGCACGTGGGAAAAGCCAATGCATGAGCTCTACCCCATTCCCATGGCCATCACTCTAGTTCCATAGGCCCTAGATGAGCCTCCGTTATCATTCAGGAACCCATGATTGTCCCAACCGCTGGAGGGTAATGAACCACCATACCAAAAAGGGGGTATTCACAACTATATCTTACACATCATGCTCTTATCCTTTGAGCCCCGAGTAGTTAATCAAAGAAAAGTCATAAAAGGAAAAAGGAATATAAAGAAGGGTGGAAAAATCAAGGCAAGGGCACCTCATGTACCACGATTTCTCCCTCCTACACATTACATACCTAGGTGTGGGCTTCCCTTTATCTAGCTACCCTTGTGCCCCAATATGTGGCTCAGGATTAGCCTTATCATTCCCTACTCCATTTCATGTCTTGATCATATGCCACCACCATTTGTGGGGTGGACCTTGGACATACTATCCCCTCTAAAGATAGAAACCACCTAATAAGGTACTTGGCTAATTCATTTTGGAGCTTGGAGACATTAGCACATCCCAAAGCCCACTATGGAAGGGAAGGCCATTATGAAGCGTCCACTTGTTGTCCATGGTTTGTAATTTTACCCGACTACTTTGATAACTTGTTGTGCTAGAAGGCTAGGGGATGCATTGGATCTTATACAGGATTGCAGATGGTGTCCATTTTGGGTTTGGTCTCCCTATACGGGGTCCCAACCCTCCATAGGCCTACATTGGAACATGTAGGGTGTGTGTAGAGAGCCATGGACCTCCACATCAATAGACAACACTCCATGGATCACTACGGATGTTCAAAGATTGCTAGAGATCCACCTTTTGAACAAGGAAAATGCATTTGGTACACTATGCCTAGCTGGCCCCACACACTTGGCAGGTGTCCCAAGACTTGTACAATCACATGGCATCATTTATTCCAACATTTGAGCCTTTACAGAGGGTCTACAGGAATTTTCAATTCATTTGGAAACTCATGAGGTCATTTGTGTGCCCCCATATCCACTGGGAGCACCATAAGTTTATTGTTTGGAGAAGAAGGGGCCACCCCCTTGTCCATCACTTTTGAGGGTCTCATGCATCATTATGGCACTCATGGACATCATCATGCCTCTTAGAGGGGCCTACGACATGCATAGATTATTAGTTGGCCTCTTAAGAGGCTTATTATTTCATGTATGAGCTAGTTTGGTGGGATTTTCACCAAAAGTTAGTCTACTTGCACATTATTTTATTTTTAAGGGCTAATGTGTTGGGAATCACGATTTCTGTTAGACCAAAATCCGCAGGGGTTAGTCAACGATCGCATCACCAAAGATAAGGATCCATGAGAGGCGGTTAGTCCATGTCACGAAACACATGGGGAGCGTTGATTTATCTGGTGCCCAACAATCTCCCCCCCAATGCGAGCTGAGTGTGTATCGCACTCTTGACCTAAGCTTTGATATCACTTGTTGGGTAGATCAAAACCTCAGGTGTTAGTCAACGATTGCATCGCCAGAGATAAGGATCCACGAGAGGCGGTTAGTCCATGTCACGAAACACATGGGGAGTGTTGATTTATCCAATGTCCAACATAATGTAGGCCCATTAGGGAATTAGAACTCCTAATTGGTGTATAAATAGGAGTTAGATGGATTCATTTGTATCATCACTTGGATTGGGATCTCTCTCTCATTAGAGAACTTCACATTTTTTCCTCGGTGGATATTTTTGGATGATGGATGAATTTTGATGTATGGATTAGGTTCTTTTCTATCTTGGAGCTTCTTATATTGTAAATGTGATGCTGGTTGGATATATTCTCTAACGTGTAAGTGCAAGTTTAATGGTATTTTTCATTTTGCTGCATACATTAGAACCTCACTATTATTAGGGCTAATTGCTACATATGTTTAATGTGGAATTATGTGTCTATTTAGCGTATCTATATGTATGGGCCATGTTGGATGAATGAAATGTCATAGAGATCATGTTATCTTGATAAGCCTTCACCATTTGTAATGAAGTATAAATGCTCTAAAGTCACTTTTCTTCTCTTGCCTCTAACATTGGACGAAGTCGACTTTTGGAGCCTCCTTGAACAAGAAACAAAATCCTTCCTCACAATTCTCCTTGACTCCATATCCCCAAGAGCAACTAGGCACTGGTCCATCAAAGGGTTATCATTTCAACCCTATTTTCACCTTTTTCCTCCCTTTCCTAGGTCTAGCCTCATTAGGTCACCTAGGGTATCAGTTTCCCGGGAAATTGACCCTATAAAAACTTCGATCTCCTAGGTTGTACTGCGTTGGTGCGTCCATTAAGACTCCTCAAAATTTGAAGGAAATCTGACTGTGGAAACTCTGGATATCCCAAGCCCTAGGTCTAGGATCAATTTTTTCCCTGGTATTCCCAAGGCTAGTACCTAATAGGATCAATTTGACATCTTTGGGCGAAAATTCTTGTTTGATCCTTCCCCTTGCCTTGGTTGGGTTAAGAATATCATTGGTTGCTAAAATCCATCCTCTAACCTGGGATGGGTCCACTTGGTCTCCTGTGGTCCCATTTCACATCAAAGACTATTTATCAGGGATTGCCCAGGAATCCAAGTTCCAAAGGGATTTTAGGGATCGGGAAACTCCTTTACAAGCCATATTCTTCTCCCTCAACCCTTTAGGGATTGGGAAACTCCTTTACAAGGCATATTCTTCTCCCTTAACCCTCAAATCCTCATCTCATCTCCCTACAAAATCAAGTCCCTTGCTTAAAGAGAAAGCAAGCTCCATTCTTCATCCCATCCTAGGGAAAGGGTCTAAGGGGTCACTTCTCATATATTTATTGATATATCCTCTATGTGTGGTTTCCCAAAAAATTGGGACTGCTCCCATCGGTGAAAGTCCGTAAAGAGCAGGGAACCTTAGCTGTGGTCACAGTGGGCTAAGTCTTCGTCGTTGCCCTTAACCTAGCAGTTTCCCTCTTAGGAAGCCCTTTTAGGTCCCCTGCTGGTTTGAGTGGTAACACACTCAACATTAGAGCTCTATATAAATAGACAAACATGTGAGAGACAAATTATCAACATAGCAAGCTCATTCAATCTCTTCTAGTGGAGGAAATAATTCAGCCAAGGAGAAATATGTTATTGGAGATCATCTTTATCTTTTCTCCATCATTCTATCATTCTTTCTGGAGGCTATATGCGTGTGAAAGAAGGTCGAGTTTGACCAGATAGTTGACCATCATCTTGGGGGCCGCACGTGTGATGAGTTGACTGTTGTTTGACTGAATTTTGATTGAATTTGACCACAGATTTGACCACACGTGCAACTTGATCGTAGCCACATGTGTGGATTGTTGACCACATACTTTGACTAGGGCCGAAAATTGACAATACAATAGTTTGACCAAGCTATTGACCAGAGTTGACCTTTGATTTTTCATTGCTTTGGTGTAAATTTATGTAGATGTTCTATGCTTGATGCAACTTTACTTTTTACTACAGCAATCACATAAACAATCAAGTAAAATGCTGATAGAACATACCAGTGGATCTACAGAAGACAAACCAGAAACAGAAAAATGTGGTGGTGCATAACGGCGGTCAACAGGATGCTTCAACCAGCAAAGTCTCCTTGGTCAGCCAACCCAACATGTGTCACAAAAGCCCTCAAAACAGCCACACGGTCAACTCAAAGTCAACCCAGAAAAGTCAACGCTGTCCAAAAAAGTCAATGTAGGACAACAGCAAGAAAGTCAATGCAGCTCGGTCTTCGATCAACCTTTTGACCTCGGTTCTTGTGCCAATATGTATGACCTTCCAAAATCGAAGTCTCCACCAATTTTCAGCCTATTTGGACCATGCGTTGACCAAAGTCAACGCTGGTCAAACTTGCGTGGAAACCCTAGCTGCAGTAAATTCGTCCAAAGCCTAGCTGCAGTGAATTTGTCCTTCTTTCCACATGTGAACCAAAACTGCTTCCAAGGAGCTTGTACTAAATTAGAGGAGGAGATAATGTGTGAGGATGAGATGAGTGAAAAAGTCCTCCAATGTTGACTCTATTTATATCAATCACTGAGATGTGTGACACATCTGCTGGGGGTGTAAAACCTTAAGGCTGACCTGCACATATTTGAAATTATTAAAAATAAATTCAAAATAAATGTTCTGCTCATCAGATTAAGATCAATTTTAGATCGATCTTACACCTCTTTGAAAGAGGAACCCAATACAAATATTGGTATCTTCATTTGAGCATCACAACATGGAGTTTGGACCTAGTTGTCCAATTTTAACACTCCCTCTCAACCAGGGAGAACTCCATCCACCTGTGCAATCAAACATTGTGCGTCATCTCGCCGTAACTTGCTTTGCTGGCCTCTTTATTTCAGAACAGAAGTGGGTCAATCACAAAGACATCATTCCCCAGCTGACAGATTCAGCCCAGAGGTCTGAAACCTCTATCGGACTCACAAAGAGTCTCATACCAACCCGAAGTTGGTTTACCTGACCCGAAGTCAGTAGGAGGTCCAAAACCTCGCTTGGACTCAAGAGAGTCATATATACTAACCCGAAGTTAGTGTCACTGACCTGAAGTCAGTAGGAGGTCCGAAACCTCACTAGACTTGATCCCAGATCAAGTGGTTGGACATGTGTCATCCTAGATAGAGAGTACGACAATCTCTGATGCATCCATCAGTCTTTTCTACTAGTCTCTAGCTTTTCCCACCTCATTGGCCAAATGAGAGGTACTTCCCATGAGTCTGGAACTCAAATGGGTAGAATGCATACGAGGCACAAATCATGAGAGGCGAACCAACTCAATCATCACGGTGGGGCCCAAGCACACCAACAAGGTTCGGCAAGCCTAGGCCTGTGGTTTCTTATAGCTCCGAGAAGCTATCCCCAAAGCCCCACAGAGCTCCCAGAGCTCATCGTCCAACAGGACCCTCAGAATAGGGTCATTCCACGATTCCAAGATTCTCACGGAAGGTTAGGAACATGACCTTCCCCAAGGGCATAGTGAGAATATCCGCAACCTGCTCATCAGTTCCTATGATCGAGCCTTACGGCGCTTCGTTGTACCATATCCCGGATAAAGTGGTACCAACCATCAACATGCTTGGATCGATCGTGGAACACGGGATTCTATGACAAATGAATCCCCCTCTAGTTATCACAAAGGATAACAGAAGCATCTAGCACATGCTCAAACAACTCACTGAAGAGCTTTCGCAACCAAGTGACTTCACAACAGGCCATACATGTTACAATGTATTCGGCCTCAACGGTGCTCAAGGCTACCGACTTCAGTTTCCTGCCCAAAGCATGTCTACGTGTAAAGTAGCATCCATATGTGCTCTTGCGATCCACCACACTGCCAGCCCAATCGGCATCAGTATAACCAAGGAGTGTCATGCTCTTGGCAGTGTATCTGAGCCCAAGGTCTCTCGTGCCCCAGAGATATCTCAAGAGTTTCTTGGCACCAACCCAGTGAATGTTATGATCAACCATATGTTGACTCAAAGTGTTCACTGCAAAACATACGTCCGGACGGGTGTTCACTAAGAACATCAGGGCCCCTACGAGTTGACGATACTCAGTAGGATTTGTTAATATGGGCCCAGCAGCGTTGCCACTCAACTTCTTGAAGTTGAGCTCCATCGGTGTCGACACGGACTTGCAGTCCACCATACTAAATCTTTCTAGAAGCTTCACAGTGTGTTTTCCTTGAGAATGGAAAATCTCGCCAGGTCTCTGCCAGACCTCCAGGCCTAGGAAGTAGTGCATCAGTCTTAAGTCTTTCATCTCAAACTCAGTAGCGAGCACCCTCTTGCACTGATGAATAAGAGGGTCAGTACCTGTTAGGAAGAGGTCGTCCACATACAGCACCAGAATGAGAGGCTTCTCTCTATGACCCTTGAAGTAAAGGTTCGGATCAAATTTACTACGAGTAAAGCCCAGCTTCATCAGGTAGCTATCTATCCTCTCGTACCAAGCTCTGGGTGCTTCCTTCAACCCATAGAGGGCTTTCTTCAACCTGCAGACATGGGTGTCCTGATCCTGGACTTCGAACCCCAGAGGTTGCTCACCACCTCTTCCTTTATTCGCACCATGCAATAGTGCGGTCTTCACATCGCCAGTGACTCATCCATGCACCGCCATGACGGGGGGCCATGATAGATGGGATGGTGGTCACACGGTGCAAACTCTCATCATCTTGAGTCCATGCACCTTCTTGCAGAAAACCACGAACACTTAGTCTTGTGAGCTTTTGGCTGTGAGATCCATGCTTGATGAAACATTTGAGGCTGCATCCTTTGACATAAAGTAGGAACACATTGGGTGCTCATTCTTCATTATGGACTCATGCTCTTCATGCATAACATCCTTCTAGACTTGATGCTTTACAGCTTCCTCAAAAGATCTAAGCTCAGATTGTACAATAGTACTCATGGTTGCTAGATACCCTTGGTATCTATTCGGCTTCTTGCTTTCATGGAATGGTCCCCTTGGGGCCATATGTCCCTCGACATCCTCGAGTGTCCCTCAGCATCCTCGAGAGTGTCCCTGAGCCATGATGGTCTCTTTCCCAGTGAAGGAGGTGGATCAATCGGGTCCTTTGGTCCTTCAACATCAGGCATTGTCTCATCCTTTGGTTCCTCTTGATTTCCAGGCCTTGCTTCATGACCTTCCTCAGATCTGGGAAGATTGACTACTTTCCTCAAGGAAGTATCTTCATCGAAGGTGACATCGTGGCATATCTCCACTTCCCTTTGACCAGGCACATTGAATCTATAGGCCTTCGAAGTTTTGCTGTAGCCCACAAACATTGTGGTCTCCCTCTTGATGCTAGCTCCTCTACAAAAGTTCTTGAACTCGTTCGTCTCATAATTAGTGCCATTATCGGTCTGTCGGATAGCATCTCATGTCATTGCTCCCAGTGGACTTCCTCCAACCTGGTAGAGTGTATCAATTCTAGACCCAAATGTGATAGCTTCCTTGAAGCTCTTCTTCTACAAGCACACCTTTCCATCAGTGAATGCCACATTGAAACCTTTGTCTTCCATGGCTGATATAGACACGAGGTTCTTCTTCAAATTAGGTACATAGAATACATCCTGTAAGTGGAAGACTTGACCTTGAGACAAGTGGAGGGTCACAGTCCCTGTCCCTTTCACTGGAAGTGTGGCATTATCTCCAAGGATAATTTCCAGATTAGTATCCTTCTCAACCATATCAGAAAGTGTTTCTTTGAACCCAGTGATGTGCCTTTAAGCACCACTATCTATCAACCAGACATCCATAGTGTCGGGTGGAGATGCAGCAGAGAGGGCAGATACAAGAATGAATTCATTTCTTTTATTAACAACATTTGATTCCTCATACCTGGAATTTCTTGACCTTTTGAAAGGTTGATCATTTCCGCCGGAGGGAGACTTCCTCTTTCCCTGGAATCTGTTGTTCCTTTAATTGCCATCCCTCCGGTTGTTGTTGTTGTTGTCATCACCATCGGGAGAATCGTTCTTGAAAGGACATTCTCTAGCATAGTGACCAGGCCTATGACAAGTGAAGCAGTTGCCCTTCTTTCCTTGAGCCCCTGCTTTTCCTTTGTTCTTTGGGCCACCAGAGTTCTTCTTTCTAGAATGACCAGCATATGCAACTCTTCCTTCATTTCCATACTCCTTCATTCTTGATTCTTCTTGAATGCATCTTGACAGTACTTCGTGAAAGTTAGGTATCACATTATTATTTAGAATGGTAGTGTTGAACACATGCCATTCGGATGAGAGCCCTCCAAGTGCGGTGAGTACCATCTCTCGATCAGCTATTGTCTCCCAATAGCCAGCAGATTGTTCCTGATCTCGGTCAGCTTCAGAAAGTATGATTGGACAGACTCATCCTTGCCCTTCTTCAGATTCTTCAATTGATCTTTGAAGAATAGTACTTGATTTGCATTGTTGGCCTTGAACATGAGGATCAACTTATCATACATCTCTTTGGATGTGCCCAACTCAGAGATGTAGGCCACTAGACTTTTATGAATGGATTCCCTGATCATCAGCTTTGCTTTGATCTCCTCCTTCTTGTACTTTGTTTTGGCAGCAGTAATCGTAGTGGATGGAGGTTCTTGGATTTTACCCTGCACATAGTCCATGACATCTTGGTCTTCCAATTTGAGATCCAATATCATCTTCGAAGCATGGAAGTCATCCTTCCCAGTCAATTTGTCATCCTCCTTGAAGCCATAGTTTGTGGAACCCATTTTCCTCTTCGGTGATTGCAACAAATAGGGTTTGTCTTCACCTTAGCTCTGATACCATGTAAATTTATGTAGATGTTCTATGCTTGATGCAACTTTACTTTTCACAATAGCAATCACATAAACAATCAAGTAAAATGCTGATAGAACATACCAATGGATCTATAGAAGACAAACCAGAAATAGAAAAATGTGGTGGTGCGTTCTGATCGACATGATGCTTCAACTTCGACGGTGTCCTTGGTCGACTGGCTGTGCCTTAATGCAAGCCATAAAATGGCGGCTTCGGAGTCAACTCAAAGTCAACGAGAAAAGTCAACGTTATCCGGAAAAAGCCAACGCAAGGCAATGACAAGAAAGTCAACGCAGCTCGGTCTTCGGTCAACAGCACGACCTCGGTTCTTGTGCCAAAATATTGTGACCTTCCAATATAAAGTGCAATTTGACCCTGGACCATGCATTGATCAAAGTCAACGCTGGTCAAACTTGCGTGGAAACCCTAGCTGTAGTAAATTCGTCCAAAGCCTAGCTGCAATGGATTCATTCTTCTTTCCACGTGTGAACCGAAACTGCTTCCAAGGAGCTCGTACTAAATCAGAGAAGGAGATAATGTGAGGATGAGATGAGTGAAAAAGTCCTCCAATGTTGACTCTATTTATATCAAAGTAACAAAAATCGCGATCGGGATAAAATCGCCGAGGGGAAAAAATCGGAAAAAATCGTAAAAATCGGGAAAAAATCGGCACATACAAAAATATTCATTTTTTTTCCATTTTTTTAATATCTAAAGCATCTACAGCATAAAATAAATGTATTGACACATAAATATGAAAAGAAAACTAATATATAAGATGTGTAATATCAAGT
This sequence comes from Pinus albicaulis, assembly GCA_034641835.2. Taxonomy (NCBI): domain Eukaryota; kingdom Viridiplantae; phylum Streptophyta; class Pinopsida; order Pinales; family Pinaceae; genus Pinus; species Pinus albicaulis. The sequence goes on from CM076579.1 coordinate 574,355,915, forward strand.
CTAGTGCTACATCACACATAAAACTGAATCCTGTCCTGAATACTAAGTCCTGAGTCTCAAGAGTCAACTCAGCCTCAAAATATCAACAAAAAATATAATAATGTATCTCATATCATGAGTCATAATGTCATATACAAAGGAATGTCAATGCACCATATAACCTATGGTCCTATGCTATTGATTTCCTCTGCCCCTCTTGCGAGAAAATACAACAGCTTTGCCTTTCTCTCTAGATGAAGAAGCTGGCGGGACTGGCAATGGGCAATGGGCTCTGTCGTGCTCTAGAAGTAAAAAATGAAGCACCAGAATGGGAACCTGAACCAGTAGGAGCTAAAGGAGGCAGACCACGTCCTCTACCGGTAGTAGTGGTAGGTGGTGTCACCTCCTCCTCCTGCTCCTCCTCCTCCTGCTGCTGCTGCTCCTCCTCCTCCTCCTCCCCCTCCACTACCTCCTGCTCTATCCAATTAGGGGCTGACTCCATGACAGGCCTCTCAGCCTCAACCCTCCATTCAGCAGTGGTGTCAATCGCATCTAAAGAGATGGCCTCCATATCATGGGTCCTCTCAAGTTGTCTCACCCACAATCTAAGATTGTAGTAGACGTAAACCATGTCATTGAGCCGCTGACCCTCCAACCTGTACAAGGGTCATAAATTAATAAATTAAATATTTAAAAAAAAATATTTAATGAATTCAAAAAATCAGTTGAGATATGTTAAGTTTTTTACCTGTTGCGCCTTTTGGAGTGTATTTTTTCAAATACACTCCAGTTGCACTCGCATCCTGAAGCGCTACATGTTTGGCTGAGTATTCTAATGGCAAGTTTTTGGAGTTTTGGTAATCTGCCACCGTAGCTCCTCCACCATGCATCTACAAGTTACAAGTTACAACAAATAAGATAAACTTATAAAGTTACAAACATAAGAAAATTTTTAAAATAATGAAAATCTTACCTGGCATTTTAGCAGTCGTATCCTGGACAGCCATGTCGAAGCTCAAGGTGCCACCTGCCATTCTGTATACCTCCATCTCTTTGGATATCTCTGAACGTTCTGATGGAGTTGGCACCATCTTCTGAACACAACTGAAAAAGCCATCCATGACCTCAGCATCAAATAGAAAACCACACGAATAAGCAAATGCGGGGTTCAGGAAGAGCCCTGCAGCATGAATGGGACGATGGAGTGTGTTGTTCCATCGATCATCAATCACTTCCCATAAAAGAAGTTATCTCTGAAACCCATCATCACCCTTATCATCATAATAGCTGCGAACAGCTTCTTTGGCCCTATCCATGGCCTCATACAAGTAGCCCATTGCGGGCTTCTCTCCATCCACCAATCTAAGAACCTTTACCAAAGGTTCACTAATGCTGCACACCTCTTCCACTCCAGCCCAGAAACTTTCCTGATATGACACCAACCTGCAGATGGCCTGTTCCTCTGATTTGCGGCTGACAGTCAAAGCACGCCACTCATCTGAAATAAACATTCTCTTCAATTCCCACTTAGAATTCAAGAGGGATTGAAGAGAGATGAAAGTAGTGGCAAATCGTGTAATAGCAGGCCGCACCAACTCCTTATTGTTGGTGAATGTCCTCATCAAATGAAGCACAGATCCATGGTTATATATAAATTTTGTGATTCTCTTTGATGATTCTACAATATCTTTGACAAAATCAAGCTTTTCGATGTCCTCCAACATCAAATCAAGGCAATGTGCAGCACAAGGTGTCCAAAATATGCTCGGATACCTCTCCATAAGCATCTTGCCAGTAGAAACATAGTTTGCAGCGTTGTCCGTTATGATTTGGACAACATTTTGGGGCCCAACCTCCATAATGAACACATCTAATAAATCACATAATAATCTTGCATCTTTGACATGTGCAGATGCATCAACAGATTTCATAAACATTGTCCCCTTGGGACAAATGACCAAGAAGTTAATAAGGGTCCTACCCTTTTGATCAGTCCAACCATTTGACATCACAGTGCATCCTGTGACTTCCCATGATGCCCTTAACTCTTCCAATCTCTTGGTGCAGTCAGCTTTCTCATTTTGCAGAATGCGCCCTTTAAGGTCATTCTCTGAAGGGGCTTTGTATCCTGGGCCAACAACAACGATAGCATCAATCGCAGACTGATAAAATGGATTGGTCCTGGCAACACTGAAAGGAATATCACTCCAAAGAAACAGTTTGCCCAACAACTTATCAGCTTCTTCCTTCTCCTTTCTTTTAAGAAAGGAGGAGATAGATGGCTGTGCCCCGGGAGTGGTTATAGGAACAAAAAATGAGGCAGCAGCTACGGGGCTGCCTGTAGAAGAGGCTGATGCTGAAGAGCCACTACCACTCTCACGCTCAACTCCAAACCTTGATATTTGACCTTTCAGAGCTGCTTTGCTGAGTTTAGTGGTTTCTATTTCTCCCAATGAGTTCATGGCTCTTTTGATTATTTCTAGATTGGTGTTTTTGCAAGGGCCTACTTCATGCCCAGGAATTTGTGCCAAGTGGTATTTTAACCTGTATATCCCCCCTGTCATGTGTTGACCACATAATTTGCAAGACAAGTTTGATCGGTCAAAACACCCCATCAGGTTCACCAAATTCCCATAAAGGATCTAATTTCCTTGGCATGTTGGAAACTTTGAAGTTTGAAGTTTGAATGTTGAAATTTGAACCTAGGGCACAAGAAAAATTGCCAGTTAAAAAATAAAATAAAAAAATTACAATTTTACATACAACATTTTGATTTTTTTCACAAAAAAAAACCCTCAACTCAATCCAAAAATAATGGGAAAAAATACATGTTGAAACACAAGCAAAAATAATGGGAAGAAACTAAGAGCACAAGAAGAAATATAAAAAACAAAATTTAACAAACAATTTTTTGCATTTTTGACCAAAATAAACCCTCTCCTCTCAATAAAACAAAAACAAACCAAAAAAACACAACCAAATGCAATCACAAATGATGAAAAATACATGGGTAATAGAAACCCATGGAAGAACAAGAAAAAAACAAAAAAAAAATGGGTCAAATTTGATGCCCATACCTGGAAAAACGTTTTGCCGGAAACACTTGGTCCAAATTCGATTTTTGTTCGCTTGGATTGCAAGAAATTCTTCACTTTTGTCCAATCTTGGGCTTGTAAATCACGTATCTCCCTCCTTGGCTCTCATAAACAAGTCTGTCCAACTAAAAATGACAAACAAAAAACCAAAAATCGCATTATAAAGTCCCTGTCCGACGCTGCCACGATTTTTATTGATTGACTCGCGATTTTTTCGAAAAAATCGCGATTTTATCGCGATAACGATTTTTTCAAAAAATCATTCAAAAAATCGCCGATTAAATCGGCCGCTTGAAAAACTCGCGAGATAAAATTGCGATTTTTGTTACTTTGATTTATATCAATCACTGAGGTGTGGCACACATCTGCTGGGGGTGTAAACCTTAAGGCTGCCTACACATATTTGAAATTATTAAAATAAATTCAAAATAAATGTTCTGCTCATCAGATTAAGATCAATTTTAGATCGATCTTACACCTCTTCGAAAGAGAAACCCAATACAAATATTGGTATTTTCATTTGAGCATCACAACATGGAGTTTGGACCTAGTTGTCCAATTTTAACGTTTGGCCAGCAACTGCTTGACCAGGTTTGAATGGTATTTTGACTTGTATATTGTGACAAATTTCGAGAGAGATTTATGAATTGTAAGCCTTGCTGGAAAGACAATTTCTCCTCAAGAAAATATCACTAGGTTTTCTTCCAAGGTTGAGTTTCCCAGGTAAAAAAATTTATGTCTACTGTGCATGATTGTTTTTCTATGATCTTTATTATTTCTGCTTACTGTTGATATCTTTTGTGTGATTATTGAATGATATTAGTGGCATTAAAATCACTGGTTGAAAATCATTAGTAAATATCAGAGCAAAAAATTATATTCTACTGCACTTTCCATAGAATTTCGGCATGATATCAAAGCTTTGTTGAAGATCAACCATTGAACAAGCCTTAGATTTCAGTATTCAACGGCTTATAGAAATCAGATTTCTTGTCAAGATGGTTCCCAGTCTCAGAGTAGAAGACAGATTGGATGGTGCTACTAATTTCAGATCTTGGAAGACCAAGATTCTTCTTGTCTTGGATGAAAATGATATTCAAAATTATGTGAAGGAAAATATTTCAAAACTAGCGTACGTTGAGGAGAAAGCCAAACATAAGAAGAATGAGGCAAAGGCTAAGATGATCTTGATAGATTCCATAAAGGGGCATTTGATTCCACATGTTACTGAGTTGAAGACTACCAAAGAGATGTATGATGCTTTGGTAGGATTTGTCGAGAGTAAGAACACTAGCAGGAAGTTAGCATTGAGGCATCAACTCCATAGTATCATTATGTCTAGATCAGATTCAATTGCCACTTATCCCATGAGAGTCTCCCAATTGAGAGATCAACTTAGAGCCATTGGAGATACCATTGATGATGCAGAGCTTGTTACAATGACTCTTAATGGATTTCCTTCTTCATGGGATCCATTTGTGCAGGGTATTTGTAATGACCCAACTCGAGTTATAGGGAACATAGAAATATTAGCATGCATATGAGGCATGCATATGATAGCTACATATGCATGTATCACGTGTACTGCACTAGTACATGCACTAATCAATTATAAAAAAAAAAATTTAGTGTAGAGTAATTAACGAATTATTGAAGTATTGAGAAAATACCTAACTCACCAGAATATAATGAATGTATTCGTTATACCTACCACGATCATAATATAAACTAATACTTGTTCAAAGAAAATTAAAAGCATTGACTTATGCAAATAAATGATGATATTTTAATAAATCCAAGATATTTATTAAATAATAATATTTTAATAAATCTAAGATATTTATTAAATAATAATATTTTAATAAACCCAAGTTATTTATTAAATAATAATATTTTAATAAATTAAAATACTATTAAATAATAGTATTTTAATAAAACTAAGATATTTTAGAAATCCAAGATATTTATTAAAAGAGGATATTTTAATAAATATCTTGAATGGAGTTTGTGTACAAAAGGAAGAAGAGGGGTAAACTTGATGGGCATGGGTAGTGAGTGGGAAAACTGACCCGGATGCTGTCAGAGGAGTTCTAACTGCGTGAGACATGAGCAGTGAGTTCTAACAGAGTCATGGAGTGATCTCGATTGTTTTTGGAGTTTTGGGCACAGGGGCGGGGCCAGAAGACTTGTCTTCTGGATCTGGGGACCGGAGAGGTTGACCTCAGATAGGCTGGGAGGAAAAAAACGGTTTGGTGACAGGAACTGGAGCCATGGCGGATCAAGAACATCTTCAAACACGGTTCCAGGTAAGTATTAATTAGTCAATTGATATATATTCTGCTTCAAAAATCCCACTCTGAATTGTGTAGTATGAATTTTGTTAATGATTGTTAATCGTGAAATTTCTGGTCCTTACAGTATTTGTCGAGGGATGAGTTGCCCAAGTTTGATCAACTTTGGACTGATTATGTCCAAGAGGATGTTGGAGAATCAAAGCCAAGGTTGATTTTCCTTACTTGATAATTACTTGTGAACTTTGTTGGCTTCTTATTAAATTATGTGTTCTTTTACTTCATCAAACAATTACCAAAATATAAACATGAAGATCATAAGAGACAATAAACACAATATATAGGCTCCATGCCAGGGAAAAACCTCACAATTGGGGAAAACCCAAACAATCCTCTTCTTATAGAATCAAATCAAATGAGACATCAAGACCCAAGACCAAGACAAATACCTCCACAAGTGCTCCAACTCAACCCTCCCTCTGTCATGATTCATCTTCAATAGGATAACTAATCTATCACAAGATGCCTAAACCACAATGATCCTTCATCCTTCTTATAGCTTGTATTTTACAAACTTAGTAGTCCTCCTTTAACTAGCAAATCACAATCATTAAGGTCCTTCATCAACTCACACATCATAGCCATTATCAACTCGCATGTCATCACAAAAACATTATGCATACCTCTTCAGGAATTCACACTCTTTCAAGGTCTCTTATCACAAAAAACTTGTTAAATTATGCAACTACAGTCAAATTTCACTTTGGACAAATTATTTGATGGAGATGATGATTGCATTGAATTCCTCTTTTCAAGAGGACCAAAATCAACCTAAAGATCACTCAAATCAAATAAGGGAAAGTGTACTTATGAAGAAAAACCCACATATGCACATTTGGACAGGTCGGCCCTAACAAAATTTGGACACCCTTGGAAGCCTATAAATACAAGTGACCTCAAGCTCATTTGGACAACAAAAAGCATCTTCATCTTCTCTTCTTCATTGATTGGTTCGCACATGTCTGAGGCAGGGATGATAAAAGAAGTTTGCAAAGGTCCGAAATTACAGGGTCTGAGGCTCGCATCTGTTTTAGAGTTTTTGGATTTCAGTTGTCAGCTTTCCACAAAGAAAATTCGACCACAGTTGCAGGCATCTCAAGTTCAAGGGAGCGACCAAGACACTTCAGTCGCAAGCGCAACTCGTCATCCATGCGATTGGGAAGTTTGACTCAGATTTGTTGAGCACTGAAGTTGACCGCAGACAAGAAAAGTTGTCTCTAATATATTTTGATGTTAGAAACATACTTTTGAATGTTATTGGGTTGTTTTGATGGATGATATTGTATTGGGCTCATTGTACTCTTTGTTGAACATTTTATGACAATCGAATAGAAGAAGAATTTCAAAGGGTTTTCCTCCTTATGGGGTTTTTCCTTGGTCTTTGAACAAATTTGGTGTCTCTTTTTGATGTGTTGATTGTCTCCTTTGTCATTGCATTTATTGTTCTATCTTCAATTTCTGTTGATGAATGGGAAGACTAATTGTAATTGAAAAGATTGCTATTTTAAGTATTGAATTGGGCTAAAGTAATTGATACAACATAGAACAATCTAAAAATTTAACATGGTATCAGAGCCAAGGTGAAGGACAAGCCCAAAAGGAGACAAGCATTGAAGCAATCATCTTTGGAAACCTAAAAGAGCCGATCTAGCCAAGTCAAGATGTCTTCTTTCTTCAAGGAAAATGAGAAGTTGGGTGACTCATCCAATTTTGCTGCATGGAAAGTCAGGTTGGAGATCATAACTGAAAACAATGATGTTTTGGAATACATTCAAGGAAAATTCCCTAAGCCTCCAAAGAATGCTTCCATTGCTAACAAGAACAAGTACAAGAAAGGTGAGTTGAAAGCAAATAAAAGTATCGTTGATGGTTTACAAGATAATTTACTCGCATATGTTGGAAACTTGGGAAGGTCTAAGGACATGTATGATAACATAGACGACCTGTATGAAGTCAACAATTTGAATGAAATCATCTCCTTGAAATATCAACTCAAAGAAATGAAGATGAATAGAGGAGAGTCTGTACAATCCTACATAATGAGGATATCTCGCCTTAGAGATTGTTATCACTCCACCAGATTCCCAAGGCTGAGGAAGGAATCCCAACAGAGGTAACCACAAACCAGGCTTTTGACTTGATAGCTAGCCCTATCAAGCCATAGAGGGCTCTCTCCAAAAGGGTCACAGCCAGGAGGGCTCGAGCAATTAGGATTTTAGGCTAGATAATGAGTGCAAGGGGTTGTTTTGAATTGATTTTGGTTGGGTAAATCGATGGATAATGGAATTAGGTCAAGGAGAGGCTAGGTCAGGGCAATAGATTTAGGGTTGCAGAGATGAATGGGGCAAGGTAGGTATAATGCCAATCACTTGAAGATAATGGTTATGGAATGGTTTAAAAAATGTAAGGAGGCTGAGGGAAGCATAAGAGATGTATTTCTCTCAGACAGAAGATATGAAACAAAATATGATCAGTGACCCAAAACAGAGCATGGATAGCATGTATTCTGAATTTCACACTTATAAAAGATCATAATCATAGACATGAAAAGGAAATGAACAATACATTCACACAAATGTCACTGAAGAAAAAAACAATGAAAGACATTCAATACCACAGCTATCCCATAAATGTAGTTGCCACTGCTTTTGTATTAATGGCCAAAACTGAGTACAAAGTCTCCTGGATCAACTAAACAAAATCAAACTGATTCCAACATCCAACCTTTGACTCCTGTGAAGAACTAAGCTAAATAGACATGAAAACCACCTCCAGTCATCCTCAGGGGTCGAATCCATGAGGTGAGGGAGATATTACACAAAAATTTGAACTGATAGCTAGAGTATGGGATGAGAAAAGTGACTCATTCCTATCTCAAGTGCACTGATTCATTACACCTCATATGCTTGATTTAGCTAATGTATTTACCCTAGTAAATAGTAATAACATGATAATTACATTCATCTTGATCATTTATATAGGTAAATTCAACATTTCCCAAGGTAAAAGTCAAAACTAGAGTGAAACTCAAAAAATTTCTGAAGACTGTAAAAACACAATTTCCTTGTAAAACGCGCAGCATCCAGGCAGAAAAAATGACCTCTGTTCAAGGCTGAATTTGAGTGTCTTTTCGGTATCCAAATCTGCTCCATGATGGCTCGTTGGAAGGCCCTTTGAGTCTGCTTTCCAAAACTACCTCTAGTTTTCAAAATGGTGCTCATTTGCCTTGTCAAAAACCTCTTCTCCTAAGACTAGTAAACGCACAACAACCAGGCAGATTTTGAGGCAGAAACATGAAATTTTGATGGTTTTTTAACTTTTTGATGGACCAGTTCTCCTCCAAAAACTCTGAAACTTCATAGGGTTGATGTCCTCATCAATACAAACCTATTGGTGGTGGCCATTTGTCATTTAGATGCTCCAAAAGAGAGCGTAGCGTCCAAGGCGCTACGCGTTTAGCAAATTTTCTATGTGGAAAATATTCTCAAAAACACAGAAATGAACAAAATGCTAAGTTTGCCAAAATATTGTCAAAATTGTGAGGGTACTTGCTCATCAAGTGTTTGAGGCATGGAGTGACACCTCAACAAGTATATCTAAGTTTTCTTTCTCTTCTTGCTTGGTAAAAAATTCAATCTTGGCATTGGCTCTTTTGAGCTTGGCCAATGCAATTCTCTCTTTCCGGGAATGAAGTTCGATTCTTGTCCTCAACAAGTCATTGTCCTTGTTGGCCTTCTCTAGCAACTTCTCCAAATGTAGATTGGCTCTATCAAGCCATGGTTCCCTGTTCTTGCTGATTTCTAGGGCAAGCTGTTCATTTAGTGTAAGTTGGTCTGCTAGGTCATCTTCCCTTTGTCTTTCTAGGGATAGAGCTCTTTTCAGCCCTCTAGTCCTAGGTCTCTCTCTTTGAGGTTGATCCTCATCATCATCAAGTTCACCAAACTTTTCCAATGTTTCCTCAAGCAAGGCTTTAGCCTTCTCTGCCTCTCTTTGTGCTTTGATGCATTTCACCTTATTGATGGCCTGCTTGGTCTTCAGCTGCTGATTTTCTTGCTCAAGGAAGTGAATCACATACTTGGCCCTCTCAAGATTATTTTGGAGCTCATTAATCTCAACCTCTTTACCTTTAATTGTTTCATTGGTGATTTTTCCTTCATCTTCCTCACCTAGGTCAATCAACTGAAATTCTTGCTCTGTCTCATGGTTGTCCTCCTCATCATGAAAGACTGGCTCCACCACCAATTCCATACCTTTATCTACTTCTTGTGTTGATGAAGAAAGCATGGCCCCTTTCACTCCAAGTGAAGCAAACACATGCCTATAGCCTCTCTGGTAAGTTTTGGGCAATGGCTCAACCTCAGCCAAATTAGCCCATTTTGCCTCAATGTCTTCATCACTGCTTGATGACTCAGAGTCATGATGTGATGATGATGTAGGGTTATAAAAAGGTGAAGAAGAAGGCTCAATATGAGGTGAATGAGGTGAATAAAATTGACCTAGTAATGATGTATGAACAATAGGCAGAGATGGAGGGATAGATGAGGGAGGATGAGATGCTGAAGGTGCATTTTGGCCATGCTGACTAGGTGGGGCAATGAAAGTCTCATGGATATGAAGGTGTCCCATGGAATGTTTAATTGATCAAGTTGATGCATGACTATCATTTTGATGAGGGAGTGGTGGAAAAGACTCTGCATTTGATGATCATAATCTCTCTTTTGGGCAATAAATGCCATTTTATCAATGCTCCGGGAGAGGTAATAGGGTATGTGAAGCATTCTGACCCTAGTGAAGTGCATGAGGAGCCGGATATGATAGGAATAGAGTCTAGAAAACCTTCCCTCACAGGTGAAGTATTTCATGATGATTTTCATCATGGGGACATATCTGTTAAGGAGATGGGACAAAGGAAAAATTGTCTTTTTATCATTCTTGTACCTTGGTTTAAGATATGGCTCATAATAATAATGATTGAGGTTTCCTTGTTTAAATCATCTTTCTCCTACATTTGGGATCCATGTAGCAGCTGCAATGATATCAGTGGAAATAGTGAAATTGACCTTGGCAAGAGTGACATGTTTGTCATGAAGGTTAGAGATGAACAATCTTGTCAACATAGGATGGTACTGGATTCTTTGCACTCTCTCACAAAATTCGAAACAACCTACATGCTTAAAGCATGACACAGTGAGGGGACATGCCATAAGCTCTCTAGTAGTTGTTGGTTCATGTCTGATGACTTTCCCTCCCTTCTTATATGGCTTTTTCTTTTGTCTCTCTTCCTCACTAGAACCTCTGTTCTCCTCTTCAGCCATAGTAGAAGTCAAAAACCCTAGGGTGATGGAATGAAATGGAGGAATGTGAAGGGAAATGAAGAGAATGGGAATGTGAAGGGAGCCTAGGTTAGTGAAAACCCTAGGACTTAGAGCTATTAGGGATGATATTGTTTTAGGGAATGGGGTTATAGGGAAATGGGAAAATTTTTATAGGAATGTAAGGGGAAGTGTATAACATTTTAGGGATTAGGTTTAAATAAGAATTAGGGTTTCTTACTTTAGAAATAAGTTTGAATGACTATGAAGCACAACAATACATCAATGAGATGATGGTTGGGTTACTTACTGATAAATGGAGCTTTGAAAAACCCATTTGCAGAGATTTGGCATGAAATGATGGAGTGGCAGGCTATGAGAAGGTTTTTGGCACTTGTCACTGAGCAGAAACTTTGAAGTGCTGTAGATTCATCTTTGAGGGCTCGATCTGCCTTATGAGGCCCTAGCCGCACCCTTGAGCCTCTGTGCATGCAGCGATGGGTCCATGGTCGTTACCAGGACACTCTGTGCCTGCCTCTGTTTTAAAAATCGGCCGTTTCGACTCCGACCAGGCCTGGTTGACCGAGCCATTAGGCTGGCCGGTCCGACTAGGTACAAAAACAGCCAGGTTGGCCGGTTTGTTACCGAGCCGACCGGTTTTTGTACCGGCTCGGCCGGCTCGGTAACAAACCGGCCGACCAGGCCTGGCCCGAGTTAACTCGGCCGAGCCAAATCTGCCGGCCGGTGGGCCCAAAAAATCGGATTTTGTGGACTTGAAACCGAATTTTATTCCGTTGTTAGGTTTGTTTGAGGTTTTCTAAAGAGTTGTGGAGTTGGTTTTTCGAGCAGCTTCATGGTAATGTTAAATTCTTAGAGTAAAAGTGACATTCTCCTTAATTGTCACTTTTACTTAAATTTTTAACATTACCATGAAATGACTCAGGATGTTTGAGAGTGGTTCCAACCTCATTGGATTTCATATGGAGAAAGTAGAATTTTAGATCTCATTCAAAATCCAGCAGACTTATCAGTTTTTCAGGATTTCAGGATTGGGTTATTGCAATGTTTCAATCGAATTTTGTCATGTATTAGGGTATGGAACTCGTATTTAATCAAGAGCACAATCTACTCTGTACATGATGACATGTGATGTTAGTGACAATGACCAAGAACAATATGTGATCCTAAAGCATGAGATACAATATAGGGTTTTAATACACTAATGGAGGATGGAATTCAAAACATCATCCTCGTCTAAATACCCTAGAATCCACAAACCCTAAAAATTAGGGTTTCATATGTGAGCTAGGGTTTTCCATGAGCCATCTAGGGTTCTTATTCAAATTAAACCCTCCATCAAAATAGCCTTAAAACAAATAAAAATAAATAAATGCATTACATATACTATGAGAGAGACCAGACCTCTGATTTTACGTTCATACAAGTTGCTACAGGGATTTGCTTCAAAGTGCCTTGCACTTCTTCTGTTTGTCAGACTTTCAAGGGCACTATCATCTTTATCCAAATGTGCCAACATAGAGGAGCTACATACTTTTCTTAGATGAAATTCATTTGCTTCAGCTGCTAGACAAAAATAGAATCACATGAAGGGTTGCCACTAAACCTTCTTAAAATCACATCAGCTGCTAGATAATGAGCAGCTTAGTCAACAATATGACATCATGGAGGGCTTTTACTATTCTTCAAAAATCATTTTCAAATTGATGTCTAAAGAGACCATCCCTTCTCATAATTGCATTTTGTATTTTCATTGACTTCAAGGCACCTTTTATGAATGCTTCAAAGACATGAATATATATTAATTATTGATTTACAAGTCGGCTTCGATGGAACTAGCTTATAATACTTGTGTGTGTGTGAGAGAGAGAGATTGTAATAGTGATAAGGACTCAGCCTCTTCTTCTATACACAAAATAGGGTTCCTTGATTTTACTGATATAGATCACAAAGGATGCCCGCTAATTGTCTTTTGAAGGCTACAATTCATACCTTGCAAACGTATGTATACAAGATCTTGGCTTCCTTAAATTATGGAGGGCCTTAGAACTATCCTTTATAATGATGTGCCTCTAATTCTAGGACAAGTCCTCCTCACGATCATTGATAGGATACCACCCTTCTAGTTGTAAATGAAGTCACCTTTTAAGTCCTCATAGTCCAGTGACCACAATGTCAAATGCCGAATTTTTCTTTAGATTAGGGGATTTAACTTTCTTCGGAACAATGCGAATAACAAATTCATAACAAGGATGCACTGTCAAGAGAAACAGAAGAAAAATACCCTTCAATTCTACTTGAGCAAAGAAGTCCTCCATAATTGCTTCAAACGAGGGGAAGAAATACCTTGTTTATACTTAGAATCAAGCCTTCAAAGTAATGTACAAAGATGTCGTGAATTGATCCACGTTAAATTCTCAACGTAGATAGGGAACTTAATAACTCGGTCTGAAGGCTATTGTGGCTCAATTGCAAATGCTTTCTTATTTGAAGAAAAACACAATGAAACCCTCTTCAATCAGATCACAGAACTTAACACTGTAGGTTTAATCCACGGTTCTTTATATGCTTTGAATTACCACAGGCCTTCTAGAGGGTTGATGTCTTGTCGAAAGGAGTCACCTGTGACATTGGTTATGTTTTTTGTTTTGATCTCTATATCATCATCCTGTTTTGGACAGTGCACTAGGTGCAATTTTGATATAATGGATATATTCATGAGCCTACTTTGATCATATGTTATCTTTTGTGACTTATCTATATTGTAATGCTTTGTGTTTGGAAACATGAATAAAAATCTTTAAATTTATGTTTTTGTATAAAAAAATTAATATTTAATGTATTTTTTACAAAAACCGAGTCATTGAAACCGAGTCGACCGAGTCATTACCGATTCGGAGTCATTACCGAGTCATTACCTCGGCCTGGTAGCTGACCGATTCCGTTTTTAAAAACATTGGTGCCTGCGACTATGGAAGAGCACAACCCAATCTGCCTTCTGAGGCCCTAGCCGCACCATTGAGCCTTGGTGCCTGCTGCTATGGGTCCTTGGCTGCAGGCATAAGCCTCTGTGCTTGCGGCTATGTTCGAAAAACCTCTGTATCAAGCCTGCGACTCAGATCCAGAAAACCCTAGGTTAGAGTGAGCCTCTCGCCTGTGCTTTCGGACCCTATGTGAACTCCTTTTGTCAAACTTGTGCAAGCTAAGACAAGATATACGAACCAAGACACAGAATGCAAATAGAAGATAGCTTGAGAAATTGTGTAAGGATGAGCTTGAAGTCGCTTCTATTTATAGGCTTTCATGAGGGTCCATTTGGGGTTAAGGCCGACTTAACCAATTCCACATGTGCTTAGGCCAACCCATTCCATTATACATTAATAAAATAAAATAATTTAAAAATTAACCTCGACTTAACTGAATGAGGTGATCTTTGGGTCGATTTTGGTCCTCTTGAAAAGAGGAATCTATTGCAATTATTATCTTCATCATATGAGTTGTCCAAAGTGGAATTTGACCGTAGTTGCATAATTTTAACAATTACTACTATAAGCAACAACAATTTCCTCCTATCATTCGATGGAATTGTTGGAAAGCTCACTCAAGAAGAATCAAGGATGATATCAAGAGGAAGGATTCAAAAGCATGAAGAAGGAGAGCCCGCTGCATTCATCACTCATGACAAGAAGAAGAAGAAAGGGAAAGGAGGTCCATCAAATTCAAGAAAGCCTCCTCCTCGAAATCCAAATAGAAGGAAGGAATTTTTGCACATCAAATGCTACAATTGTCATAAGAAAGGCCATTATGCTTAAAATTGCCACGAGAAGAACAATGGACCACGCTACAATACTAGACGCAACAACAACAGGTTCAATGATCAAAGAAGGAGAGATGACCGAAGGAATGATTGCAATGGAAGAGATGAAAGAAGAAGAAGAGTGCTCCAAGTGATCACGAAGAAGATCGTCGTCCACAAAAGAAGTCAAAATTCTTCAGGTATGAAAGTAATGTTGCGAATCAATCTGAATATAATCTTATTTCTGCCCTTACTAGTTCATCTCCTCCGGATTCGTGGGATAGTTGGTTGGTTGATAGTGGGGTCACTCATCACTTCTCTGTTTAGAAGGAAGTTCTCTCTAATTTGGTAGAGAGGGAGTCAAATTTGAAAATCATTCTTGTAGACAACTCCACTCATCCTGTTAAAGGTTTTGGGTCCGTCAAATTTCATTTGAATTCGGGAGAATCTATTTTGCTCCATGATGTGATGTATGTGCCAGGGCTGAAGAAGAATTTGGTATCAATATCCACTTTGGAAGACAAAGGGATGAGGGTTTCCTTAAAAAAGGGAAAGGTTTTGCTGTAGCAAATAACAACCCCCCATTTTTACTTCGTTTCTAATAAATAATGGGAGCCCTTTCCATTTTTCTTAGTTTTTCAATTAAAAAAGTATTGTGCCTTTGTTCAATAAAAGACAATAGGGAAATAAGTTATAAGCGCGTTTGAACTTACAAATTTTCATAAAGTTTTCCCTTTATCGGAACGAATATCATCAGAGTGCCTTTATCGGAGCTTATTTCTAAAAGTTACGAAATATAAAGCCCTGATGGGCCCACTCTCCCAAGTTCCCTTTATATTTAAGTTATGTCATTGAGTCTTTTTTTATATTGGGATTTTTCATTTCGTAAGTTCTATTTTAAAACGTTATGAAACTCTTTTGCTTTGAAGTCTGATTCCTTATGCTTCCCTCTAATATATAAACGTTTCTTTATATCGGAACTTCCGATATCATAAGTGGAATTAAATAGAACCTCCGAAATATTATTCCTGATCATATATTATCAGAACCGTTCTTATCGGAACCTTTTTAAAGAATGCTCTAAAATGACATCTCTGAAATTGCAATCCTTGATATCCTTTTACGTGTAAAGTATTATGTTTTCAGTTGATTTCATTTCGGAGCTACACATTTCAGAAATGCCATTTTTATCACTTTCGAAAACAAAACTTCCGAAAACTCTTTATATTTCATATTAGGAATACTCATTTCAAGACTTTCCATTATCAGAGCCTTTTGTATTTCAGAGCTTCTCATTTTGGAGGATCGCGATATCGTAAGTTCAATTCAAATTGTTCTCCGATATTCCACTCCCGAAATTAGACGTGCCATCCTTCACATGGTTTCATGTGGTTTCACTTACTAGATTTGAACGAGGTTTTAATAATCTTGAAAGTATAAACGTTTACATTTATTTCACTTTGATTTTCTCAATTCGTTCCAAAAGGGGATTTTTATTGTAAAAGTTGAGTTTTATTTCAACGCTTATCTATTGTTAACTGGTCTCTACTAATTTACTGTGCCTCTCCATTACAGAAAAACTCTGATTCTCAACACTATGAAGAAATAAAGAAGGGAGGGAAACTCAAGAAAAAGACTCCACCGCAGCAACCTTCCATCCCATTTGTAGAAGACATTGATGAGAAGAATCGATAAGAGGGATTATTCTCTGACACAGTCTGTACCAGAGATGCTGGGGTTTCCTCGTGGGAAGCAATTTACCATTACTTTGAGGATGAAGGACCTAAGGTTACAGTAAGAACAATTATAGCAGATGACTCAATACCTATTTCTGAGAATACTACAAAGGATGCAGCCAATTCAATTCTTCATAGAATTGTTGCGAGACCGAGATTAATGCCCTATACAAAAATGGTCCGCTGGGTTGTAGAAAACTTGGACATTTTTGAAAGGCATATACAGACACAGAAGGGGACAAATATAGGCTCTTTTGCCAACAAATACTTGCAAAGAATGTAGCATCTGTCGGGGCCATAATACGTGTACAATAAGCAGTATATTGAACCGTTTATAAAGGAAAATGGACACACGTAAGAGCAGATTAGACATTGTTGCATAGACCCTAATAAGCATAAAGTTGAGGAGTCGGGTAAGTACTCAATAGATTCCCTTGCTCCTCCATTTTTCCAAGTAGAAGCTATGATGTGTCGGTTGCATGCACAACCCAATGTGTCAAAATTCCCTGATGATTGGTTCCTTTAATTGATGGTGCGACTGAAGGTTTTATTTTTGATTGGGCCACTATGCTATCTGATAATTTAGCTCCTCATATATTGGAATTTAGGTGAGGAAGAAATATCTCTGAAAATAAGGTTCCTATTTTCTATATGTCTACATATATTATGGATGCTCTCTGTTTTACAATGGATTTCTCAGCCATGGGGTGGAAATGGACAATACAA
This sequence comes from Pinus albicaulis, assembly GCA_034641835.2. NCBI lineage: Eukaryota > Viridiplantae > Streptophyta > Pinopsida > Pinales > Pinaceae > Pinus > Pinus albicaulis. Next base: position 574,372,928 of record CM076579.1, read on the forward strand.
GACCCGAAACTCACCCATATCTATTATGATCTCTTATGGGAATCTAAGTATTATGAGCATTTCTATTGGATTTGTCATAGGGTGATAATTCCAATTTATGAAGCCATTTTTTAATCTCTCTCTCCTCGGATGTCCCAGGGAGCCATGGATGACTTTCCTAAGGTCGGAAACTAGTTCGGGGAAGAATCATTTACTTATATTAGAGTTTATGGTAGCTTGGCTCACCCTCACGTTTTCCGCCTATATATTCCAAATAAATTGGTAAGCAGAGAGGTTGCATACCCGACAGTCGGTTATGGCATCACAAAGGTTTTGAGGGAATCTAATAAGAAGGCATGGCCTGTTTTCCCAGCTAAATTTGGTATATTTGCATTGGAAAATTATCGCCATGCAGAGAAAGAGATCCTGGCCATTCCAACTCTCAAGTTGTCTACTATTCCAAATAGACAATATGATCCTAATGCAGTGGTTAAGAATTTTACTGCTTCCCAGAATCTTAGACAATTTATTCATGAGGCAGATAAGATAGATGACTTATTTGAACAATCCTCCTCTTATGCATTAGTATTAAGGAGAGCAGAAGACCCCAGAAGAGATGACTCAGTTTGCAAAGTACAGGGCTTCTAGGATAGCCAATCTTCCTTTACATTTGTTACAGTTGTCTCAAGAAAAGTCCTTTGTTTCAAATGTTCAGCTTGGCAGTTTTTCACAATCTGTAGTGCCTCCTCAATCAGAAGTTGTGATTCCTTCTACATCTTAGGCAGAAGGATTTGTTTTCAATCCCAAATTGGATGATGTGTGGAAAGAGTTTAGCCAAACTCTTAAATCAAAGGCCGATGAACCTCAGTCTGTAAAGATTTGAAAGCAAGATATTGTTCACAGTACTTCTAAGAACCCTGAGAAGAGTACCAAAGCAAAGGAGACTGATAAATCCCATACTCAGGAGAAGAAATACATTGAGATTATTACTGATTTCCGACCTCCGAAGTTGTTCTGAATATTGAAGATATTCCTTCCTTGACATTTTCTACAGTCCTGAACACAAGGCCGTGGTGAAAGAGGAAGGAAGAAAAGAAAATTGGATCCTCTTTTGAAGTCCTATGGAAAGGATCTCCCGCTAAACCTACAGAGGAGTTAGGCAAGCTAACGTATTTCACTGGTGCCTATGCTTCGACAACCATTGATAAGGTTGTAGAGGTTCAGGAACTTTTAAAGGAAAAGGAGGAAAGAATTATCACACTGGAGCAAACTCTTCAGGCTGAGAAACAAAAGGTCAATGAGCAGTGGCAGACCCAAGTGACAAAGTTACAACAAAATCTTGACTCCCTGCAGATACAACATGAGAACACGATATAGATGAAAGATGATCAGATCAAGGGAATGCTGCAGAGAATTGAACAATTGCATGTCAATCCCCAACTGTCATAGTTTAAGAAGGAAGCCAAAGAATTAAATTCTTTGCTAAGGTATCAACAAAATATGTTTTGCAATAAGCTTACGACAATTCAAGATCAGTGTAAAATTGCAAACTCTCTGACTAATCAGTTGTCTAACATGACAAATTATTTTGATGAAGTAAATGAACAACTTTCTGATTTTCTAAACTGGCAAGAAAGTGTTGAAGGCAGAGCTGCAAACCTACCTAAAATGGATGAAACTCAAAATATCATAATTTTCAGAGAATGGGAAATCAAAATGAAGCAGGCTGAAGCTGTTGTGCATAAAGCTCGGGATATTTCCAGTTCAATTATAGAAACAGTCAATGATACATTGTTTCAATCAAATCTCATTTCCAACTGTACCGAGGATTCGTTGCCAAATGCAAAGATATTACTAAAGACTTGACAGGAACAAAGTGCAACAGTGGCAGAAAGGATTGAACAATTATCTAAACTAGATCTAGAACATCATTGGCAGTTCTTCGTCAAGCCACATAGTCAATGGCTAGTCCTTCGATGTCTTTCCAATGCCACTTCTCATATGCTGCCATCATTAAAGACAGATATTTTTACCATTCATATGAGAATTAGACTCAGGCACCCTCGGAGACTCACTATCTTGTTGGATATCTACAGATTGCGACAAATGACTATTGGACAGTCTTCTTCCTAAGCTTGGAAAGTTGTTGCAACTATTTCCCAATTTGTCTATTATTGTTGTTTCTGTTGAAAAGTTGTTACGATAGTTTATTTTTATCGTTTGTATGTAAAATTATAAATTCCCTCTCCGAGATGGACAAAGGGTTCTGAAGTTTTACAAGAACAGACTTAAATTGTGTGAAAAATTCTCAATCTAAGAAATCCCACTGTTGATTCTTGATTTACTTCTACTTGATTACATGCACAAGTTATTAATCTGAATATTCAGAATTAATAGTGAAGTAAATACATATAACAACTTACATATACAGATCAATTACTAAATAACATGTTCATAGACAAAGTGACAGATTTTTCGAACCAATGTCCCCGGAAAAACACAATGCAGGAAAATCAGTGTAGCTAGCTCTGGAGGGTTTTATTATTATGCAGAATCTAAGTACAACAATTTTCTGGGCACCAAATTGGTTTACCCTACAGAGAAAAACATGGCAAGCAATACCTCTATCCTTGGAGATAGAAAATATGGCTGATTCACACCCTCAAACGGGATTTACAGAACTCGAGCCCTTTTTGGCCCACCAGAAACCCTAGCGTTGCTCTGAGGCCCTTCGTGTCAACCTCTACGTTGCTCTGGAAGGGCCTGCGTCACCCTAGAAGGGGTTACGCCGCCCCTGCGCTGCCTCTACATGGCCTTCGCTGGACTGCGTAGCACCTGGCTGCCTCTGCGCTGCTCTGGTATGCGGCCTCTTTGTTGTTGTTGTACTCTTGGCCTGGGATCAAACCATCCCCTTGCCAATACTACCCCTCTCCGCACTGCAAATTGCTTCTGAAATTCTTAGCAAACCACGCCCTATAATTTCAGCTTAGCTTCAGTGCTCCGCCAATATGTGTGTGAACTGTGTTCTCCAACTGACCTCAAGCCCTTCTCTTATACTTTTCTCGTTAGCAAACCAACGGTCGTAATCTAATCTCTAAACGATGGCTAAGATTAGAAGCTGCTTGATCTGTGTCACTTAAGTCATTCTCATAATATATTTAATTTAATTCACTTTAATCTTTTAATTTTCCTAAGTTAGACATAGGGTCCTTAATTAAAAAGATTAATTAATTAAATATCCCTTAAACCTGATGGAATTTCTTCAAACGCTTTCTGGGTCTTGGAGATCTCATGTACTCCAGCTCCTCCACAAAATTTGGGAGCTAGAGCACATCCGATGCCACCCCAAAATCTCAACACTCCCTCTTAGCAAGGAATGCGCTCTAGCAATACACTTCACCCCGAAGTACTGCTCTGATCTCTGGCATTTGTCTCTATGCTTATGCTTGGCCTGTTGCCCTTCATCACTGCACTGTTGCTACTCTTTGTACTGCTGCCCATGACTCTGCCACCGTCACTACTACATTCGTACTGCAACTCCGTCACAAATTGTTGCATCATGCTGCCCACTGTTGCACTGCAACTCAGTTGCTGAGACTCGAGAGTAAGCAACTGAAGGACCCCTGCTCAATGACAGACAAGTCAGTCGGGCTACATCTCATCACTGAAGCTCCTTAGGCTGTTGCTCTGCGCTGTGCTCCTGAAGCCACTGTGTTGTTACAGCTCTACACTGCGTAAGCATGCCTCCTCTGCGTTGCTAAAGTCCCATCAGCCCCTTTGCGTTGCTGCCTCTGCACTGCGCTGCTCCCTCTACAATGTCCAACTTTGCCTCTGCTCCATCCGTGATCCTTTGCACCTACTGCTCCAATCATTCCCGCTATTGTCTTAAGGCTCCCGTAGCACGGATGTGATCCAAGGGTTGGGCTACTCAAGGATCCTGCCACCACTCTGTAACTGCTCTATAGATTAATATCGCCCCACCTCCGTGGTTCATGAGCGCTCATGGTTATGTCATCACTGGAGCCATTGTCTGCTACCGCAGCCTTGGAAATAGAAGCTTCCTTGTCCTTCTTCCTTTAAGGACAATTGCTGGCGAAGTGTCCAAGTTCGCCACATTGCAAACATTTGATCTTAGATAGATCACGCCTTTTTTTCCCTTGTTGCTTCTTAGATGCCAGGGTTGCATCTTCCTCTTCCTCCTTCACTTTGCTTGATCCGGTGCTAGCTTGTCTCTTGGTCATTCAGCGGATTTCCTCTTGCCGGAGGATAGCCCACATATCGTCCCAGTTTGAAAGGTCAACTCTGCCCAAAATGCTTTGGAAAAATGTTTCCCAGTCCTCTGTGACTGCATTTAGAGCAGTCCTCACCATGACATCATCCTCCACCTTGACCCCCATGGCAGTCAGTTGATCTCGAATCGCCTGCAACCTGAAGAGAAAAGGATCGATTTCCTCTCCCTTGGTCATCATGAATAACCTCAGCAGGTTCTCCAGAAGCATCTTCCTCTAGATTGATACAGTGTGGTTAAAGCTTTCCACATCTCATTAGTCGTCTTCTTCTTGGCAATGTGTGGTACCACATGACCCCTAACCCCATCCATGATGAAGGGCTTGGCATGTGTGGCTGCTTCATTATGCTTCGCCAGGAGAAGAGCATCGGTTGGTGTAGCCAAGACACTCTCTACATGCTCCCGCAAGCTATATGCCTCCAGGACTACCAAGATTCTGGCCTTCCAAATAGCAAAGTTGGACATGCCGTCCAACCTATCCCGATCATGCAGTCCGTGTAGCGCCATCTGCTCCGAAATATTTCGGAACAGATTTTCCTCTCCCCGCTTCTGCTGCTACCCTCAACAGAAACTCAGATCTAGGGTCCTTGGCAAGAAAGGCACCCTCTGCTCCCTCTGACAACTGAACCTTGGAAATCTGCCAAACACAACGAATCAACTCTCTTCAATCACCCTGCGATCGATCCTCAGATTTCTTTTGGCAATGAAATCTGCTGAGCAATTGTTCTCCTCCCGCTCTTTGTCAACTTAGCTTAGGCATGAGTCTGCACCAGCAGAATCTTCACCCCTCCAGCAACTGTTGAAGATCTGAAGCTCTGCTTCCGGTCCACGACAAATCTGCACAACACTCGAAACTGGATTGCGTCACCCTGGTTGGCCTCTGCGTGAGCAGACTGGCTCAACGCAGCCTTTGTGTAGCAACTGCGCAACACAGGCTGCTCCTGGGTCCCTCTAGAAGGCACTGCGCTATCTCTGCATCACCCAGCTAGGACTGCGTCAGCCCTTGCGTGACTCTTGCTGCCTCTGCATCCTTCTGGTGCTGCACTGCCCTCTCTAGATTCTTTACTGCTTCAGCTGCTCTCTGCAACACAAATTTCTTTAGCCAATTTGCTAGAGATCTAGCTTGATCTGTAATCACTCTGATACCATGTGAAAATTTCTCAATCTAAGAAATCCTACTGTTAATTCTCGATTTAATTCTCCTACTTGATTACATGCACAAGTTATTAATCTGAATATTCAGAAATAACTGCGAAGTAAATACATATAACAACCTACACATATAGATCAATTACTGAATAACATTCTCATAGACAAAGTGACACACAGATTTTTCAGACCAATGTCCCTGGAAAAACCCAATGTGGGAAAACCGACGCAGCTAGGTTTTGAGGGTTTTATTGTTATGCAGAATCTAAGTACAACAATTTTATGGGCACCAAATTGGTTTACCCTACAGAGAAAAACATGGCAAGCAATACCTCTATCCTCGGAGATAGAAAATATGGCTAATTCACACCCTTAAATGGGATTTACAAAACTCAAGCCCTTTCCGGTGCACCGGAAACCCCATCACTGCTCTGAAGCCCTCTGCGTCAGCCTCTACGTTGCTCTGGAAGGCCCTGCGTCACCCTAGAAGGGGTTACGCTACCCCTGCGCTGGCTTTGCGTGGCCTCTACTGGACTGCGTAGCACCTGGCTGCCTCTGCACTGCTTGGGTATGCTACCTCTCTGTCGTTGCTATACTCTTGGCTTGGGATCAAACCATCCCCTTGCCAATACTGCCCCTCTTCGCACTACAAACTGCTTCTGAAATTCTTAGCAAAACACGCCCTAGAATTTCAACTTAGATTCAGTGCTCCGCCAATGTGTGTGTGTTCTCCAACTGACCCCAAGCCCTTCTATTATTTTCTCGTTGGAAAACCAATGGTCGTGATCTAATCTGTAATCAACGACTAAGATTAGAAGCTGCTTGATCCACGTCACTTAAGTCATTCTCGAAACATGTTTAATTTAATTCAGTTTAAGGTCCTTAATTAAAAAGATTAATTAATTAAATATATCTTAAACCTGATGGAATTTCTTCAAACGCTTTTTGGGTCTTGGAGATCTCATGAACTCCAGCTCCTCCACAAAATTTGGGAGCTAGAGCACATCCGATGCTACCCCAAAATCTCAACAAATTGCACTACTGTATTTAAGTTTTTCTTAATATTAAGCTAAATCACTTGCATTTCCGTGATGAGCAGAGCTACAATGTATCGAGTACTATTATCATATTTGTCTCCATATTTGCTTTGAATGGAATTGTTATATTTATTATTCACATGTATGTGTTAGTCAATCTTTCATAATAACCATTGATATGCTTGATTGAGATTTGCTTTATTGTGAACAACAATATCTATAACATATGTGATGTTATAGAAAATTAGTTTAATTAACTATTTAATTAAATTAATTTTCTTTAGTTGAGTCAATATCATAATTGCATGATGATTGATATTGTTAAGTTAATTGCCACATCTTTATAATACATATGCTATCAACTTACCCGGGTATAATAGTAGTTTATAGTAGTTCTGATTTAAGTTATTAGTAAATATTAGAATACATTACTGTAATGTTCCCATTTTTGGTATCACCCGTGACAGGGCTAGGAGGGACTTCCAGAGTTAGGAGCAGACAGGTCACATGTACAGATTGGTGCTATCAGTGGGCTCAGGAGCTTTTTGGAGGAGTTTTGAGGAGTTATCATGGTGTTCGGAGGCATTCGCTTGATATACTCCACCATCCGAGCAGTTTGGCTTTCGTTCCGATGCATTCCGATAACTTTCAGAATTTTGAGTTATTTATGGGCTTAACTCAGCTGATTATGCTCAAGGTGGCATTCCGGGACGAATACACAATGGAACACCTTAGTGTAATAACTCATTGGAATCGGGACGAGGAGACCTACACGATGGGACAATTAGACAGAGATTTCAGTGACCGGAGGAGGCGTGGTAGCCGATTTACCCTTTTCGGCATTAAAAAGGAATATTTTATAATATTTTAATAAAAGGGAAAGTGCTCCATAAATAAAATAATAATAAAATAATGCTCTAGAAGGATCCAAGGGATCTATAAAAGAAAGGGAGGAGGCCATTGGGAGATATCTTTGGAGTAGATCATTTGCTTGTATATGAGAGGTTTGAGGACGTGGTTCTCTACTTCATGCAGTAGCCCCAGGACGGAAACCCTCGGGTGATTTGTGAGTATTGGACGGAAACCCAATACTTTGAGGAGACTTCACTTAGGAGTTTCACAGAGCTTCAGAGTTTGGTGTGAGGATCATTCAGATCTTCAACTTGGGCTTCATCATTTTCAGTGGGTTCAGTGTCAGCTGTTGCCGGAGGGAGAGTGCAGCAGTTCAGTTTGTGGCCAGCGTCGTTCAGCAGCTTATCTTGGTGGCCAGTTTTCTATCTCACCTCTTTCTAGGTCAGATCTATATGTAAACCCCTATTTATTATCTATAATAAAAGCTGAGATTTTTCTTTTGTTCTATATGGTATTGGATTGCAGTGTTTCCTGTCTTTTTATTTTACATGGCAATCTTCTATTGAGTGAATGTTTATTTTACGGCAAATTGTGGTATTCAGTATTTTTCTGCATTTTTAGTTAAAATATCCCATCCGGGATATTACAGTGGTATCAGAGCATTGTCTTGGTTCAGCCTGCGGGGTTTCAGTTCTAGGGTTTATTTCGGAGGTGCCGGAAGAAATCTATTTCCGGGGGAATACCAATCAAATTCCGAAAAGATTGAGGGTTTAAATTGCAGGTTATCTGGTAAATCCAAGTTCATGGGATTGCTATCACGGGAAGAGCCAAAACCCGGCGCTTGAAAAAAATAAATTTTTGGGGTTACAGTCAAAGACTGTGCAAGAAGTGCCGCATTTCTTTTCTCATGTGTGTGAAATGTGTGTGAAGGGCAAAGGCCAATTATGTTAGAAAGGGATTACAATTTCGGTGTTAGTGGTAACCGTCCTAATTTTATTGAGGGCTAGATGCATAGACGCTGTGAATTATCACCGGAGAGGCCGAGTTCATGAAGTAATTTTACCTAAGCAGAGAATTCCATACGCAGCGGGGCCCATTTCAATTGGGACGACGTTATCATATTTGAAAAGGCTCGAGTATGTTTTTCAAACGTCCATACAAATTATCGAAGCATATTAGAATGGTGCGTGGTGTTAGCTGGGCGCAACACAGAAGAGTCGACGCTGTCTAAGGGATCACACGCAAGGTAACAAGACCTTTCGTGTTAATAAGGAGACCCGGAAGACGCGCAAACAGAGCATGGGTCAAGCACATTCCTTATCCTTGAGCCTGCAGCCGAGTTACAATTTGTTTGACACCGTTGTGCACATGCCGTGAATGAAATCGAAGGGAAGCCAAGTCGTCGGGATCATTGCGTATTGTTGAGGTCGCATTACCTGGGGAACACCGCCAAAATTATTATTCGGATTCCCTTGCCACTTCGCGCTGAATTGGGAGCCAAAATTTTGTATTGCAAGGAATTCAAGATCAAACCGATTTAAAAACGTGGGGTTGTGAGAAAGATTCGAGCCGCCAGTTCTACATCAAAGCAGGGTGCCAGGGGTAAGCAGTATATTTGGACATTTTTCCGCGTAGAATTCCATTGCGGACAAGTCAGTATTGATCAGGTGAGCCGCTAGGAGGGTCGGATATATGCGGTGGCTTTCACTCGTGATTTTCCTCTTATGCACGTGATTCACTGCGTGATCTAGTGCGACCACCCTCTGCATATTAACCATCTCTGAGCCGGTTTCCTCAACAACAACAAGCACTGGAAGGAGCGGGAGACATCCAGGCTGTTGATATCAGAAATTAAGTGTTTCAATTTTCCTTAATTAATCAAGATCAACAATATTGGCAAAGGGCCCAAATTCCATAGTATTGATACAAACTGAACATTTGTCTGTTCGACAATATGAGCACACACTGGAATTAAGGACAAATTTATTCCTGTAGCTGGGTTAATCCATTGAAATATGCACAGCTGGAATTGACTAAAAGGGGTTGATACATAACTGAGGATGACTGATATTGTGAGAGTCATCTTGCTGGAACAAGCGTATCAGGCAGCACTGGTATTCTTCTCTGCGTAGGGGACTGATATAGAAGTCAAGAAGCTCGATATTATTGTCATTTTGCATATACCAGCTGAGCGTATTAATCTGGGCATTGAGAAGGACGCTGGGCGCTTCACTATACGTGGGAAAAATTATCACGCCCTTGCTAATCCAGCGCATCAATTCCAGGTTCTCAATGTTAACTTTGGCACTACAACTTTGTTATTTTAATACCTAAATTTGCTGAAGCTGTACGCATTCCAGAAACAATTCAAGCTGTTGGGTTTTATTTCCTATGTAATTAATTTCTAGTGGTGCTACTGTTTGCATTTAATATTTGGGTCTGTACATTTCTGAGTATGAGAAGAAATACCAGCCATTGGGCTAAGACTGGTTCTTTTATAAATTCTCCACTATACACCTGTATTTGACACCAGCAAACACATGTCACCTACAGCAGTGTGTATTTGAACTGTTTGACAAAAAACCACACCTACACCACTATAAAAACTCAGAAAAAACAGTGACCACATCATTGGCTGAACCATGGAGGGATTCTTGAGCAGCTTGAGAAGGGTGAAAATTGATTCCTTGAACCACCATGAACCAGAAACCCAGAGAACAAAACAGAACAGCAAACCCTTCTCCAAGAAGGTACATAATTTGCTCCAACAAGAGCATCCGAGGAACCTACAAAAGGAGGAAGAAGTGGGAGATTGGCTTTATGCACTTGGGATGGACTTGAAGAGTGGAAGATTAGGAAATGACTTTCCCATGTTGGAGAAACTAGATTCCTGCCTTTCCAAGGTAGAGCAATCTGATTGGAGTTTAAATTGGGCTTTGAAGCCATCTATGCTTGCATTGATACAAGCCAGATTCTTGGAACATCCAAGTGAGAGAGTCCAGCTTATAGTTGCCTCTTGTTTCAGCGATATCTTGAGGATAACAACACCCTTCCCTCCCTACAATGATGATATTATGAGAAGAATTTTCAGATTGATTGTAGAGACTTTTCAGGATTTGGACAACAACATAGGTTCTACCTTTGGGAAGAAGCTTGAGATTCTATGGAGTATGGCCACAATCAAGACTTATGTCATCATGATTGACCTTGGGTGTGATGACCTGATTTTGCAGATGTTTCGATGCTTCTTTAGCATTAGGAGACATCATCCTGATACTGTCATAGCACACATGCAGTCCATCTTGTCGTCATGTATGAGAGACCATGAGACCATTGGCAGAGAGTTGCAGACCCGGTTGCTGAGCATTTGGAGGAGAGAGCAGTTGGTCTCGCCTGCTGCTTATGAGCTAGCCCAAGGTCTAGTTGAGCAGAACATTGAGTTTCTCCGGAGACAGTTGACCAGGGAGGAGCAGCTCTAGTTTGGTGGGTCAGGCAGCAGAAATGAGCTGAGGAGGAAGGGACTTTGCTTCATTTGCAAAGAACCTTGGGGGCCTGATCACTCATGTTTGAGAGATGCAGATGAGGTGGCAGAGGTAGAGCAGGTAGACGTTCCTTCTGTATGCCAGGATGAGGACTCTTCTTCAGATGACTCCATGGGATCATATGAGGATGCTTCTGGGGAGCGAGAGCAGCCATGCAGAGATGATGATGACAGTAGACCAGAGCTGTGTTCTAGTGTGCAGGGTGAGTAGTCAGGCGACTGTATAGGTGATACTCTGGGTGATGAGTCACTTGTGACGATTCAGCCAGAACAGCATATGATGGAGCCTGAGTCAGCAGAGGAGGATACTATGGACATTAGGCATGACATTTCCCTGGGTGAGATCCAGATGGGCACCCAAATTGAGCCTATAATGGATATGCAGCTAACATTGGGGTCAGCCTTTGAGGAGGAGCAGTCAGATGCACAGACACCAGTTGCAGATCCATATCCTCTAGAGACGTTGGAGGTCGATGGGATAGTTCTGCAGGGAGCTAGGGGATAGCGGGAGTTTTACGTCCCCGATGAGAGGGATGAGTTGTTGGAGATGGTGGAGCATCCATCTTTGGGCCGACACATTGATGAGGTACAGACAGATGTACATACAGTCGGCCGGGCTGCAGCACTTTCGATAAGTAGTACTCTCCAGGAGTACATCGATGGGGCTTGCAGCATGTCTTGCCCACTTTGGCCCACTATAGAGAGAGGGGCTTCCTTCTACAGGCAGCTTCCATTGGTAGACAGGGCAGAGCAGTGGGAGTTGATTACAGGCTGGCAGCAACACCCTGGGCGTGTTCCATGTGTGGTTGTTGCTACATTGGATTCTTCTTCCAGGATGGACTGGAGGGAGATCATGAGTTGGTACCCTCTTGATGGTACGGTATTTTTCGTGGCGAGCACAGTGGAGCAGGGGCCCTTAGACACAGTAGATGTTACAGATTCCAGTTGGCAGGAGGGCAACGGTTGTCGTTACTTCAGGACTCCTTCCCGATTCCAGGAGAACAGGATCAGCATGGGATTGAGTCAGGACTTGGATTGGAGACAGGTGATGAGTTGGTATGCAGTTGGTGGGGCAACATATGCCGTTACAGGTACAGCACAGCAGGAGCCCGGGAGCATTGATGCTTGCTGGTGGGCTTCACCTCTGAGAGCATCAGCTATAGCCAGAGACAGTGCGCAGCTTGAGCCGTGGGACTTGGGCGATGATTGGCCATGGTGGCATTGGGATCCGGGAAGATTGTTTGTTGACTGGGACAGAGAGAGATCAGTTTGGGATTCCGGCATTGAGGGATCTGTTCCGAGAGGTTTGACACAGGTGCATAGTAGCACCTAGAGGTTGGTATGGGATCCAGGCATTGGGTCTGAGATGCGGCGGGCCAACAGAGTGGCCCACATATTTCGATTGCTTGAGGGCAAGCAATCTTGGGGCGAGAGGTCTGTAATGTTCCCATTTTTGGTATCACCCGTGACAGGGCTAGGAGGGACTTCTAGAGTTAGGAGCAGACAGGTCACATGTACAGATTGGTGCTATCAGTGGGCTCAGGAGCTTTTTGGAGGAGTTTTGAGGAGTTATCATGGTGTTCGGAGGCATTCGCTTGATATACTCCACCATCCGAGCAGTTTGGCTTTCGTTCCGATGCATTCCGATAACTTTCGGAATTTTGAGTTATTTATGGGCTTAACTCAGCTGATTATGCTCAAGGTGGCATTCCGGAGGAATACACGATGGAACACCTTAGTGTAATAGCTCATTGGAACCGGGACGAGGAGACCTACACGATGGGACAGTTAGACAGAGATTTCAGTGACCGGAGGAGGCCTGGTAGCCGATATACCCTTTTCTGCATTAAAAGGAAATATTTTATAATATTTTAATAAAAGGGAAAAGTGCTCCATAAATAAAATAATAATAAAATAATGCTCTAGAAGGCTCCAAGGGATCTATAAAAGAAAGGGAGGAGGCCATTGGGAGATATCTTTGGAGTAGATCATTTGCTTGTGTATGAGAGGTCTGAGGACTTGGTTCTCTACTTCATGCAGTAGCCCCAGGACAGAAACCCTCGGGTGATTTGTGAGTATTGGACGGAAACCCAATACTTTTGAGGAGACTTCACTTAGGAGTTTCACAGAGCTTCAGAGTTTGGTGTGAGGATCATTCAGATCTTCAACTTGGGCTTCATCATTTTCAATGGGTTCAGTGTCAGCTGTTGCCGGAGGGAGAGTGCAGCAGTTCAGTTTGTGGCCAGCGCCGTTCAACAGCTTATCTTGGTGGCCAGTTTTCTATCTCAGCTCTTTCTGGGTCAGATCTATATGTAAACCCCTGTTTATTATCTATAATAAAAGCTGAGATTTTTCTTCTGTTCTATATGGTATTGGATTGCAGTGTTTCCTGTCTTTTTATTTTACATGGCAATCTTCTGTTGAGTGAATGTTTATTTTACGGCAAATTGTGGTATTCAGTATTTTTCTGCATTTTTAGTTAAAATATCCCATCCGGGATATTACAATTATTGTAATATCAAAAATGGGAAAATAACAGTAATATAAAGCAACAATAGACTAAAAACTACAACAAATTAAATCACGCCATTAACACATGAAAACTGGAGCCCAAAACATGATCTAAGCCATTTAATTCATGTTGGAAATGAGTACAATAATGGTGCTGCAATAAGTGCACCTGGGCATGCTCAAGGCAAGCTGAAATCTATCTCAACCCAAGTTGGAATGACTCTCTAGAAATGGCTTTGCGTGGCTCTGGTGTTGCGCTGCTCTGCCTAGAAATATTGCTACTGCACACTTAGGATTGTTGGTTGGGTTGCTTCCAGCGCTTGGAAAATTTTGGGACTTGGACACCAGACTCTACTCAAGAAACCCACAAAAACCCGTAAAGGATTTGTGGAATGCTTGACTTCGGAAAATTGCCCATGTTGGGCTTGAGCCACTGCGTTGCTAGCTGAAGCTCCACACCTGAAGAAACCACTGCAAATTTGCCCCAAATGATGAGCAATCACCCTGTTAGGAAGCACTTATCTTCCCCACCAAATCTCAGTTGCAAACTCCCACTCTTCTCTCCTCCCAGAACAACCTTGCAACTGGACTGCATCCCCACTGCACAACCACTGTGTCCTCCACACAGTCCTTGGAGTGATAATGCTTCCCCTATAATCCTGGCTGTGAAATGTTCCTCCAAAATGGTGAATCTCCTCTCCTGAGCAGGAACTCGAAGTCCCCCAAGGCAGAGAGGTTGAGATCTTCGCCTGAAAATCTCGTGTGCTAAACGACACTACAGACTTGGCACCCGACACAAGCGTGATATGTCAAAATGACAATCAGAAAGATAAGTGAATGAATGAGGAAAGAGGCTGCCCTTCCTTCCTTTTGTCAAATGAGCCTCAACGTTCCTCTTGGGCCCACCATGGACTGCGCAGTCCCTTCATCGAGCCAATCCCAATGCTGCCTCTTTTGAGCCTCCCTCACGCTGCCACCTAAGGAGTTGCCTCCATTCGATGCTAAAGCCGCAAAATTCCCTTGGGATCTATAGAAATGGACTTTAGCTTTTCCCAAATATTATTTGTGGGTCCTCGATCAACCTTATTTCTGCCTAACATTAGAGATTGCAAAATTTATCAAATTTAATATTTTAATTAGCAAAACTGCTAATTCTAAATATTACAGTCCTCCCCGCCAAGAAGTTCCTTGCCCTCAAGCAAATGCAGTGATGGATGCTAGAGGATCTGCTCTCCTTCCCAAGTGGCATCCTCATCTGGAAGGTTCTTCCACCGAATCAAGTATTCCTTCACCACTAGACTCCTCAAGTACCTCTCCTTAGTGTCTAAGGTGGCCTCTAGCTGGAGCACCAAGTGCCCCTCATCATCTGTAGGGGGCAACTCGGTGGCTGCTGTCACCCATTGTCCCAAGGCTTCTTCAAGCAAGACACATGGAAAATATTATGTATCCGGCTCCCCTGAGGCAACTCCAACTCGTATGCTACCTCTCCCACTCTCCGAATGACTCTGTATGGCCCATTGAAGCGAGGTTTGAGCTTCTCGGCCCCCTTCTGCTTCAGCGTAGACTGTCTGTAAGGCTAAAGGCGAAGGTAAACCAAGTCCCCGACCTAAAATTGTCTCTCCACACGACCTCTCTGTCTGCATACATCTTCTGTTGATTCTAGGCTGTCACTAAGTTGTCCTTGACAGCCTTGAGAATGTCTTGGCTCTCTTGGATCCAGTCTTTTGCCTCGGGGGCCTTGCTAGCTCCAAACATACCATCAACAAACGTCAGTGCATCATAACCATATAAATCACAAAAGGGAGTCATACTAATGGACATGTGGAACATTGTGTTGTAGCAGTATTCCCCCAAGTGCAGCCATTGAAACCAAGCCTTTTGCTGCCCCGTGACACAGTTAGCAAGTAGCCCTCTAGCCACTTGTTAATTGTCTCAGTTTTCCCATTTGTCTGCGGATGGTAGCTCGTGCTCGGGGTGAGCTCTGTGCCCACCAATCGGAGTAGCTCCTACCAAAATCCACATATGAACCTGCTATCCTGGTCACTGACTATGGTCTTGGGGAGACCATGCAATCTGAAAATGTCCCTGAAAAACAACTCGACCACCTGAGAGGCCGTGTACTGGGCTGAAATGCGAAGAAATGTGCGTACTTCGTCAATTTGTTGACTAGGATCAAGATACAGTCCTTTCCCTACACCATGGACAACCTGGTGATGAAGTCCATCGAAATGCTCTCCCACTTCCCTTCACGGATGGGAAGCGGCTGTAGCAATCCTGTCGGATGGGTCATATCCCCCTTGTTCCTCTGGCAAACCTTGCACTCTCAGACATGTCTCAGAACATCCTCCTTGAGGCCCTTCCATGAGAACCTCTCTCTAATGGTCCGGTAGGTCTTGGCGAACCCCCGATGCCCGGATAATGGAGAATCATGGGCTACATGCAAAATCTTCCCCCGCAACTAGGAGTTAGTTGTCAAATAGATCAGGTCCCAGTAGTAAATCACCTCATCCATGACCTGGTACCGATCATCCGTCACCTGTCCATCCAAAATCTCACATGCAAACCGATCCTTCGATTATTCGACTAGCAGTTGGGCCTTCCAATTTGCCTCGATACTCATCAGTGAGAGGGACATTAGCCTCCTCGACAAAGCATCGGCCACCACGTTATGCCTCCTTTTGACATACTCAATGTCAAAGTCGTTAGCCTGAATCTTACTGACCCAGTTCTACTGCCTCTCCTGAAGTTGTCTCTGCTCTACGAAGAATCAAAGGCTATTGTGGTCTTTCCTCACCCTGAACCGGTTCCCCACCAAGTATGGCTAGCGCATGCATGATGGCTAGCATCTCCTTGTCATATATGGGGTAGAGTCTCTCGCGAGGCAAGAGATTTCGGCTCTCAAAGGCTATGGGATGCTCCTCCTACGTCAGTACGGCCCCCACTCCCTCTCTTGATGCATCGTACTCTAAAATGAAGGGCTTGGTAAATTTGGAAGTGCAAGGACCGGACAACTACTCATCACCTGCTTGAGGTGATCAAATCCCTCCTGCACTGTAGAGGTCCAAGTAAAGGCCCCCTTCTTCGTCAAATCTGTGAGGGGTGCTGCCAGCTGTGAAACCCTTTCACAAACTTCTGGTAGTAGGTGCAAATGCCTACAAACCCCTTCAACTTCACAACATTCTTGGGTTCTGGCCAATCACAGATGGCCCTAATCTTCTCCTCATGCACCCTCATTCCATCGGTGCCGACGATGTGCCCCAGGGAAAGGCTAAAGCATCTCAGTCAGCCCAAACTCGCACTTAGACAGCTTCGCATAAAATTGTTGCTCCTCCAATACGCGAAGCACCGTCTCTATGTGTGGTAAATGTTCCTCCAAGTTCGGTTGTAGATCAATATGTCATCGAAGAATACCAACCCGAACTTTCTCAGATGCCCACGAAATACATGGTTCATGCACGACTAGAAGGTAGCTGGAGCGTTCATTAGCCCAAAGGGCATGACCAAAACCTCAAAGTGCCCATAGTGGCACCTGAAAGTTGTCTTGGAGACATCCTTGTCCCTCACCTGTATGTAATATTCCGAATAGGAAACAAACAACAATATAAAGCAACATAAACAATACTACAACAAATAGAGAGACATCATGAAATACACTGCAAAAATGGAGAAACACTGAGCCATTTTATTATAATCTGAAAGATGAAAATGTGTACAAAGGTGATCAGAATGATGGCACCTTGGCTTGCTCAAAGCAAGCTGAAAATACTCTCAGAATCTCCCAGTGAATGGTTGCTCTCTCTATGACTGCGTAACACCCTGATGCTCCTGCTCCTGCTGCCGGAACTGCTGCTTCTGCTAGAATGGAGCTGCTCTTTGGGGTTGTTCCCCTGCTCAAAAAAATATGAAACTCTGGATATAAGCTCTCCTCCAATAACTTGGAAAAACCCAGGAAGGAATCCCATAATGGCTGACCCCAGAATTTGACCTCCCTTGGAAAATCACGCACTCCAGGTGACCCTGGCCCTGAATTGAAAACATGTAAATGATGGCCTCCTCCTACTGCAAAACATGATTTGTGAAGGGTTGATCCCTTCACAATGCTCCCGCGCTGAAATCCCTGATCTCCCTTCTCTCTCAGTGCTGCCTCCTCCCAAGATTGCGTAATCCCTAAGTGTGACTGTGTTGCCTTAGTGACTGCGTGCTCCTGGCTAAAGAGTGTTGTGTGCTCTGCTCTAGAAAAAAATGGTGGATCTCCTCACCTGAGCGGGCATTCGAAGTCCCCTGAGGCTGAGGTTGGGATCTCCGCTCGAAGACACCTGCGTGCTGAACAACACTTGCAAACTTCGCTAAACAGCGTAAGCGTGCTCAATGTCTGAAAGACAGAAAATCAGAAGATGCATAGTATAATGACTCAAGGTTGTGGGGAAGCTTCTCCCCCCCTCGATCCCGCTCCCAAAACGCACTTCGTTCGGGAGCTCTTTAGGAGCGCTCGGGAGTGCACTTCTGAGCTTGAAAAAATGCTCCTGTTTTTTCGGGAGCGTTTCAGGGAGCGCTCAGGAGTGAACACTCCCTGAGCGCTTCCCCCATTAAAAAAAACGGTTCGGGAGCATTTTTTTTAATGCGGGAAGCGGTCGGGGAGTGTTCGCTCCCAAACGTTCCCCGGCAAAAAAACACTCCCCTACGCGTAAAAAAAAAATTGGACGTCAAATTTCCAATTTTTTTTTGAGAGGGAGGGAGGCGGGGTTGGGTAAATAAAAGCCCACCCTCCTCATTTGTTTTTTCATTGTTTTAGTTTGAGAGTGAGAGCAAGAGCTTGAGAATTGGAGAGCAAGAGAGCTTGAGGCTTTGGAGAGCAGAAGTGCCAAGGAGAGAGCAAGGATCAAGCTGCAAGAGAGCAAGAGGAGGATTGAAGGAGTCAAGAGTCGGGACAAAGAGGTAGGACTTCTAATCTAGTTTTTTATTTTCTAGGAATCATTTTTAAGTTGTTCAAAAATGAAAACTTGATTTTTTTTCTCAATGTTGCATTTTAGTGTGTTGAAAAGTGAAAAATTGAATTGTTTTTTTCCTATGTTGCATTTCCTATTCCCATTTGGCATTCCTCCATTTTTTTTGCAGGCTAGAAACTTGAAACATCTTGGCTATATGGCTAGGGATTTTCTTCATGTTGGTTCCTTTCTTTGTAATAATGGTGTTGGAGAGTAGAAGAAAGAGAGTAGAAGAAAGAGGCCCATTAAAGAAGAGGAGGATGAAGAAGTGGGTTATAGTCGATTTGATGAAAACCCTGAAGAGGAGTATATTGAGGAGGAAGGGGAGAGTGGAGAACATGAGGCCACAGAGACTCCAACTAGACAAGACCAAAGTCAAACACCATTGTGGAAATATGTTCAGAGGCAGGAAGGAGGGAAAGGTGGTGGAACCACTAAATTTATTTGCCCCATTGCAATAAAGAATACACAGGTTCATACACCCGTGCTAGTGGAACCACTAAATTCCTTTGCCCCCATTGCAATAAAGAATACACAGGTTCATACACCCGTGCCAGAAGGCACCTTTGTGGGAAAATGCCAGGGGATGGAGACAAAAATCTAGGAATCAAAATTTGTTAAGTGTGCCAGCAACAGAGAGAGAGAAATATAGAAAGGAAGAGGAGGCTGCCCTACAGAGATATAAAAGATCTAGGGGTTTCATTGATTCTTATACACCATCAGGTCCATCACATCATGGACAAAGAAGTCCATTAACTTCCACCCATGGCAGTGGATATGGAGGCACACCTGGACCAAACATCTCCTTAAGGCGTAGAACCATATTCGA
Source organism: Pinus albicaulis (assembly GCA_034641835.2). Lineage (NCBI taxonomy): Eukaryota > Viridiplantae > Streptophyta > Pinopsida > Pinales > Pinaceae > Pinus > Pinus albicaulis. The sequence continues at coordinate 574,392,099 of CM076579.1, forward strand.
TTTCCTTGACGAAGGGTGTAGGAATGATGTGGATTCAAAAATTTTCCGGTTTCTATATGCATGTGGGGTGCCATTCAATGTTCTTCGCTCACCTTATTGGCATGAAATGGTTTTAGCCATTAATGATGCCCCCAAAGGATACAAGAGCCCTGGGTATGACAAGGCCAAAACCGTGGGACTTGATCATGAAAAAGCTAAAATAAATAATTCTTTGGCTAGAATGACAAATTCTTGGAATGAGCATGGGGTGTCCATTGTATTTGATGGATGGACCAATGTAAAAGGAAAGCCATTGATAAGTCACAGCAGAGCCGAGCAGTAGTGGTATCACTACTGACACAGAGGGAGATTCACTTCTCAGACCCATCGGGGAGGGTTTGGAGTGATGATCCATTTTTCGGTGAATATAGCGATGCGACAGGGGAGGTGATGATACCAATTGGGGGTAGTCCGACATGTAGAGGCACAGCTCTAGGTCATCACATCCAGGGATGTGTGGGAGCCTCTAGCATTGAGCAGTGGACTACCGGTGGACATGGAGTTGCATGGTGTTGTACCGTAGTGTGTAGGACTGCATTGTGGAGTAGGAGTGTCCTACATCACATTGAGAGCACGCGGGGAGTGACCGATGCCTGGGCACAGTCAGGGCACAAGACGGTACAGGGTGGTACAATAGTAGCATGGGGTATCCAGCAGTATACAGGGGTATGCCTCAGTATGCAGTGGCATGTCGAGTACAGGGATGATCGGTGGTATGCGAGGGCGTATGGTGCTGCACAGCAGGGTCTTAGAGCATTGCCTCCAGGGAGACTCACGGACAGGGACACCAAGCTTACCTTTGGGGGTATTTCACCCAGGATTGATGGGGAGACAGATGAGCGATACTTGACGGTATCTGTGGGAACTCATACACCTGATCCTCTTCTACATCACTCACGGGCACAGTCGATTTTGTCGTTGTCCTTTGGCACCTTGGGCATGAGCAGCGGGGTACGCAAGGCTCACCCAAGATATTTGAATGACACTCAGCACACGAGGGGAGAGACTTCTCAGTAGTGGCACTGGGTCGGGGCGCTAGTTGACAGCCACAGGTTAGGGGATGAGATGATCCTCTGCAGGGGTGGCACATCAGTCATTGATGAGCCTACGCTTGGGGAGCGGGTCATGAGGGAGACATGCGTCACTTTTCCCTCAGGGCATGTCGAGATCATGCATGAGCAGAGGATACTGGGTACAGCAGAGGTAGCATCCCAGTATGTGTCTGGGCTCCAGACATTGTATCGACATTTTATCGAGAGGGTGGATGGCATATTCAATGCAGATGAGGTGGCGGAGGTAGAACAGGAGGGCATTCCTTCTGTATGCCAGGGTGAGGACTCTTTTTCATATGAGTCCATAGGATCAGTTGAGAACGCTTCTGGGGAGCGAGAGCAGTCATGCAGAGATGGTGACAGTAGACCAGAGCTGCATTCCAGTGTCCAGGGTGAGCAGTCACAGGACTCTGCGGGAGATACTCTGGGTGAAGAGTCACTTGTGACGATTCAGCTAGAGCAGCAGGTGATGGAGCCTGAGTCGACAGAGGAGGACACTATTCACATCAGGCACGATATTCCTTTGGGGAAGAGCCAGATGGGCGCCCACATTGAGTCGATGAGGGATATGCGGCTAACATTGGGGTCAGCCATTGAGGTGAGGCAGTCAGATGCACTGACATCGAGTATGGTGACAGCAGTTGCAGATCCATATCCTCTGGAGGTGTTGGAGGTTGATGGGATTGTTCTGCAGGGGGCCAGTAGACAGCGGAAGCATGACATTCCTGATCAGGAGTGGGAGGCGCTGTTGGATATGGTGGAGCATCCATCTGTGGATCGACACAGGGATGGGGCGCAGATAGATGTACACGCAGTCAGCAGAGCTGCAGTGTTTTTAGTGGGTAGCACTCTCCAGGAGTACATCGATGGAGCTTGCAGCATATCTTGCCCACTTTGGCCCATTATAGAGAGAGGGGCTTCTTTCTACAGGCAACTTTCATTGGCAGACAGGGCAGAGCAGTGGGAGTTGATTACGGGCTGGCGGCAACACTCCAAGCATGTTCCATATGTAGTTTTTGTTGCTACATCGGATTCTTCTTCTAGGATGGACTGGCGGGAGATCCTGAGTTGGTACCCTCTTGATGGTACGGTATTCTTCGTAGGGAGCACAGTGGAGCAGGGGCCCTTGGACATAGCAGATGTTACAGATTCCAGCTGGCAGGGGGGCACAGGCCGTCGTTTCTTCAGCACTCTATCCCGATTTCAGTAGAGCAGGATCAGCGTGGGATTGAGTCAGGACTTGGATTGGAGAGAGGTGATGAGTTGGTACACAGTTGATGGGACAGCTTACACAGTCACAGATACAGCGCAGCAGGGGTCACGGTCTTCGCCTCTTAGAGCATTAGTCATAGCCAGAGGCAGTGCGCAGTTCGAGCCGTGGGACTTGGGCGATTATTGGCCATGGTGGCGATGGGATCCGGGAGGATTGTTGGGTGGCTGGTACCGTGAGAGATCAGTTTAGGATCCTGGCATTGAGAGATCCCTTCATATCAGGGTGATGCAGAGGACATGGAAGATTCAGTGGCGCATCTGGGACTCAGGCACCTTTTTGCAGTGTCGATGGGGGAGCACTAGCTAGAGAGGAGGCTTATTCAGGCATTGCTTGAGGAAAAGCAATTTTTGGCGGGGAGGACTGTAATATTCCCAATTAGCAGCAGCTAATTGGAAATATTAATTTTGATCAATTTTGCCTTACATAATTAAATTATAAATAAAGGTGAGTAGAGGGGGACATAACTCACTCTAAAAATAAAGTGCACTCCCTAGTAGACACAACGTTGTAACTTAAGTGAACCAAGGGGGGCAAAAGGACCACGTAGGGAAGGGGCCCACGTGAACACTTGGAGAGACAGCGCAGGTTGAGTTGGAAGCGTGGGGGCCAAGGAGGCTACGTTGGATGAGAGGCCTAGGGTTGAGAGAGAGAGGCCAACGTTATATAAGGAGGAGAGCCTCCTCATTTGGAGCATTCATTATGATGCATTTGAGCTAGTCACTTCGACTTCTTGAGCACGCTGGTTGTTTAGCCTGTCTGCAGCACTGTTTAGTGCATCGAGTGTCTTCGTTCGGAGATCTCACCCTCAGCCTCGGGGGACTTCGAGTGCCTGCTTGGGTGAGGTAGTTCCATCATTATTTTGCAGGAGATTTGGTGTTTGGGTTTTGTGGTGGAGCAGAGCATTCAGAGACTGCGCAGTCTTGAGAGGGAGGATGCAGTCCATTTCAGAGGAGCTCCGGATTGGGTTCTTTTTGGTGGTTTCGAGCTGTGAGATTGAGCAAGGGGCCAGCCCTTGCTAACTGGAGGATTTTGGCAGAGTTTGGGGCAGTATTTTGGTGGTTTCTATTCAGCCCTAGCGCAGAGCCTTGAGGGACAGCGCAGATCCTCAAGGGGGTGATCTTCGGGGGTCGGCCATTTCAGAAATGCCTTCTGGGTTTTTCTGGGTTTGGTGAGCAGAGGCAGATTCCAGATTTTCAGCTCATTCCGGCAAGGGGAATAGCCCCAAGTCATCAGTTCATTTCAGCAGTAGCAGCTACATGGCAGTTTCCCAGCAGCTGGGACGCAGTTCAGAGAGCAGCCATTTCCTGGTTATTCTGAGAGTAATTCTTCACTTGCCTTGAGCAAGTCTAGGTGCCATCATTCTGATCACCTATTGTACTTCATTCTATTTCTCAATTAATAAAATGGCTTAGCATTCTCTCTCTGTATTTCTGGAGTATCTGTTACATGTTTATATATGCTATTGTATGTCTGCTGCACTGTTATCTTTATGTATTTTCGAGCATTCTATTTCTATACCATTTGGTGTGTTTATCTCATACTCTTAGACAGAGTCTGAAAAGGGCCAGGTAGCCTCTGGATCTCATCCTCTTTCCAGAGGCGGTATATCCGGTAAATGCCCTTCCAGTCTATCTCTGGTTGGAGTTTGCCGTGTTTTAGAGATATCCCCGAAACGGGATATTACATGACCCTTGCTCTTGATGACTACTTTTTTTTTTTTTTTTTTTGAAGTTTGTCAAAGAGGTCTTCTCGGAGCTGACTCACCAGGAGTTCCTACCATGCTTAGGTCAGGATGCTACATTGCCTCCTATCATATATCCAACAGAGATCAATTCCTTATTCATAAGTTTGCGTGATTTTCCTTGAACTGCTTTTCTTCAGCGTCCTCCATTCTTTTTCGATGATATGGGCTTCCTTCCTTTCTCCTATTGGGATTGTCCCTTTAGGACCATCTTTCTTGTAATTTCCATAAGTCTTCCACATTTCTTTAACAAATGTTTGAGTCTTTTATCCTACAACATTTTTGCCCTAGATTTGTCTTTTTCCATCTAGCAGAGAGATCACAAGTTGAATGAGGTAATTTTCTTGTCTATTTGTTATGTTGTCCATCTTATCATCTTTTCCAGATTGCACAGTTGATATCCCTTCATTCTTTGATACCTCAATTTTGTGTAAATTGGGTCTAAGTGACATAACCTTATTTATTGCATAGAATAGTTCTTTCAGCTTATCATGTATTCTCTTGATGTCTCCAATTCTTCATAGTCAGAGGGATGTAAGGACATTGATTGATTCCATAAGAATCCTTTGAGCCCTTCTATCCCTTTCCATGTATTCAGATAAATCTTGACCTATATAGTCTTTCCATGACTTTACTTTCTTCAAGGACTGTAGCTATCCTCCTTATGCAAGGATTCTTGGTAGCCAACCAGCTCATAGAACTCCCTGCAAAAACAAAGTCATTTAACCAAATTTGATTATAGAATGAAAATACTTACTTGATAAGTGAAGATAAAGTCTTCAACATGATTTCTTCGATGGCGGTGGAGAAAAGATGTGTTAGTGCTTTCTCTTTGAATGTTCTTCTTCAAGGGTAAGGATTAGATGAAGATCTTTGTTGTAATGATAAAGCCTTCTTTTCTGCACTCCTAGCCTCGGCCTCTTACAGTCTTCTTATCCTTGATCTCAATACAAAGACCTTTCTTGATTCGATGTATATCTTTAGTTCTTCTCTAAGTTACCTAAAATTTGTTAGCTCAAGACCGAGATCTTTAGCACATCTTGCAACCTTTCAATCACCCTTGTCTGCACTGTATGGTAGACCTGTACCTCACTAAAGAAGTCCGCAGCCTAACTGAAGCATAGACAGATAACCCTTAGATTTTTCTTGACCCAATTACTGTGATGCACGATGCTAAAGTGACTTGCCTTCTCGCACTGTTTAGCTTCTAATTTCCATCTTGAACTTTACAGATGTTATCCGTGATGTTTTATACTCAAAACATATATGTGTGAGAGCCTTCTCTCTTCACTGATTTGTCTACTTACTTTGCACCGAATCCGCAGACCTTATCTTCGCAATTTATCACAGAACTTGCCCGAACTTCTTGTGTACTAATGAGGCTGTTGTCTTTTGAGAATTTTGCATTGAACTTGTATCAATACCACCGAGCTTGTATCTCTGCAATAGCACCCAACTTCTTCTTTGTAAAAGGACCAGACTTCTTCTCTCTGAATTTGATCTCAGACAGTAACTTTTCTCTAATTCCAAAATCTTTTGTTAACAAGGTGATCTTCTTTTTCCATATCTCTGATACCATGTTGAGAATTTGTAGGGCTAGTGATTAACTCAAATTTTCTTCTTGATAATTACTTGTGAGCTTGCTTATGTATTATCTTATTTCACTTAGTTAATCTTTCATCAAGTCAATTATCAAAGTGCTTAGTCAAATGTAGAGACAGAATAATTTTTACTTGTAACTGAACATCTTGAAATGTAGTTAGGAAGGTAAATCTCTGATTTACCTTCCTCACTTTCTATCACTGCCTTGACTTTGACAAATTCTTTCATCAAAGACTTTAAACTTAGAGATGTCCTTACTGTATCTTTTCTGCACCTTCCGCAATTTGTAGCCTTTAGTCATTTCTGCAATCTATACCTTCAGTTACCTTCAGTCACCTCCACAATTTACAACTTCAGTCTGCGCCAAATTCTGTTCTTAGATCTGTACCTTTTAACTGTTGTAAAAACCTTAAACAAATCCGCATTAGTTGCTCCTTCTTCCACGCTATCAACCTCAAACTTGTCCACAAATCTTTTGTGTAGAATGGACCGCAGAACAGTCATATATATATATATATGACTTTTCTAGCTATTGGGCTGACCAATCAACTAGTATTCAGGCCGACTTGAAGTTTATGTTCTTCGTCATTACTTCACATATATTTCAACGTTGTTTTTCATTGTATTTGGAGCTTAACTTCCAACGCTTTTTGATCTTGTCTTCCAGCTTATTTGAAGGTTGTTTTGTGAGCTTCTTTACAAGGTCTTGCTGCATATTCTTCTTGAACTAGATCCTTTCATGATTTTGACATTTTATACTTTTGTCTCCTTCTTTTCATAGTTCAACATGAAGACCGACCTAGTTAGATTTTACAACAGTCCTTACCACTGCGCTGCCCTGGCCCATGCTGCCACTGCGTTGTGTGGCCCATGCTGCCTCCACGTTGTCCCTCTCCCTGCGTTGTCACTTAGCTCCGCTAGGCCTCACGCTGCAATCTGAATTTACCTAAGTGACTTTAGGGAATTATTTTCTCCTAAGTGTGGGTTATGGGTCCCATCACCCCGTTTATTTCCTGATTAACATTAGAAAGGCAAAACCTGAAAAAATTAATATTGCAAATTAGTTGCTGCTAATTGGGAATATTACAGTCCTCCCCGCCAAAATGTTGCTTGTCCTCAAGCAACTGCAAAGATGGATGCTGCAAAATCTTCTCACTCTCCCAAGTGGCATCCTCATCTGGCAAGTTCCTCCACCTCACCAAGTATTCCATGACTGTTCCGCTCCATAGCTGTCTCTCACTGGTGTCTATGATTGCTTCTGGTTGTAACACCAAATGCCCCTCATCATCTATAGGCGGAAGCTCCTCTGCTGCAGTCACTTGCTGTCCCAATGCCTTTTTCAGGCATGATACATTGAAGATGTCGTGTATCCTGCTACCTGTGGGCAGCTCCAACTCATAAGCAACCTCCCCTATCCTGCGGATCACCCTGTAAGGTCCATAAAAGAGGGGCTTGAGCTTCTCGACCCCATTCTGCTTCAATGTAGACTGTCGGTATGGCTAAAGACATAGGTAGACCAAGTCCCCTATCTCAAACTGCCTCTCTACCCGTCCTCTGTCGACATATAGCTTCCGCTGGTTCTGTGTTGTGGCTAAGTTATCCTTAAGAGCTCGGAGTATATCCTGACTCTCTTGGATCCAATCCTTGGCCCTAGGGGCCTTGCTAGCTCCAAACATAACATCAGCAAAATTCAGAGCATGAAATCCATACAAAGCATAAAACGGAGACATACCGATAGACATGTGGAAAGTGGTGTTGTAGCAATATTCTCCCAAATGCAGCCAACGCAGCCAGGCCTTCTGCTGCCTCGTGACATAGTTTCGCAAGTAGCCTTCCAGCCACTTGTTCACTATCTCTGTCTGCCCATCCGTCTGAGGGTGATAGCTGGTACTCGGAGTCAACTCTGTACCCACCAACCGAAAGAGCTCTTGCCAAAAGCCGCCCATGAAACGACTGTCCCTGTCACTGACGACAGTCTTCGGAAGACCATGCAATCTAAAAATATCACTGAAGAAGAGCTCCGCCACCTGTGCAGCTGTGTACCATGTGGATACGACGAAGAAGTGAGCATACTTTGTCAGTCGATCAATGACCACAAAGATGCAATCCTTGCCCTGCACCGTGGGCAACCCAATGATGAACTCCATCGAAATGCTCTCCCACTTTCCTTCTGGAATGGGAAGTGGTTGTAGTAATCCGGCTGGGTGGCTCATCTCCCCCTTATTCCTCTGACATACCTCGCACTCCCTAACATGTCGGAGTATGTCCTCCTTGAGGCTCTTCCAAGAGAACCTCTCCCTGAGAGCCCTGTAGGTCTTCGTGAATCCCTGATGGCCTGACAATGGTGAGTCATGGGAGGCACGCAGTATCTTCTCCTTGAGCTGAGAATCCCCAGTTAAGAAGATCTTGTTCCTGAAGTAAATAACCTCTTCCATCACTTTGTACTTGTCATCTATGACCTGGCCATCCAACACCTCATAGGCAAAATGGTCCTTGGAGTACTCTACCAGTAGCTGAGCCCTCCAGTGCGTGTCTATGCTCATCAGCGACAATGCTGCCGGTCTGTGTGATAAAACATTGGCCACCACGTTGTTCTTCCCCTTGACATACTTAATGTCAAAGTCATATGCTTGGATCTTACTGACCCACTTATGCTGCCTCTCCTGCAACTGCTTCTGCTCTAGGAAAAACCAGAGGTTGTTGTGGTCAGTCCTCACCTGAAGCTTGTTGCCCACCAGGTACTGCCGGAACTTGGCCAGTGCATGCATTATGGCCAGAATCTCTTTGTCGTATATAGGATACAAACTCTCATGTGGCAAAAACTTTCTTCTCTCGAAAGCTATGGGGTGGGGCCTCCCTGCATCAAAACTGTGCCCACTCCCTCTCCTGAAGCATCACACTCCAAGATGAAGGGTTGCATGAAATCCGGCAAAGCCAATACTGGGCAGCTACTCACCACCTCCTTGAGCCTGTCAAAGGCTCTTTGCGTTGTATCCGTCCAACTGAATGCCCCCTTTTTGGTGAGGTCTGTGAGGGGTGCAACAAGTTGGGAAAATCCCTTGACAAACTTCTGGTAGTAGGTGCAGATGCCTACAAATCCCCGGAGTTCTGTCACATTCTTCGGCTCTAGCCATTCCCGGATGGCCCAGATCTTCTCCTCATGGACCCTCACTCCGTCCACACCAATGATATGCCCCAAATAGAGCATCTCTGTCAACCCAAACTCGCACTTGGAGAGCTTAGCGTAGAAATGTTGCTCCTCCAAGATATGTAGTACAGCCTCAATGTGTTTTAAGTGATCCTCCCAAGTGCGGTTGTATATAAGGATATCATCGAAGAAAACCAGCACGAACTTCCTCAACCGACCACAGGAGATGTGGTTCATACAATACTGGAAAGTGGCCAGTGCATTGGTTAGCCTAAAGGGCATCACCAAAAACTTGAAATGGTCGTAATGACATCTGAAAGCAGTCTTGGGGACGTCTTGGTCCCTCACTTGGATCTAATGGTAGCCCGACCTCAGATCAATCTTGGAGAAGAATTTCGATCCCCTCAGCTCATCCATCAACTAGTCAATCCGCGGAATGGGGTATCGGTTTTTCATTGTTTTCTTGTTGAGAGCCCGGTAGTCGATGCACATTCTCAGTGTGCCATCCTTCTTCTTCACCAATACAACAGAAGAAGCAAATGGGCTAGTACTGGGCCGGATGTGTCTCAATGCTAAGAGCTCGTGAATGGCTCTCTCAATCTCATCCCTGTAGGCTTTGGGATGCCTATAGGGTGTGGTGATCACAGCCTGAATACCCTGCTCAAGCTCAATGGTATGCTCAAATCCCTGGTCCGGTAGCTGTCCGGAGGTATATCCCCAAAAAATGTAGAATACCTGTCCAAAATCAGCTGCACATTTAGGTGAAATGCCTACCCTGTGGCCCATGCCTATGAAATATGCAGCTCCACTGCCCACTCTATATCTCCCTTTCGGAAGTCTGCCTCCATCCAGTGCGCTGAAACTATCTATGGAGGATACGTGTGCATGCCTTGGATCATCACATGCTTACCGCTCTTCTTGTCCGTCCACTCCATCTCCAAAGTCTTCCAGTCTGTGGTGACCTTCCCCAGCGTGATCAACCACTGCACTCCCAGCACCACGTTGGTGTCTGGAATGTCGACCGTAAAAAAATGATTTGTCATCGTATAAGTCCCCATGGTCACAGCTAACGACGGAACGTATCTGGCACACTGCATAGTTCTGGCACCCGGTACCAGTACTGAGAAGCCATCAAAGCTCTCGGTTTGAACTTTGTATGCCCCTCCTCTCTACCAACTAGGCATCAATAAAGTTGTGAGTGGCCTCACTGTCGACTAGAACTGAAACATGATGTCCTTGAACGATGCCCCGGACACGCAGTGTCAAATACTTCGGAACCCCTCGCAAGGATGCAAGGACTCCTCCTGTGGGTGCAAACGCTACTCCTCCTACTCCTAGGGGAGGAGGTGGTGGATGAACCCCTCTCTGCACTACAACGTTGGCCTCTGTCTCTATCCCCTCATAGGCATCTTCCTCCCCCTCACTGTCGGAGAAGACCTCTATGTAATGTGCCTTCCCTGCGGCACATCGATGACCCGGTGCCCATGGCTCCCGGCATGTAAAGGATAGCTTCCTCCGTCTCAAATCTCTCCAGGTATCATCGTCCAAAGGCCCCCAGCCTTGGTTCCCCTTCGGCGGTGGAACTCTCATGTCCTTCCCCTTCGGCTGAAATGTCAGTCTCTGGGGGAAAGGATCTTTGGTCCTGGGCAAAGCATCTTGCAAATCTCTGGTCCTCCCGACTGCATCCTGAAGTGTAGCAGGCATCGTGGATCTGACTAGCCCACGCAGGGGTTCTGCCAACCCATCAATGAACATGTAAATCCTCCTAGTTGAGGACAAGTCGGGTACTATCACTGAAAGCCTCAAGAACTCAGAAATGTAAGTTTCCGGGTTCCCGGCCTACTTGAGCTTGGTCAACTCAACAAAATGCTCTTCCGGATCCTTCTGGTCAAACCGCTCCACAATCTCCGTATAAACTTTGCATACATTGTCACTGTTGAGTGACCCAGCGTGGTCATCCCGTGGAACCACCAGTCATGGGCCTCTCCCTCAAGGTGCAGCGTTGCCACCTTGATGGCCTCTCCCTCTGCCATCTGATTAAGTTGGAAATAAATGTCCAGCTTCTCCACCCAAGCTTTCGTTGAACATTTAGAGGACCCGTCAAATGTTGGCAAGAAAAACCTGCCCACGATACGTTGCAACTCACCTCCTTGCGTGTACCCACCACCTCTGTTCTGGTTGCAGGATCTGTTGTCCTTCTTGAGCTGGAAAAAATCGTGGAAAGTGAGAGCTTCACTGAACTCTCGCCCATAGGACTGATACTCTGCAAAATAATCCCCTAAATGAACCACCTCCGGCTCCTGGTGTCCTCCCGTCCTGGTGCATGTAGTCAGGAATGTGGGCATCGTAGAACGTGGGGGAGTGAGTGGTACTCCCTGCTGTGCTGTGATCTGCTCCTGAGTGTGACGAGAACTGTCGGATCCCTCACCGATGTGAAAACCCCGTAGGGTCTCATGCTGTTTGTTATCTGCGACAAACTTCCAACCCATCTCTTCTATCCTCCTCAAGAGCTCCTGCACAGATTTCAGGAGGAGATTCCCGAACTCCTTCCCTTCATCTCTCTCCTCCGCCATAGGTTCTTCCTCTTCTGTGTTCACCACTAGAACGCAGTCCCCTTCTCCAAAAGTGGCCTCGAGTCTCCGCTCTCAGCTCCTGTACCTCCTTCCACGGTAAGTGATGTATTCCTTTCCTCCCGGTGTCATAGACTGATCTGCTCCATAGGCTGAGCCAAGTCTATGAGCTCTGATACCACTGTAATATTCCAAATAGGAAACAAACGGAAATATAAAGCAACATAAACAATAACTACAACAAATAGAGAGACATCATGAAAAACACTGCAAAAATGGAGAAACGCTGAGCCATTTTATTATAGTCTGAAAGATGAAAATGTGTATAAAGGTGATCAGAATGATGGCACCTTGGCTTGCTCAAGGCAAGCTGAAAATACTCTCAGAATCTCCCAGTGAATGGCTTCTCTCTCTATGATTGCGTAACCCCCTTATGCTGCTGTTATTGCTGCCGAAACTACTGTTTCTGCTAGAATGGAGCTGCTCTTCGGGGTTGTTCCCTTGCTCAGAAAAATATGAAACTTTGGATATAAGCTCTCCTCCAATAACCCGGAAAAACACAGGAAGGAATCTCAGAATGGCTGACCCCGGAATTTGACCTCTCCTGGAAAATCACGCACTCCAGACGAGTATGCTGGCCCTGAACTGATAACCTGCAAATGATGGCCTCGTCCTACTGCAAAAGATGATTTGTGAAGGGTTGATCCCTTCACAATACTCCTGGGCTGAAATCCCTGATCTCCCTTCTCTCCTGGTGCTGCCTCCTCCCAAGACTACAAAATCCCTGAGTGTGACTGCATTGCCTTAGTGATTGCATGCTCCTGGCTGAAGAGTGTTGTCTGCTCTGCTTTGGAAAACAATGGTGGATCTCCTCACCTAAGCGGGCACTCTAAGTCCCCCGAGGCTGAGGTTGGGATCTCTACTTGAAGACACCCACGTGCTGAACAACACTTGCAAACTTCATTAAACAGCGTAAGTGTGCTCAATGTCTGAAAGACAGAAAATCAAAAGATGCATAGTAGAATGACTGAATGGTGAACCTCCCCTTCCTTTTATACTTGAGAGCCTAGCTCTCCCTTGGGCCCCACTAAACTGTGTTGTCCCTCCTTGGTCACGCTGTCCCTACCATTGCTCTGTCCTGGCCCACATTGCCTCCATGTTGTCCCTCTCCCTGCGCTGTCACTTGGCTCCCCTGGGCCCCATGCTGCAATCTGAATTTGCCTAAGTGAATTTAAGGAATTATTTTCTCCTAAGTGTGGGTTATGGGTCCCATTACCCCCTTTGTTTCATGATTAACATTAGAAAGGCAAAATCTGACAAAATTAATATTGCCAATTCGCTGCTGCTAATTGGGAATATTACACCGTATCTGATGGTACCCCGACCTCAAATCTATCTGGAGAAGAACTTGGCTCCCCTCAGCTCATCAATCCACGGAATGGGGCAACGGTTCTTCATCATCTTCTTGTTCAAGGCCCTGTAATCGATACACATCCTCAACGTACCGTCCTTCTTCTTCACCAAAACAACTTATGAAGCAAAAGGGCTCAAACTCGGCCAGATATGTCCCAATGCTAGGAGCTCATGTATGGCCCTCTCGATCTCATCCCGATAGGCCTTGGGATGTCTATAAGGGGTAGTGATCACGTCTTGGTCCCCTGCTCTAGCTCGATGGTGTGCTCGAATCCTCGATCAAGTGGCTGTCCTGGTGGTATGTCCTCGAAAACAGTGGAGTATCTATCAAGGATGGCCTGGAAATCTAGGTGGGGTGGCTTTGTTCTCCACCAACCTCTGAAATCCTCAACTTGATAGCCCACTCTATATCCCAATGCCTCAAGTTGGCCTCCATCCTGTGTGTAGAAAGTTGAAGCTATCTGTAGTGGGTATGAGTGCATGCCCCTCAGCATCACTGGTTTGCCATCTGTGTCCAGGAACTCCATCTCCAATCTCTTTCAATCAATGGTGACCCTACCAAGGGCGTAGAGCCATTGGACTCCCAACACTATGTTGGTGTCCGGAATGTCAACCACAAAGAAGTGATTAGTCACGGAGTAGTTCCCCATGGTCACTGTCAGCGCTGGGACATAGGTGGTGTACTGCATGGTCCTGTCTCCCAGCACAAGCACTAAGAACCCCTTGAACTCCTCTATGTTGATGCCCCTCCTACGCACCATTTGTGCATCAATGAAGTTGTGCATGGCGCCATTGTCCACAAGTACTAAAACACATTGACCCAGTACAACACCCTGGATCCTCAAGGTCAAGTACTTGGGTAGCCCACGCAGTGATGCGAGGACCCCTCCTGAAGGTGCAAATGCAAACCCCCTTGCTGCCAATGGGGGTGGAAGTGGGGGTCCTTCCTTCCTGGGTGTTACGTTGTCCTCTCCTCCCATCTCAAAGAATGCATCGTCATCTCTGTCACTATCTAAGAAGACCTCTATGTAGTGTGTCTTCCCTCCTGCACACCTATGGCCTAGTGCCCATGGATCCTAGCAAGTGAAACATAGTTTCTTCCTCCGCAGGTCCCTCCTGGTCTCATCATCCAACTATCCTCGTCCGTGGTTACCCCACGGTAATGGGGCTATTGTATCTCTCCCCTTTTGCTGGAAGACTTGTCTAGCTGGCTAGGGCGTGTTGATCTCTATAGCATCGAGAAGTGTTCTAAGTCTCATTTTTGGTAGAGAGGCTTGGACATCAGTTATCCAGTAAACCCAGAAATCGTTTGTGGAAATTCCAATCGGATATGACTTTATTAAAATAATTAATTATTTTAATGCAGACACTAAGTTCAAAATTAGGGAAATTAAATGATTAAAAGGTATTAATAGAGCAGAGTGTGAATCTTCTAGAAAATGAAGATCAAGTCAACTTTTAATCTGAGCCATTGATTAACGATATAATCTTGGTCGTTGATTCATCAGCGAGAAGACTATAAGAAGAGACTTGAGGGCCATTTGGAAATCAAGCCGGAGACACTCTCAGTACCCGAAGGAAATCGATTCTAAAGCAAGAGAATTCGATTTCAGTGGGTGAGTTTGTAGAGGTAGGGTTGCAAGTGCAGAAGGAGGAGGGAGGAGTCAGTTATCGAGAAGCAGAAGTCAGGAAGAAGAAGGTAAGGGTGAGCTGATCAGCAGCAAGAACCCCTCCACGCAGAATCACACAGTCCAGAGAGGGACTACACAAAGCTCTCACGCTGGATGACGCAGAGGGTGAAGGAGGTGAGAGGTCACCCCGAGGGTTCAAAATTTGTCTGGAAGGTCTAGAAAATTCAGCCAGGTGTTTGCAAATTTTTCTCTGCTCATCAGACTCTTGTAAATCTACTTTCCATTTATGAAGATAAATATAAAACCCTCATCTGCTGCACCGGTTTTCCCATATTGGGTTTTTCCAGGGACAATTGTCCAAAAGTAATGGTGTTCATGTGGTTGTTTCTATTGTGCTACTTGTCTAAATTATCTTTCTGTTCTTATGCTTTTAACAATAGTGAAGATCTACAAATGTGTTTATTTCAGAATTTACTGAAACATTTGTAAATAACTTATCTCATAAGTAGGAGAAATAAACCAAGTATTGCAAAAATATTTTCCTCTTGAAAATTTCACATGTTATCAGAGGAAAGGGCTAAAAGCAGAAAGGGAGGATTTGCCATGGACTCACGCAGTCACGCAGAAGGTTCAAGCAGTCAAAGGGACTTACACAATCCTCCAGAGCACGCAGAAATGCAGAGAGAACACGACATGAAAGTGCTGGCATCCAAACTAGAGGAGGACCTTGCTTGTGTGTCGAGCACAGCTCCTCTAGGTGTTTGGTATATTGACAGTGGAGCATCTGCTCATATGACGGGGGTTCGAGAATGTTTCTCAAGCTACCAAGAAGAATAGATGAATTTCCAGATAACTATGGGAAACAAGGCAAAATGTACCCCCATAGGAAGAGGTACCGTAACCTTTCAGAACCGAAGATGGCAGCAAGATTCGAGCCACAAATGTTCTGCATGTATCAGGGTTGGGGATGAATTTACTCTCAGTGTCTCAACTTCAGAACAAGGGTTATGACGTATACTTTATTAGAGATAAGGTGTATGTCAAACACCCTAACTGGAGCAAAAAGGCACAAATTGGAATAAGGAGTCACAAGCTGTATAAACTCCAGCTTGAATCTCCGGTGGCCCTGATTGACAGTACAGACGACAGAGATTTGAATGAATTATGGCATAGAAGGATGGGGCACCTACATCATGGAGCCTTAGGGATTCTCAAAAATACTGTCATAGGGGCTCCTGAGCTCAACACGAAGAAAGACGAAGTTTGTAGGGGATGTGTACTAGGGAAGTATGCTAAGGCCACATTTCCAAGAGGCAGCAACAAAGCCAAAGGTGTATTAGAGTTAATACACTTGGACATTTGCGGTCCAATGTCCACAACTACTCTCAGTGGGGAAAAGTATTTTGCCACCTTCATTGATGATCATTCTAGGAAACCTTGGATCTATTTTTTGAAAACCAAAGATGAAGTCTTTGATCGATTCAAAGATTTCAAAGCAGTGGTGGAGAACTCTACAGGAAAGAAGATCAAGAAGTTGCGGTCAAATAATGGTGGAGAATATGTCGAGGAAGACTTCACAAGTTTCTGTGCAAGGGAAGGAATGAAGAGAGAATGGACAACGCCATACAATCCAAAGCAAAATGGAGTTGCAGAACAGAAGAATTGGACCATAATAGAAGTTGCAAGGGCAATGTTGTATGACAAAGATTTGCCCAAATTCTTATGGGCAAAGGCCTACAATACAACAATATATATCCATAATAGAGTTCCCAATAAAGCCTTGGGAAAGGTAACTCCCGAGAGTGTGTTCACAGGCAATAAGCCAGAAGTGGGCCACATCAGGATATTTGGCAGCATGGTGTATTGCCATGTTCCAGATGAAAAGAGAAAGAAGATAGATTAAACTGCAGAAAAGGGTTTCTGATGGGCTATAGCGAGAATGCAAAGGCATATTGCATCTATATTCCAGAGAGCAGGAAAATCGTGGTAAGAAGGGATGTAAAATTCCTGGAGGAAAGAGACTTCAGCGAATCTCGAGAAATGGCCACAGATACATAGATTGCGGAAGATCCACTGGTGCAGCCTCAACGACCTACAAAGGATAGGTCAGGTGCCTCTCCAAGGCACAATAATTTTGAGGAGAGTTCCTCCGAAGAAGAACAGGAAGAAGAACGGGTGAGAGCGCCCACCACTGATGGGAGACCGAGCAGAGAACTTCAACAAATTCTAAGGGACGCAGAAGAATTTGTTGGAACCCCTAGAGTTGGGAAGAGGGTAAGAAAGCAACTTGATAGATATCAAGCACTGGTAGCTCAGGTTGGAGAACCTTACAGCTTTCGGGAGGCAGCTCAACATCAAGTGTTGGTGGATGCCATGGTAGAGGCGCATAGCTCTATCATGACAAACGATGTCTAGGAAGTAGTCCCTAGACCACAAGATAGATCAGTTGTAGGATCCAGGTGGATCTACAAGATCAAATATGCTGCAGATGGCAGCATAGAGAAGTTCAAGGCCAGATTTGTAGCTAAGGGGTATGCACAAAAGGAAGGAATCGATTATGAGGAGATCTTCGCTCCTATAGCTCGCTGCACTTCTATCAGATCCATCATCTCTCTAGCAACACAGATGGGATGGGAAATTCACCAAATGGATATCAACAAAGCATTCTTGAATGGGGTAATAGAGGAAGAAGTATACATAGAACAACCAGAGGGCTTCGAGACGCATGAGCAGAAGACTCATGTTTGCAGGCTCAAGAAAGCCTTGTACAGGTTGAAACAAGACCCCAGGGCATGGTATGGGCGAATTGATAGCTACTTGCAGAAGATGGGATTCGTCAAGAGTGATGCAGATGCAGATCCCAATCTCTACTACTTAAGAGTAGGGGATGAACCGTTGATTATGGTATTATATGTGGATGATTTGTTTCTTACTGGATCATCCAAGCTCATCAAGGATTGCAAGGAGAATCTGGCTACAGAATTCGACATGAAGGATCTGGGGTAGATGCACCATTTTCTTGGATTAGAAATATGGCAGCAGAAGGGGGAAATCTTCCTGGGGCAAGGAAGATATACTACAGAGATTCTGAAGAGATTTCAGATGGAAGACTGTAGACCCATGGCCACGCCTATGAATACTAACTGGAAGAAGATAGACATAACAGAAGATGAGACTGATCCCACCTTGTATAGGCATCTCATCGGATCATTGATGTATCTAATCAATACTAGCCCTGACATTTGTTATGCAGTGAATACCCTCAGTCAGTTCATGGTAGAGCCGAGGAGGGCTCACTGGGCAGCAACCAAGCATGTTCTCAGATATCTGAAAGGGACAGTCGAGTATGGATTGAAGTACACCAAAGGCAATGAGGTCCAGTTGAGTGGGTTTACAGATGCAGATTGGGCCGAAAAAACGGTAGATCGGAAGAGTACCAGTGGGTACTGTTTTAGTCTCGGATCAAGAATGACCTCTTGGTGCAGCAGAAAACAAAAGTCCGTGGCACTAAGTTCAGCTGAGGCAGAATACATGGCAGTTAGCACAGCTGCGTGCGAGGCCATATGGTTTCGTAAACTGCTATTGAACCTACTTAAGAAAAGGATGGAACCGACCGGGATTATGTGTGATAATCAGAGTTTCATTAAACTCTCTGAGAATCTTGTGTTTCATGACTGATCGAAACACATTGACATTCGATGCCACTTCATCAGGGACTATGTCCAACGAGGAGCTGTGCAGTTGAGGTACACTCCTACAGGGGAACAGGTGGCATATATCCTCACAAAGTCTCTAAGTAAGATCAAGTTCACTTACTTCAGAGAAAAGATGGGGATGATCGAGAACCCTTTCCATTAGAGGAAAGGGTGGTCTTCAGAGAAAGAGGAAGTTACAGTACAGACGCTGAAGTGGCAGTGCAACAATACAGAAAGAAGCAACATAGAGATAAGGGGCAGTAGCCAGGACAACATCAGCGCAGCAGGTATAGAGTCAGAGCAGTACCGCGGTATCTTGCTTAAACACTTTCCTCACTAAGAGGGAGTGTTGATTTCTATAGCATCGGGAAGTGTTCTAAGTGTCATTTTTGGTAGAGAGGCTTGGACATCAGTTATCCAAAAAACCCAGAAAAAGTTTGTGGAAATTCCACTTAGATATGACTTTATTAAAATAATTAATTATTTTAATGCAGACCCTAAGTTCAAACTTAGGGAAATTAAATAATTAAAAGGTATTAATAGAGCAGAGTATGAATCTTCTAGAAAACGAAGATCAAGTCAACTTTTAATCTAAGCTATTGATTAACGATATAATCTTGGTCGTTGATTCATCAACGAGAAGACTATAAGAAGAGACTTGAGGGCCATTTGGAAATCAAGCTAGGGACACTCTCAGTACCCGAAGGAAATCGACTCTGAAGCCAGAGAATTCGATTTCAGTGGGTGAGTTTGTAGAGGCAGGGTTGCAGAAATAGAAGGAGGGAGGAGTCAGTTATCGGGAAGCAGAAGTCAGGAGGAATAAGGGAAGGGTGAGATGATCAGCAGCAAGAACCCCTCCACGCAGAATCACACAGTCCAGAGAGGGGTTGCGCAGAGCTCTCACACTAGATGACGCAGAGGGTGAAGGAGGTCACCCCGAGGGTTCGAAATTTGTCTGGAAGTTCTAGAAAATTTATCCAGGTGTTTGCAAATATTTCTCTGCTCATCAAACTCTTGTAAATGTACTTTCCATTTCTGAAGATAAATATAAAACCCTCATCTGTTGCACTGGTTTTCCCACATTGGGTTTTTCCGAGGACAATTGTCCAAAAATAACAGTTTTCATGTGGTTGTTTCTATTTTGCTACTTGTGTAAATTATCTTTTTGTTCTTATGCTCTTAATGATAGTGAAGATCTGCAAATGTGTTTATTTAAGAATTTACTGAAGCATCTGTAAATAACTTATCTCATAAGTAGGAGAAATAAACCAAGTATTGCAGAAATATTTTCCACTTGAAAATTTCACAGGGTGCTCGAGCTCTGGGTAGGGCATCTTGCAGATCTCTCACTCGGCCCACTGCGTCATGCTAGGTAGTGGATCTACTCGATCTCACTAACCCACGAAGCGGCTCTCCTAAGCCCTCTACGAACATGTAAATCCTCTTGCATTCTGATAAGTCCAAAACCATCACTGATAGCCTCAAGAACTCTGAGATATATGCCTCTGCATTCCTTGTCTGCTTGAGCTTTGTCAGCTCTCCGAAGTACTCCTCTGGATCCTTCCTCTCAAACCGCACCAACACCCTCCTAGTGAACTCATCATATGTTTTCACGTTGCCGTGCCAAAGCGTGGTCAACCCATGAAACCACTAGTCATGGGCTTCCCCTTCCCAGTGCAAAGTAGAAACCTTGATTTCCTCTGTCTCGGTCATCTGGAAATAAATATCCAACTTCTCCACCCATGCCTTTGCTAAGCCCTTGAGAAGCCATCAAATGTTGGAAGGAATAGCCTACCCACAGCACGTTGTAAGTCACTCGCCTGCGTGAATCCTCCTCTGGCTTGGCCTCTAGGTTTGTTGCTAGTCTTCAGCTGGCAAAAATCATTGAATTTGATGGCCCTTCCGAATTCTAGCCCATAATATTGATACTCTACGAAAAAATCCCCATAGTGAACCTCTTCCGGCTCTTGTTACCCTCCTGTTCCTGAAGCTAGGAATGTGGGAATAGTGGACCATGTTGGAGTATATGGTACGGCCGACAATGCAGTGTGAAGGCTTGCTTGGTGCTGTGAAGTGCCAGACCCTTCTCCAATCTAAAACACTCCTTGAACTCCTTTCCCTTTGCTGCCATTGCTAAGCCTTTGGCCCATCTCCTCAATCCTCTTGAGAGGTCTTATACTGACTTCAGTAGAAGGTGAGCAAATTCCTTCTCTTCATTCCTCCCATCTTTTGTGTGCTCCATTTCCCTCTCTACAACGTCCAAAATGTTATCAACTTGATCTGGAGTGATTTCGAGCCTCCTTTCTCTGCTCCTGTATCTCTGCCTCCAGTAAGTCACGTCTTGTTTCTCTCCGATGTCATAGACTGCATGCTCCATGGGTTGAGCCAAGTCTATGAGCTTTGATACCACTGTAATATCCCAAATTGGAAAATAACAGTGATATAAAGCAACAATAGACTAAAAACCACAGCAAATTAAATCACACCATTAACACATGAAAACTGGAGCCAAAAACATGATCTGAGCCATTTTATTAATGCTGAAAATGAGTACAATAATGGTGTTGGAATAGGTGCACTTGGGCCTGCTCAAGGTAGGCTGAAATCTATCTCAGCCCAAGCTAGAATGACCCTTTGGAAATGGCTCTACGTGGCTTTGGTGCTGTGCTGCTCTGCCCAAAAATATTGCTATTGCAAACTTCAAACTGCTGGTTGGGCTGCTTCCAGTGCTTGGAAAATTCCAGGACTTGGACACCAGACTCTACTTAAGAAACCCACAAAAACCCGTGAAGGATTTGTGGAATGGTTGACTTCAGAAAATTGCCCCTGTTGGACTTGACCCACTACATTGCTAGCTGAAGCTCCACACCTAAAGAAACCATTGCAAATCTACCCCAAATGATGAGCAACCACACAATTAGGAAGCACTCAGCTTCCCCACCAAATCTCAGCTGCAAACTCCCACTCTTCTCTCCTCTCGGAACAACCTTCCAACTAGACTGTGTCCCCACTGTGCAGTCACTGCGTCCTCCATGCAGTCCCTGGAGTGATAACACTTCCCCTGTAATCTTGGCTATGAAATGTTCCTGCAAAATGGTGAATCTCGTCTCCTGAGCAGGCACTCAAAGTCCCCCGAGGCAGAGGTTGAGATCTTCGCCTGAAAATCTTGTGTGCTAAACAACACTGCAGACTTGGCACCCGACACAAGCGTGCTGTCTCAAAATGACAATCATAAAGATAAGTGAATGAATGAGGAATGAGGTTGCACTTCCTTCCTTTTGTCAAATGCACCTCAACCTTCCTCTTGGGCCCACCATGGACTGTGCAGTCCCTTCATCGAGTCAACCCTAGCACTACCTCTTTCGAGCCTTCCTCACGCTGCCAACATTCGATGCTGACCACTCGGACCCCACTATAGCCACAATTTTTCCCTTGGGAACTATAGAAATGGACTTTAGCTTTTCCCAAATATTATTTGTGTGTCCCTGACCCACCTTATTTCTGCCTAACATTAGAGATAGCAAAATTTATCAAAATTTAATATTCTAATTAGCGAAACTACTAATTAGGAATATTACAATTACCATCATCCATCCCATTCTATATAGTTTTATTTAAGGGAATCTAGTCCCAAAATTCCAGTTGGAGCCACCATTCCAAACGGAAAAGGGTCTAATTTGGGATCCCGACTGGGTGGCTTTCCCCAATGTTGATGAGGTCATTCAGGACCATCACCATTTTTGGTGCTAGAAGGAGGGCCAGTTGGCTATGAATGACAACAAAGTCTCATCCTAAAACCATAAGTCATTCTAAGAGTCACTCACCCTCAAAGTCTCCTCCAACTTCCAGATCTCACTCTAAATCCCCTGATTCTAGATATGAAGTTGTCGAATCTTCTACTAAATCTTCGAGCATGATTGAGAAATCAGTTGGTGAAACTTCTAGATCTCCTCCAGATCAGCCCGTTGAAGCTCCTGAACTCCAAACTTTAATTCAAAAATTGGAAGGAATTTCCATTTTAGGAGAACTGACTACTCAGAGAAAACTTTCTGAGGACAGTGTCAATTCATCACTAAAGTCTTATGGAGTTCTTACTAGATCACAGAGCGAGAAGCTTGGGGTTAAACCATTTGGATTTCCATTACTGGCCCATAAGAAAAAGAAACATATTTCTGGTATCGAGTCTTTAGCTAGTGATATCATTTCATCTTCTCCGCCTCACACTCACTCTATTCAACTCGTTTCTTCTCAACCTACTTTGCCTTCTTCCTATCACCCTTTTTCATATTTTTCCACTCATATTCCTCCTCCACAATCAACTAATGCCATTGTTGTCAGTAGTATTGCTGGGGAAATTTCTTCAATTGTTAATACTTCCACAACCCTTTCGTCAAGCACAACTACTTTTGGACTTAACATTAATCCAAGAATGACAAATCAACAAAATAGACCATGGAATAATCTAGGAGCAGTTGCAATGACACCTCCCCTGCACCCTCTTCCTAAGCATCTAGAGAGATGGTTTCCAAAATATAACCTTGATGACGGTTTACCTGCAGAGGAACATCTTCACAATTTTATGTTGGCAATCAACCTTAATGGGGTTTCTGAAAAGGATGTGGTTTGTAGACTATTCCCTTATGCATTTGAAGGATCTGCGGGGTCTTGGTATTTTTCCTTGCCAGCTGGATCAATTACAGATTGGGACACATTTAAAGAGCAGTTTCTCAAGAAATTTAGAAATGATAGAACAATTGCTACTTTGATTAATGACTTATCAAATCTTAAGGCTACCCCAAATGAGAAAATCAAAGATTTTAATTCAAGATTTAATAAATTATTGAACAAAATCCCAATTGCATCTAGGTCTAATGTTGATGTTCAGATTGAATGGTATATCAACGCCCTACCTTCAAATATTACAATGTTTGTTGACAGTGCTCAAAAGACTGTACTTGCTGATAATATGAAGGAAGATCTGGCTGTCAAGAAAAGAGTATTGGCCCTTAAAAAGAAATCTGCCGCAGAAAAAAGAAAATAGACAAAAAAGGTCACTTTCAAAGAAGAACCCAAAAAGAAAGTGTTGATTTTTGGTAGCATCGGATGTGCTCTAAGCCCCAAATTTTGTGGAGAAGCTTAGACACATGCATTACAAATAACCCATAAATCGTTTTCGGAAATTCCACCCAGAAACAGTTTTATAAGAAAAAATAATTATTTTTAATGAGGACCCTAAGTCTAACTTAGGAAATTAAAATAATTAATCTGTATTAATGTAAATTGTGGATGGACCTTCTAGAAAAAGCAGATCAAGTCTAATTTAATCTTAGCCGTTGATTGGAGATCTAATCTCAATCATTGATTTGTCAATGAGAAGGCTATAAAGGAAGAATTGAGGGTCATTTGTAAATAACACTGAGAGGATCTAGAGATCGAATTTTTCTGATGGAGCAGTGCTTGGACAAAAATCAGATCTAAGTGATTCTTAATTGCAGTGAGGGGTAGTAATTACGGTTGGAGATTTTCCTGAGTCGGAAAATACATAGCAGAGAAGGCAGAGAACATATCAATACAGGTAGCGTAGCAGCTACGCAGAGGCAATGCTACAACCTCGAGGGAATTCAAGATTCAGCTGAGGGTCAGCCAGATCTAGTGCCGGAGAGCTGGGGTGTGAGACCGGAAGAGGCCAGAAGGGCATGTTTAGCCATCAAAAGACCAGTGATGCAATCCCCACGCAGAGTGATGCGGAGACTGTGCAGCGCAATGGAGGGCTTGCACATCCGAGGTTGTTGGCCAGTCGGGCTTCCAGATCATTGTGAGATTTCTCTCACTAAACTTTTGTCAATCATATTCTCTGCAGGGATTGCCAGAAAGGCATCCCAGATTTGTATTCAGAAATTCACTGCATAATATATAAACCCTCAGATCTACTGCACCGTTTTTCCCGCATTGGGTTTTTTCGGGTATGTTTGTCCAAAAATAACAATGTTCTGTGTTTGCATTATTCTTTCTTGCTCAGTTTCCATTTCACAAATGTATTTTAATGAGTAAAGGTTGCCTCAGTAACTGCTTCACTATTTCTAGAAGTAATATGTTAATAACTTATTAAATCTGAATTTTCAAGTAGGAGAAGTAGTTCAGTTGTTGTAGTAATGATTCTTACATCTGGGATCTTGGAATTTTCACATGGTATCAAAGCTTGCATTGTGAAACAGGAAGAGCAGATCCGGCGCGTGACGAAGGCCGAAAAGATGCAGAAAGCAACAATTTGAATCCCCAGAGGGATTGCGCAGTCCAGGCCAGGAGGGCTGAATTTCTGGGAAGATCTCTCTCTGAGTGAGTCGACAGAGAGGTAAGATCTCCAAATCGAGATTTTGTTGAGGCAGAGGGAGCAGCGCAGAGCTGATGGGACGCAGTTTCTGTAGGCAGATCTTGATTTTTTCAGGAAGGAAGCATCAGAAGAAGAAGCAACACAGTAAGGGAATTTTCTCTCTCAGGAGATTCCTAGCCGGGGAATTTCAGTTCTTCCAAGATCTGAGTAGGAGATTCAGGCATCAGATCTACGAGCTCCACAAGGAGTGCGTGAGCTTGTCCAGTGCTACACAGAGGGGGAAGAAGAGGATCAGATTCGACATTGTTGACGGCCATGTTGGTCAATAATTGGCATTGATGGAAATATCATTAATGATTCTTGGATGCAGATATC
This sequence comes from Pinus albicaulis, assembly GCA_034641835.2. NCBI lineage: Eukaryota > Viridiplantae > Streptophyta > Pinopsida > Pinales > Pinaceae > Pinus > Pinus albicaulis. The sequence goes on from CM076579.1 coordinate 574,416,969, forward strand.
CATAGCAGCTCTGTTCAATCTACTATCCTCCCATGCACAAGAGATACTAGGGAAAAATACTTAAGAAAATAAAGGCTCACTGTCCATAATTTTTTATGCACAGGAATACAAGGACAGTCAGCAAGAAAAATGGTTTTTTGGGGACATTTAAGGAAGGATATCAAAGTGAGCCCTTGTCCATCTTGAAGAAGACTCCTTCCTCTTTCCAACGAGTCCTCATATGCCCCAAAACTCCCTGTGGTTTGAAAGATATGAATTTTTGAATTGCGGAATAATTATTTTCCTTTTGAGCCGACCTGTTCCTAAAGTCGGTCTACCTTAGGGACATGGCTATTGACGTTCGTTTAAACAAAATCACCATATATATTCATGATTCGAACTTCACTTTTGGATCATCACTACGGTCATCATCACAGAAGATAAAAGGTATCGTTCACAGCTCATGAACAAAGAAGAAAAGGAGTCTGTGAATATATGTTTTGGGCTTAAAAGACTTCATTAAATCCGCACTACATACCTCATTATTAGTGCAGCCCCAATAATGCTAGAATTTGTTTAAAGGTTACAATGATCTGAAGATACAGTGGTTTGGACCCCTTGGCATGTTTCAGCAGCTTCATAACATAGCTTGGAATACAGTGGCATGTGAGATTAGTACCTCGGAGTTCCTATGTGATTTGGTCTCATCTGAAGATACAGTGGTTCAGCTATTACATGACATAGCTCGGATTACAGTGGCATGAGAGAACAGTGGTTCGGTGTTTCCTGTAGTGTCACATTTCATAGCCCAGATCTTGTGACAGTGGGTTGGACCATAACTACAGTAGCTCGGATTTTGTTAAGACTTGGTGGATGATTCCAATCTTTTGAGATTGCAGATCTTAACCAAGTTGCAAAGACTAACAGTTCAAACAAAGGAGCAGTTAATCTTTAAGGTTTGTTTTCTCTCAAATATAGATGAAGAATCTCACGATGAACTTGAAGGCAAAACATTGAAGTAAAAATCAGTCAGCACTGTGGCGTGTGAAGCATTGTGCAGTACAGAGGTCTTGGTGCAAATTTTGGCGCATAATTGATAAAGAAGTGTGATGCAGAATAGCCAGTGCAGCATGGTGCAGAATTGATGATATAGACTTGTGCATTAAAGCATCTTTGAACTAATAATCCAGTGAAGGAGCAAAGAGGGATTGGTGTCCCTGGGGTAGGTGCCCCTAAACTCAAGGTTGGTGCCTTGGTGAAGATAGGGTCAAAGCCCTAGAGGTCGGAGCCTCATTAAGTCCAAGTTGGTGCTTGGAAATCATTGTACTCATTCATTTAAAAAGGATCATTATCCTTCGTTCTATAATAAAATTATTCACTTCTCTGATTTTTGTGTAGAATCTAACTGGTTATAATAACAATTGAAAAGAAATACTGATTCACCCCCCTCTCAGTATTTCCAACAATTGGTATCAGAGCCAGCTTCTTCAATATCATCCTAACAGCTGGAAGAAGGATTCTTAGGCACAATGAAGAACATGGAAGCAACAGGGAAATTACCTATCTTTGATGGAACAAATTTTGGTTTTTGGAAAAAGAGGATGTCCTACTATCTAATGTCTCTTGGTCCTGAAGTATGGCACTCTGTTCTGGATGGGTACAAAGCTCCCGCCAATCTTCCAACTGATCAAGATGAAAGAAACGCCTACATTGCTAATGCCAAAGCTTTAAATTCCATCACTAGTGGAATTACCGATTCCGAATTTACGAAAGTCATGAACTGTGACTCAGCCAAAGAAGTATGGGATAAGTTGGTTTCTCTATATGATGGCGACTCCAAAGTCAAGAAGGCAAAGCTTCAAACCTATAGAAGACAATTCAAGAGTCTGAAAATGGATGATGAAGAAGATATTGCATCATATTTCCTCCAAGTAGCTGAAGTGGTTAACTCTCTTAGAGGACTAGGAGAAAATATTGAAGAAAGCACCATAGTTCAAAAAATCCTGAGATCGCTTCCTGACAAATTTGACTCCAAAGTAAGTGCCATAGAAGAAATGAAGGATCTAAATACTCTCAAGATGGATGAACTCCATGGAATTCTCATTGCCTATGAGATGAGGAAAGGGAGTCCAAATTTCAAAGAAGCAGCCTTCAAAGCCTCAAGATCTACAAAAGGAAAATGACGGAATTACAACAGCGATGAATTTGATACTGAAAATGAATTAGCTCAATTTGTACGAAGACTAAAAAGGGGATCCAAGCTGAAAGGTAAGTAACCTCTTATTTGTTTCAATTGTGGAAGAATAGGTCATTACGCTGAAAAATGTCCCCATAAACATGATAATGATGATGAAAAGGACTCTAAAAGGATGATGTACAAAAAGAAAGGGTTTAATAAGAAGAACTTCTTCTCCAAACAAAATGAGTCCGATGAAGATGAATTTGTAGTCATCAAAAAGAAATCAACCAGAAATATGCATCATCACAAAGAAAGAGATGATGAATCAGATGAGGAAAGTGATTATGTTGGAAGCAAAGAAACGTTATTCATGGCATTTAAAAATGATGATGACTCAGAACTGGAAAATGAAATAAAAATTGATAGTTTGCTGATGAATGCCATTGAAGAAAATGAGAATCTACAAAAGAAGATAATTTCTCTCAAAATAGAAAGAGAGGAAGCAAAAAGAAGGGAAGAATTCTTGAACATTAAGCTAAAAGAGAAGGATGATATCTGTGAAAAACGTGAAGCTGAAATAGTATCTCTAAGAAAGGAATTAGAGCAAGTCAAAAGGAGTTGGCAAAGCTCTCTAGCTCTAGACAACATTCTTAATACTCAAAACCTCAACACGACAAGTCTGGAATTGGTTTCAAAGGAGAATCATCAAGTACAAAGAACAATGCCAGAAGTTATGCTAATGTACTCTCTCGCCATCCTAAAGAAGAAAAGTCATCTCGTCAGGAACAAAGTCCCATCTCAAAACCAAGAATTGAAGAAAGAGCAACTCCAAGGAAGAATGTTGGTTCAAGCTATGGATACTACAACAGGTATTAAACTATTTTTCTTGGGCATTGTTACAATTGTAAAAACTTTGGGCATCAAGCTAAACATTGCAAGGCTCATAAGAATGAAGCACCAAGATTGAAAAATCAAACAAACCAACTACATGGTCCTAAAGAGCAAGGACAAATCAAAACTTACAATTCTTTTGATCCCTTGGCTAAGTTTGATCCGTCTTGCTCATTACGTGATAGTTATGATCATAATGAACAAAATTGTCCTCTCAAAAGGGAGAAAGCTAAAAATATAAATCTCAAAACTGATAAATGTGGCCTAGCTCTATGTGCTCATAGTGAAGAAAATCATTGGTTTGTGGATAGTGGATGCTCAAGACATATGGCATGTGACCAAAAGAAGTTTATCTCATTGAACAAGAAAAATGGAAATGTATCTTTTGGAAGTGGATCCGCTAAAATCACTGGAAAAGGAACTACTACCCTTGTCAATGGACTAGGAAAGGCTCAAAATACCTTGCTAGTAGAAGGGCTCAAACACAATCTCTTAAGTGTTAGCTAGATTTGTGACCAAGGACATAATGTTGTCTTTAGTACAAAAAACTGTGAAATAAGAGACATCCTCGGGAGAACTTGTGGCGAAAGGAGTAAGAACACCAGATAATGTTTACATACTCAGTAGAATCCAAGGAGATAAATGTTACTTAAGTCAAACAGATGAAAGTTGGTTATGGCACAAGCGATTGGGGCATACAAGTTTTGATAACCTAGTCAACATCAACAAAATCAATGCAATAAGGGAAAGGGATATTACAAAAATGTGCAAACCAAATAAAGTTGTATGTGGCCCATGCCAACATGGAAAGCAAACTACAACTAGCCACAAAACTAAGGAGTTCTCAACAACAAAACCTTTGGAAATCATTCATGCAGATTTGTGTGGGCCAACTAGAACTCCAGCTCTTCAGGGTGAAAGGTACTTTGCTCTATTTGTTGATGACTATACTAGAATGATGTGGATACATTTCATAAAATATAAATCCGAAGCATTTGAATGTTTTAAAAATCTTAAGGCTCTCATTGAGAATGAGAAAGATTCTAAGATTAAATGTCTTAGAACAGATAGAGGAGGAGAATTCACCTCAAAAGAGTTTGATGAATTCTGTAAAGAGCATGGAATCGAAAGAGAACTCTCTACTGCTAGGACACCCCAGCAAAATGGAGTAGTTGAAAGAAGGAATTGAACCATTCAAGAAATGGCAAGGACAATGCTACTAGCAGCCGATTTGCAACCAAAATTTTCGAGAGCACCGCAGTTTATACCTTAAATCGAACTCAACTAAGACCAAATAATGAAAAGACTCCTTATGAATTATGGAAAGGAAGACCTGCTTCAGTAAAATATTTCAGGGTTTTGAAAGCAAATGTTTCATAAATATAAATGATGACTCACCAAGTAAATTTGATTCTAGAGTTGATGAAGGAATATTTCTTGGATACTCCACTAGGAGCAAAGCTTACAAATGTTACAACTATCATCTACGAAGAATAGTGGAAAGCATTGATGTAAAGATTGAGGAAGGCCTTCCAGAAAAAGGAATTGAAGATCATGAAGTTGAGCCTTTCTTTGAACAAAGTGAAGAAGAAGAACCTGAAAAAGAAGAGGAGAATGAAGAACCTCAAAGTGAACCTCAAAATGAATCTTCACAAACTCCCTCCAAGATCAAGTTTGTTCAAAGATATCATCCAGAAGAACAGGTCATCGGAAATATAGATGAAGGAATCCAAACTCGAAGAAGGATGATAAGCACCCCTAGAAAAGATGATGTGGCTCTATTATCTTCAATAGAACTTGAAAATTTTTCTCAAGCAAGCAAAGATCCTCATTGGATAAAGGTCATGGAAGAAGAAATGTCTCAAATCGAAAAAAATGAGACTTGGGAACTGGTACCTCGCCCAAAAGATAAAAATATAATTGGAACAAAATGGGTATTCAAAAACAAGATGAATGAAGATGGACAAATCATCATAAATAAAGCCAGACTTGTCTGCAAAGGATACTCGCAAATTGAAGGAATTGACTTCGAAGAAACCTTTGCACCAGTAGCTCGAATGGAAGCCATAAGAATGTTTTTAGCATTTACTTGCTCAAAAGGATTCAAGGTTTATCAAATGGATGTAAAATCAGCATTCCTGAATGGAGATCTCAAGGAGGAAGTTTACATGGAGCAACCAGAAGGATTTGATCTTGCTGAAGGAAAAGACCTTGTATGCAAACTAAAAAAGGCCTTGTATGGATTAAAACAAGCCCCTAGAGCATGGTTTGCAAAGTTGGATCACTATCTGCAACAAGAAGGTTTCAAAAAGGGAGTGGCAGGTAGCAATTTCTACATGAAGATGGACAAGAAAAAACTTCTGATCACTCTTGTTTACGTCGATGATCTAATCTTTGCTAGCAATGATGAAGAAATGAGCCATGAATTTTCTCTAAATATGTCCAAAAAATTCAAGATGTCAATGATTGGTGAGTTTTCTTACTTTCTTGGGCTACAAATATCTCAAACCTCTGCAAGCATGTTTATATCTCAAGCAAAATATCTTAAAGACATGCTTAAAAGATATGGGATGGAAGATTGTGCACCTATGAGCACACCAATGACCACAGATTGTAAATTAAGCAAAGACGATGATACCCCCAAATAGATGAAACTCTTTATAGGTCAATAATTGGAGCTCTCCTATACTTAACTGCTACAAGACCAGATATTATGCAAGCAGTAGGAATGGTTGCAAGATTTCAGTCAAGTCCTAAACAATCCCATCTAGCAGCTATGAAAAGAATTCTCAAATATCTGAAAGGAACGACTGATTTCAGTCTTTGGTATCCTAAGAGTTCAACTCTTATTGTGACATCCTATTCTGATGCTGATTGGGCCGGAAGTGTGGATGATCGAAAAAGCACCAGTGGAAATGCATTCTTTATGGGAGATTCTCTTGTATCTTGGCTCAGCAAAAAGCAATCATCTATATCCCTTTCTATAGCTGAAGCCGAATATATAGTTGCTGCTGATTGTTGTACACAAATTCTATGGATGAAGGAAGCCTTGAAGGATGTCAACATAGAAACTAAGCAACCAAATACTATTTTTTGTGACAATACTAGCGCCATCAGTCTTTCAAAGAATCTAGTGATGCACTCAAGAACCAAACATATTCCAATCAAATACCACTTTCTCCGTGAACAAATTGTTGAACACAATATTAGGTTGGAATACGTCAATACAAAAGAGAAAATTGCGGATATCTTTACAAAACCCCTTCCACGAGAAGCATGAGTATCTTCGCCAAAAGATGGGGGCCATTGCTCTTGCATCACATTAAATCAAGAAGCATGTCAAGGGTACAGTATGTTAGGGGGAGCAGCATGACAGGGGGAGCAGCATGACAGGTGGGGAATACATAGGCACCCTAATTTCCATTGATGTCAAAGGGGGAGAAAATGCTAGAATATTTCCATCAATGACAAAGGGGGAGATTATTGGTCAATAATTGGCATTGATGGAAATATCATTAATGATTCTTGGATGAAGATATCCATAGCAGCTCTATTCAAGCTACTATCCTCCCATGCACAAGAAATACTAGGGCAAAATACTTAAGAAAATAAAGGCTCACTGTCCATAATTTTTTATGCACAGGAATACAAGGACAGTCAGCAAGAAAAATGGTTTTTTGGGGACATTTAAGGAAGGATATCAAAGTGAGCCCTTGTCCATCTTGAAGAAGACTCCTTCCTATTTCCAACGAGTCCTCATATGCCCCAAAACTCCCTGTGGTTTGAAAGATATGAATTTTTGAAGTTGCCGAATAATTATTTTCCTTTTGAGCCGACTTGTTCCTAAAGTCGGTCTGCCTTAGGGACATGGCTGTTGACGTTCGTTTAAACAAAATCACCATATATATTCATGATTCAAAATTCACTTTTGGCTCATCACTACGGTCATCATCACAGAAGATAAAAGGTATCGTTCACAGCTCGTGAACAAAGAAGAAAAGTAGTCTGTGAATATATGTTTTGGGCTTAAAAGACTTCATTAAATCCGCACTACATACCTCATTATTAGTGCAGCCCCAATAATGTTAGAATCTGTTTAAAGGTTACAGTGATCTGAAGATACAGTGGTTTGGACCCCTTGGCACGTTTCAACAGCTTCATAACATAGCTTGGAATACAGTGGCATGTGAAAATAGTACCTCGGAGTTCCTATGTGATTTGGTCTCATCTGAAGATACAATGGTTCAGCTATTACATGACATAGCTTGGATTACAGTGGCATGAGAGAACAGTGGTTCAGTGTTTCCTGTAGTGTTACATTTCATAGCCCAGATCTTGTGACAATGGGTTGGACCATAACTACAGTAGCTCGGATTTTGTTAAGACTTGGTGGATGATTCAAATCTTTTGAGATTGCAGATCTTAACCAAGTTGCAAAGACTAACAGTTCAAACAAAGGAGCAGTTAATCTTTAAGGCTTGTTTTCTCTCAAATATAGATGAAGAATCTCGCGATGAACTTAAAGGCAAAACATTGAAGTAAAAATCAGTCAGCACTGTGGCGTGTGAAGCATTGTAATATCCCCAAAGGGAAATAACCAGTAATACACAGAAATATGCCAGACAGATATACAAACAAAATGCTGGAACCAGATCATGGAACAAGTACACATAGAATGCCAGAACACTAAGCCATTTTATTAATCTGAGAATACATATATGAAAAGTACAAGATATCGAGGCCAGGTGCACACATCCTTGCCCTAGGCAAGTGGAGACCCTCTCGAGAACAAATGATGGGCGCAAGAGACGACGTCTAGAGCATTTGAAGAATGCTGCTATGAAGAACTACGCTGCAGTGTCCTTTGGAACCTTCTCAAATTTTGGAAACTAAGAAGATGAGAACAGTCTCAATCCCTCCGGATAAACCCCGGAAAATGTGAAACTGATGCTCCACCACCAATCAAACCCTCACCAGTGAAAACGCTGTCTCTGCTAGTGACAGCGCAGAAGACAGATGAAACGCTGGCAAGAAGGGGTGAATCCAACCACAAGTCCTCCAGATGAGATAACCAAACTCCTCAGGGCTGAAAACACTGAAAAACGCTGCCAAAACCCCACACAATGACCCTGCTCATCAGATCTGCGTCCTCCTTGACTGGATCTGCGTCCTCTCTGCCTGGATCTGCTGGATCTGCGTCCTATCTCTCTGGATCTGCGTCCCCCAGGGCTAGAGCTGCTGGATCTGCGTCCTCCTTGTCCAGATCTGAGGCTCTCCTACTTGGATCTGCTGGATCTGCGTCCTCTCTGCTCAGATCTGCGTCCTATCTCTCCAGATCTGCGTCCTCCAGGGCTAGATCTGTTGGATCTGCGTCCTCCTTGTCCAGATCTGAGGCTCTCCTACCTGGATCTGCTGGATCTGCGTCCTCCCTATCCAGATCTGCTGGTGGCCCTCGAGAAGGGGTATCTCCCTCTCCACAAATCTCCGCCGAAACTACACGAATTCACTGAAACTGAAGGATGATGCTCAGAAAATAACCTTACCAGGGTAGGCACTCGAAGTCCCCCGAGGCTAAGGGTGAGATCTCCGACCGGAGACACTCAGTTTGCACTAAACAGTGCTGCAGACCGACTAAACAACTGGCGTGCTGAAGTAGACAGAAGTCTAGCTTTCAATATCCATATCAAATCATCAATGCCAAAATGAGGTGAGAACCTCACCTTTTATAGTGCTAAACTCCCTCCAAAACCTTGACTGCGTCCTTCACCCTCCTTGGCCTGCGCAGCTAACCTTGGGTCAGCGTGAGGCCTCCCCTCATACTCATGTGGACCCCCAAGGCCCCCTCTCTAAGTTATAACGTCAATCAACTAGGAAAAACACTTTATTTTATAAAGTGAGGTGACTAAAGTGAGGTGACCCCTCTTATTTCTCACTTTATTTATTATTTCTAGCTAAAGCAGCAAAATTAAACAAAAATGAAATCTTCCAATTAGCAAAGCTAATTGGGAATATTACAGTCTCCCCCGGCAAAACGTTGCTTGTCCTCAAGCAACTGAAGTGATGGATGCTGTAAGATCCTCTCATCCTCCCAAGTGGCATCCTCATCCGGCAAATTCCTCCATCTCACCAAGAATTCTCTGATCTTCCTGCTCCGCAGCTGCCTCTCCCTAGTGTCGATAATAGCCTCCGGCTGTAGCACTAGATGCCCCTCATCATCTGTAGGCGGTAGCTCCTCGGTGACTGTCACATGCTGGCCCAGTGCCTTTTTCAGGCATGATACATGAAAGATGTTATGAATCCGGCTGCCTTGGGGCAGCTCCAACTCATACGCAACCTGCCCGATCCTGCGTATCACCCTGTATGGCCCATAAAAACGAGGCTTTAGCTTCTCCGCCCCCTTCTGCTTGAGCGAAGACTGTCGGTATGGCTGTAGCCGTAGGTAGACCAGGTCCCCCACCTCAAAGTGTCTCTCCACCCGACCCTTATCAGCATACAACTTCTGCTGATTCTGTGCTGTGGCTATGTTGTCCTTGAGAGCTCGGAGGATGTCTTGGCTCTCTTGGATCCATAACTTGGCTCGCGGAGCCTTGCTAATACCAAACATCATGTCCACAAAAGATAAGGAATGATATCCATACAAAGCATAGAAAGGTGTCATACCGATGGACATATGGTGCGTTGTGTTGTAGCAGTACTCGCCCAAATGTAGCCATTTCAGCCATGCTCGCTGCTGCCCACTGACGTAGTTACGCAAGTAGCCCTCCAGCCACTTGTTAACTATCTCCGTCTGACCGTCCGTCTGGGGATGATAACTCGTGCTCGGTGTCAATTCTGTCCCCACTAGTCGGAAGAGTTCCTGCCAGAATCCGCCCATAAAACGGCTGTCCCTGTCGCTGACAATGGTCTTGGGTAGACCATGCAATCTGAAAACCTCCCTGAAAAATAACTCTGCCACCTGTGCCGCCGTGTGATGTGCTGAAATGGCGAAAAAGTGAGCATACTTCGTCAGCCTGTCAACCACCACGAAGATGCAATCCTTGCCTTGCACTGTGGGCAACCCTGTGATGAAGTCCATCGAAATGCTCTCCCACTTCCCCTCCGGAATGGGAAGAGGCTGCAACAACCCTGCAGGATGACTCATCTCTCCCTTGTTTCGCTGGCAAACCTCGCACTCCCTGACATGCTGGAGCACGTCCTCCTTGAGGCCCTTCCATGCAAACCTCTCCCGGATGGCCCTGTATGTCTTGGTGAACCCCTGATGGCCCGCCAATGGTGAATCGTGTGAAGCCTGGAGTATCTTCTTCTTGAGCTGAGATCCCTCAGTCAAGAAGATCCTGTCTCTGTAATAGATGACCTCATCGACCACCTTGTACCTGCTATCTGCTACCTGCCCATCCAGAACCTCGCATGCAAATCTATCTTTGGAGTACTCAACCAATAGTCGAGCCTTCCAGTCAGCGTCCAGGCTCATGAGTGATAACGTGGCCGGTCTACGAGAAAGGGCATCAGCTACCACGTTATTCTTCCCCTTGACATACTCTATGTCAAAGTCGTAGGCCCGGATCTTGCTGATCCACTTCTGCTGTCTCTCCTGCAACTGCTTCTGCTCCAGAAAGTACCTCAGGCTGTTGTGATCTGTCCTCACCCTGAATCTGCCACCCACCAAGTACTGTCGGAATTTTGCCAATGCATGCATGATGGCCAGCATCTCCTTGTCGTATATGGGATATAGCCTCTCGTGTGGAAGGAGCTTCCGGCTCTCGAAAGCAATCGGATGACCCTCCTGCATCAAAAATGCACCAATCCCCTCTCCTGATGCATCGCACTCTAGGACAAAGGGCTGCGTAAAATCTGGCAACGCTAATACGGGACAACTGCTCATCACCTCCTTGAGCTTGTCAAAAGCTCGTTGTGCTGTGTCCGACCAACTGAATGCCCCCTTCCTCTTCAGATCCGTGAGGGGTGCAGCAAGCTGAGAGAAGCCCTTGACGAACTTCCTGTAGTAGGTGCAGATACCAATAAACCCTCGAAGCTCTGTCACATTCCGTGGCTCTGGCCAGTCCCTGATAGCCCGGATTTTCTCCTCGTGGACTCTCACTCCGTCCAATCCTATAATGTGTCCTAGATACAGCATCTCCGTCAACCCAAACTCACACTTGGAGAGCTTGGCATAGAACTGCTGCTCCTCCAAAATGTGCAAGACCGTCTCAATATGCTGGAGGTGCTCCTCCCAAGTCCTGCTGTATATAAGGATGTCATCAAAGAAAACCAGCACAAACTTTCTCAGATGATCCCTGAAAATGTGATTCATACAAGACTGAAAAGTAGCAGGTGCATTGGTCAACCCAAATGGCATGACCAGAAACTCAAAGTGCCCATAATGACACCTGAAAGCGGTCTTGGGAATGTCATGTTCCCTCACGCGTATCTGATGGTACCCGGATCTCAAATCAATCTTTGAGAAGAACCGTGCTCCTCTCAACTCATCCATCAGCTCGTCGATCCTGGGAATGGGGTACCTGTTCTTCAGGGTCTTCTTGTTCAGAGCCCTGTAGTCAATGCACATGCGTAATGTGCCGTCCTTCTTCTTCACCAGCACTACTGAAGAAGCAAAAGGACTAGTGCTGGGCCGAATGTGACCAAGGGCCAGCAACTCCCGAATGGCTCGCTCTATCTCGTCCCGATAGGCCTTGGGATGCCTATACGGTGTGGTAATCACGGCCTGTATCCCCTGCTCAAGCTCGATCGTGTGCTCAAACCCCCGATCCGGTGGCTGCCCTGGTGGAATATCCCCGAAAACTACTGCATATCTGTCGAGAATAGATTGTAGATCAGGGTGCACTGTCTGTCCTGTATCCACTGCCTCTGAAGCCCGCAACTCTACTGCCCACTCTATATCTCCCTTGCGGAAGGTCGCTTCCATGCGGTGTGCCGACACTGTCTGGGGTGGGTATGTGTGCTGCCCTCGTATCTTCTCATGCTTCCCCGTCTTGGGATCATCCCACTCCATCTCTAGGGCCTTCCAATCTGTCGTGACCTTCCCTAGAGTAATAAGCCACTGAACTCCCAATATCACGTTGGTGTCCGGAATGTCCACCACAAAGAAGTGATCGGTCAATGTATAATTGCCCATCGTCACTGATAACTCTGGTACATATCGAGCACATGCCATGGTCTGATCTCCCAGTACCAAAACAGAAAACCCATCAAAGCCCTCCGTCGGTATGCCTCTCCGCTCAACCATCTGGGCGTCAATGAAGTTGTGGGTGGCCCCACTATCGACTAAGACTGAAACCCGCTGTCCGCGCACTGTCCCCCGTACGCGCAGAGTCAAATACTTGGGGACTCCTCGCAATGCGGCTAGAGCTCCCCCAGTAGGTGCGAATGATGCCCCACCTGTCGCGGGTGGTGGAGGTGGTACGGTACTCTGTGCTGCATAACATCCTCCTGCCTCCTCATCATCCTCCTCATCCTCTTCTCCGCTGCTCTCGGAGAAGACCTCTATGAAATGTGCCTTCCCTGACGCACATTTGTGTCCCGATGCCCATGGCTCCTGGCAAGTGAAGCACAATCGCTTCCGCCTCAGCTCTCTCCTGGCCTCATCATCAATCTGCCCTCGTCCCGGATTCGCCTTGGGAGGCGGAACCCTCGTGTCCTTACCCTTAGGCTGGAAAGCCTGTCTATGGGGATAAGGTGGCCGAGTCCTGGGCAAGACATCCTGTAAGTCTCGAGTCCTACTGATGGCATCCTGTAGTGTAGCCGGTTTGTTCGACCGGACTAGGCCACGAAGTGGCTCTGTCAGCCCCTCCACAAACATATAAACCATCCGGGCTGCCGATAAGTCTGGTACCATCACCGAAACCCTCAAGAAATCTGAAATGTATGCCTCTGCACTCCCAGTCTGTTTGAGCTTGGTCAGCTCAACAAAATGCTGCTCCGGATCCCTCCTGTCAAAACGCTCTACCACCCTCCTGGTAAACTCGGCATATGTCGTCACTATGGAATGCCCGAGTGTCGCCATCCCATGAAACCACCAGTCCTGAGCCTCACCCTCTAAATGCAATGTAGCCACCTTAATGGCCTCTGTCTCCGACATCTGGTTAAGCTGGAAATAGATGTCCAGCTTCTCCACCCGGGACTTTGCCGAGTTGTTTGATGAACCATCAAACGTAGGCAAATGGAATCTACTAGCCGCGCGGTGGTCATCACGGTGGTGTCCGTGCCCCCTGTGCTGGTGCTGATCACGGGGTTTGACGCCATACTGAATATGGAGGTAGCGCTCGAAGGGGAGAGAATCCATGAATGCCTGTCCGAAGGCCTGCCACTCTGCAAAAGCGGCCGCCCATCGAGCTGGACTCAACTCTCTCGGTGCTGTCGACCCCTCGTCCTCTACCAGGAAGGTAGGCATGGTAGGTCGCGTGGGTGCTGGATTATCCCTCTGTGCACCTCCCCGTACTCCTGTCCCTGTGTCCTCTGGCAAGAATGTGGGCATAGTGGATCGCGCGGGTGCCTGAGTCGTCACAATGGGGATAGCATCGTGTACCGGTACGTGGCGAGACATACCCGATCCCTCACCGATCTGAAGAACTCTAGGGAGTTCTCTCTGACTGATCTCCATGGCCACGAGCCTCTGTGACATCTCCTGCATGTGATGGAGGATCGTCTCTCTAAACCTCACATCATCATCTGCCATTGGATTACGCTGTTCTGGGCCCTTCTCAGGCTGCTCTGCCTCTGAATCTGTCTCAGGTGGCTCCTGATCAGAATCACTTTCCCCGAAGGGAAACTTCCACCTACTCTCAGCTTCTCTGCGTTCCTTCTGATAGATGTAGGGGTTATCCCCGGGCGTCATAGACTGCTAGCACCACAGGCTGAGCCAGATCTATGCTCCGATACCACTGTAATATCCCCAAAGGGAAATAACCAGTAATACACAGAAATATGCCAGACAGATATACAAAACAAAATGCTGGAACCAGATCATGGAACAAGTACACATAGAATGCCAGAACACTAAGCCATTTTATTAATCTGAGAATACATATATAGGAGTACAAGATAATCAGAATGAGTGCACCTATCCTTGCCCTAGGCAAGTGGGGACCCTCTTAGAACAAATAATGGCTGCAAATAGGGACAGCGTCCTAGCTGGCTGATGAAACTGCTATGAAGAACTGCTGCTGCAATGCACCGGAACTATGAGCTGGAAACTAGAAAGATGGCTGATCTCAATCCTCCAGACAAACCCCAGAAAATGTGAAACTGATGCTCCACCACCAATCAAGCCCTCACCAGTGAAAACGCTGTCTCTGCTAGTGACAGCGCAGAAGACAGATGAAACGCTGGCAAGAAGGGGTGAATCCAACCACAAATCCTCCAGATGAGATGACCAACTCCTCAGGGCTAAGAGAACCGAAAAAAACGCCGCTAAAACCTTTGGTACAAAGGGTCACGGCTCATCGTATCCGCGTCCTCCCCGATCGGGACCAAGGCCCTTCTCTCGCTCGCGTGGTCTGGCTGATCTGAGTCCTCCCCAACCGTGACCGCGTCTCTATCTCTACTCGTATCCGCGTCCTCCGGGTTAGATCTCGCTGATCTCGTCTCCTCTCGTCTGCATTCGAGGTTTCTACTGATCTCGCGCTGGATCTCACAAGGTCTCTCGCTTCAGACTGGTTCATCTCTCCAGACCTGCGCCTCCTTCCGTGGCTAGATCTCGGCTGATCCGTTGGTCTCCTTGTCCGGACCGAGGCTCTCCTACCCGGGAACCGCCGGACTGTGGCCCCCTTCTCGTCGCGCATCTCGCGCGCTCTCTCAAGAAGGGGTATCTCCTCCGCCAAATCTCCGCCGTAAACTACCGCAAATTACCACCGAAACCGAAGGATGATGCTCGAAAATAACCTTACCAGGGCAGGCACTCAAAGTCCCCCGAGGCTAAGGGTGAGATCTTCCCGGAGACACTCAGTTTGCACTAAACAGTGCTGCAGACCGACTAAACAACCGGCGTGCTGAAGTAGACAGAAGTCTAGCTCTCGATATCAATATCAAATCAACAATGCCCAAAATGAGGTGAGAACCCCACCTTTTATAGTGCTAAACTCCCTCCAAAACCTTGACTGCGTCCTTCACTCTCCTTGGCCTGCGCAGTTAACCTTGGGTCAGCGTGAGGCCTCCCCTCATCCTCATGTGGACCCCCAAGGCCCCCTCTCTAAGTTATAACGTCAATCAACTAGGAAAAACACTTTATTTTATAAAGTGAGGTGACTAAAGTGAGGTGACCCCTCTTATTTCTCACTTTATTTATTATTTCTAGCTAAAGCGGCAAAATTAAACAAAAATGAAATATTCCAATTAGCAAAGCTAATTGGGAATATTACAAGCATTGTGTAGTACAGAGGTCTTGGTGCAAATTTTGGTGCATAATTGATAAAGTATGATGCAGAATAGCCAGTGCAGTATGGTGCAAAATTGATGATATAGACTTGTGCATTGAAGCATCTTTGAACTAATAATCCAGTGAAGGAGCAAAGAGGGATTGGTGTCCCTGGGGTAGGTGCCCCTAAACTCAAGGTTGGTGCCTTGGTGAAGATAGGGTTGAAGCCCTAGAGGTCGGAGCCTCATTAAGTCCAAGTTGGTGCTTGGCAATCATTGTACTCATTCATTTAAAAAGGATCATTATCCTTCCTTCTATAATAAAATTATTCACTTCTTTGATTTTTGTGTAGAATCTAACTGGTTATAATAACAACTAAAAAGAAATATTGATTCACCCCCCTCTTAGTATTTCCAATAGGCCATGGCAACTCATGGGATTCGAGACCTGGACCGGTTGGAGGGAGCCTCCAACTACAAGATCGACGAGGATGAGTACACCATAAGTTCTCACGCATCTCCAAGAGGGAGATGGGGCGACATTGAGCTATATTTCAATAGAACTGCAGTTGGGCAAGATATTGGAGGAGTCCACCTCTCAGATCACAACCTTGCTACGAGTTCCCATGTTCAGTAGTAGTAGGCTGGAGCAGTTTTCAGCCAGTGTAGAGGAATGCAAAGACGACAGATGTAGTGGATAGTAGCGCAGAGCAGAGCTATAGCAGCACAACGCAGTGCAGAGTAGCAGTGCAGAGTAGCAGCAGAGTAGTAGTTATCACCAGTCGGTGTTTTCAGCACCAAGATGCATCCTGAACACTTGTTCAGATCTTTGGACGTTTTCAGTTGCTTCTCTCAGCAGCTGAGTTGTAGTGCAGAGTTAGCAGTGGCAGTGCTAGCAACAAATGCTACATTTGAGAGGGAGTTGCAGTACGAATGCAGTGTTGATCGTGGCAAGGTTTGCAGTAGCAGCGCAGTGATTAATCGACAACATGTCAGACAACATCAACATAGAGGGAGATGCTTCAGAGTCAAAACAGTGTGCAGCAGGGCATATTTGTTAGAGCACATTCCTCACTAAGAGGGTGTGTTGATTTTTGGTAGCATCAGATGTGCTCTAAGCCCCAAATTTTGTGGAGAGGCTTAGACACATGCATTACAAACTATGTTGCCAGGAAACGTGGGGACGTGGACGGGGATGGGGACGGGTGCGTCATTTTTTGAAACAAGGTGCATGGGTTCGTTGGGGGTATATATGTGTGTGTGTGTGTGTGTGTGTGAATTTGTATAACTAAAATATTTATGATTTAAACTTTAAAGTTTTAAACATGCACATCATTAAACATTCAACATTTACATTGAAATTTCAAAATTTCTAGTTTGATATCAAGTAAAAATTGGAGTTTACACATACTTGTAAATCTGGCCCCAAGCCATTTTCGCCCAAAACTCTGGTAGGGAAAGAGAAGGCCAAAAGTTACATTCTTGGCAAAAAATGTAAAAAAAACACAATTAAAAGAGTGATTAGAAAAGCAAGTGATGTTGGTTGGCCATGAGAAAATGTGGAGATTACAATAGAAAAACAAGAGTTTGGAATCAAAGTATATGGCAGTAGACTGTTTATTGTATTTTCTTCAAGATTCTAATACTCGTCATAAGAAAGCTTTCCCATCTTTGACATCACGAGTCAATTTACTATTTAGAATTAAATTTTAATTTACAAATTTTGTTATGCAAACAGTGAAGTTTGAACACATAGAAATTAGAATTAATTCATGTCACACGGTGAATCTTCAAGTGCTACCTATGAATCTTCAAGCAGGGATTGCATCTCTGTGGATTGTATCTTTGTGGGAACCTCCAGTGATGGACACACACACCAGCGAATGCCCCAAACACACCAGCGAATGCTCGTCGTTTCAATAGTCAAACTGAATGGTTGTTGTCTCAAACGGAATGTTGTCGTCGAAGAGTGAAGCGATTTTAGGTTTTACGGGTTATGTATTCACCTTTTGAATTTCCACGATTTTTTTATATTTATTTCAAAAATCGTTCAACAAAGAATCCTAAAGAACTCTATTTTGGGGTTCCAAGTACCCATTATCGAGGTTCCAAGTATCCTAAACGTCAAAAGCACCCAAATTTTTTTAACGAAGAACCCGGTTCTTATGGGATCGTTTCAGAAGAACCCGTACCCGAATCCGGAACCCATGCAACATAGATTACAAGTAACCCAGAAATTGTTTTGCGAAATTCCACCCAGAAACAGTTTTAAAGAAAAATTAATTATTTTTAATGAGGACCCTAAGTCTAACTTAGGAAATTAAATAATTAATCTGTATTAATGTAAAGTGTGGATGGAACTTCTAGAAAAAGTAGATCAAGTCTAATTTAATCTTAGTCGTTCATTGGAGATCTAATCTCGGTCGTTTATTTGTCAACGAGAAGGCTATAAAGGAAGACTTGAGGGTCGTTTGTACATAACACTAAGAGGATCTAGAGATCGAATTTTTAAGACGGAGCAGTGCTCGAATGAAAATTAGATCTAAGTGATTCTTGATTACAGTGAGGGGCAGTAATTCTGGTTGGAGATTATTCTAAACCGGAGAATACATAGCAGAGAAGGCAGAGAGCAAATAAGCAAAGGCAGCGTAGCAGAGCTAGCGCAGTCCCACGCAGAGGCAACGCTTAGAACTCAAAGGAATTCAAGATTCAGCTAAGGGTCAGTCAGATCCAGTGCCGGAGAGTCGGAGTGTGAGACCGGAAGAGGCCAGAAGAGCAGATCCAGCCAGCAAAAGATCAGTGTGAGATTTCTCTCACTAACATTTTGTGAGTCATATTCTCTGCAAGGATTGCCAGAAAGGCATCTCAGATTTGTATTCAGAATTTACTGCATAATATATAAACCCTCAGATCTGTTGCACTGATTTTCCCGCATTGGGCTTTTCTGGGGACGTTTGTCCAAAAATAATAGTCTTGCTCAGTTTCCTTTTCACAAATGTATTTTAATGAGTGAAGGTTTCCTCAGTAACTACTTCAGTATTTCCAGAAGTAATCTGTTAATAACCTGTTAAATCTGAATTTTCAAGTAGGAGAAGGAGTTCAGTTGTTGCAGTAGGGATTTTTAGATCTGGGATCTTGGACTTTTCACAAAAAGCTTCCAAAGATCCTTTTGATTTGGAACGATTGCAGAAAGTCCTTAAACTATGTCCAATGAGATGGTAGAGATTAAGAAGTACATTGCTGAATCTTCTGTTGGTCAATAATTGTTCGGAGCTACAACAACCTAATCTAATAACAATCATTTAAAAAGGAGCTCGGATTGCTGCCCTTATTGAAGATTAAGCACGAATTGTTGCCACTGTTGTGTAGTTCAGATTAAGGACTGTTGGGCAACCTTTTGTTGAGGTCTCAGTGACTGTGGTAGCTCAAAATTGAAGGCTCAGTGAAGCTCGGTCAGACACCTTTCTTTGAGGCTCGGATCAACATTAAAAGAGCTCAGAATTGGAACTTTGCAGTCCTATTTAAGTTCGGCCTAAACTCCTTTTTAGAGGAATGTATTCATCCTATCACAAGAACAGATTGGAAACATTTAGCACGGACTTTGGAGGTGGCTCGGATCAATGTAGGCTCGGACCTGAAATCACTTTGGAAATATTACTGTTCAATATAGGCTAGGTGAAGGCTTGGTGTAATCGCAGTGCAGAGATAAACATCTCGGACCAGCCTCATAATTTGTGCCTAGACTACACTGACTATGCATCATCGTTTTTCGTTGGACTATATTTTTTGCTGACTATGGGTATGGCCTTCGTTGGACTGTGGATACAATTCCTATTCAGACTGTGGCCCTTTCACATTTTATTGCAGTGGTGGACTTTTGCTGGAAAGTTGTGAAATCAATTGCATTTGCTGGTGTACTTGTGGTGAAACCTCTTGTAGATTCGAAAAGTGACATTTTTCCTCTTGGATAGTGAAAACAGCAACACTGATGGATTAATTGAAGACCAATGATGAAGACAAGTGGACTGTGAAGCAAAGCGAAGAATTTTTGGAAGTAATTGTACAGTGAATAATATGTCAAGGACATTCAAGTAAGTATATCACACATTTTCTATCAAAAGAAGACATAAGGATTGGTGTCTTGGGGGTTGGTGCCTCTAAACACAAGGTTGGAGCCTTGAGAAGGATAGGGTTGAAGCCCTAGAGGTTGGAGCCTCACTAGAGTCCAAGTTGGTGCTTGGCAACAGGTTGAAGCCTAGAAGGTTGAAGGGTTGATGCCCTTGAACATCATTGTACTCAGTTTTTAAAAAGGATTTTTGTGTCCTCTCCTATAATAAAAGTTTTATTATTCATTTCTCTGATTTTAATTGTGACGAATATAACTGGTTAAATAACAATTGAAAAGAAATATTGATTCACCCCTCTCTCAGTATTTCCAACATCTTCAAGGAGATCTTATAGACCATTTAAGAAGAATCAACCTCCCCAACCTCAACCACCTGCTCAAATTTCAAATGCAGATTCTGATGATGAAGATGAGGAAGAAGAAGGAACCGCATCTGCAGAAGAAACAAAAGAAGAAGAAATAATAGAAGCTCATGTCTGGTGGGATTATATCCTCACTACTTCGGAGAATGAAGAAGAAGAAGCTCTTCCAGTTAGTACCCGAAGTAAAGGACCTCTAGATACCACACCGACAAGCAAAAATCAGAAGAGTCCCAATAACTCGGCCAAGGAAAAAGGTACGTCTAAAAAATCTTCAAATTAATCTACTGATCCTACTCGGAGTACTTCTAAATGACCTTCTCCTCCTTCGTCGAAAACTTTAATAGTTTCTGATGCCATAGAATACAACATAGTAGAGGACCTGAAAAAGACCAAAGCTAATATTTCTTTATATGAGGTTAGTAAATTAAAACAACAGCAAAAGTTGTTGCTTAATGAGCTAAATGATGTGCCTAGATCTCCATTGCCTTCAACTGTTGTTACTTCAAAAGTCTCAAAAGGCAAGAGTAAGCCACCTAATGTCCCCTTAGATAAATTGGATCCTTCTAACGCAATCCTGACTGGAGATAGGTTTAATTCCCATACTCCTCCTTTTCTTTTGACTTTTGAAATTTTTAACAAAAATGTCCATAACTGTCTAGTAGATTCAAGTGCTTCTTCTAATATCATGCCTTATTCAGTGTGCCTTAAATTAAATGTAACACCTCAAAAATATGTTGTGCAAATCGTTCAGCTAGACAAAACAAAAGTCAAAGTTTTGGGAGAAATGAACGATGTATTAATTTAGATTATCTTCCAATTCAAAAGTATTTCAGATCATTGATATCTCAGTAGTTGATATCACTGAATTTTATGGCCTCATCTTAAGAAGGGATTGATCTGAAAAGTTACATGGTTATTTTGCAATAGATTGGTCGCACCTTTGACTCCCTTAAAATGGTAAACCAAATCATATTAGAGTTAATAGGGGAAACATATGAAGTACTCTGTGACTGATCTAGACGAAGAGAATAAACATGTAGCTTTTGCAAATAATATTTTGGGAAATTACATTACAAAATCTTTCTTTGGAAGTTTTCCTGCCCAATGTTCTCCTTTTCCTGTTGATTTTGTTTCTTTGCAAATCGATTTTTTTTTCACAAACAGATACATCAAGATGTATCAATATTGAAGAATATCCTATAAATAAGTTTGACGATTTATTTTGGACACTTTATTTTGATGGATCAAAGTCCAATGACAGTGTAGGAGCTGGTTGTATACTAATTAACCCAAATGGAGAGAAGACCATGCCTTCCTGCAAGTTAGAGTTTGAATGCACTAATAACGTAGTTGAATATGAAACGTTTGTCCAAGGTTTACAAAAAGCTATTAGTCTGGACGTGAGATACTTTAAAGTTTTTGGTGATTCCAAAATTGTTATTAAACAAGAAATAACATCCATTGTGCTTCTAATCACCTTAAAAATTATCAATCCTTAATTCAAGATTTGACTACACATTTCATGCCATTTAATATATCTCCAACACCCAAAATTCAAAACGCCAGTGCAAACCTCTTGGCTAGCGTTGCTTCAAAACTCATTCCTCTCGAGGACTTTAGTCTAGATAGATTTTCTATAGAATTGATTTTTCGCCCTTCTATCCCTGATAACATCACTTACTGGCGTGTTTTAACAATGATAATGACATTCAAAGTTTTCTGACATCGGAAGGGACTTATATAGACCAGATCATAGATGAAAATGAACATCATAAGCAGCTTAATAAGTCTTCTAATGAAAATTCATTTTCAAAGCCTATGGTAAAGTTAGAGGATTTGGATGACTTGAAAGATAGATTCAAGAAACCAACCAATTGTAAACTACAGAGTAGCACTTTAAGGTTTGAACTTGTTAATTTAGGGTCCGAGGAGAAACCTCAAAACATTAATTTAGGCCTTGGACTCTCTCCTAACGAAAGGCTCAATTTTGTATATTTTTTAAGGAGATACAAAAACATTTTTCACTGGAGTTACGATGACTTGAAGAGATATGACACTTCTATCATCCAACATACCATACCTGTGTTGCCCGATGTAAAACCTGTTCAACAAAAACTTAGAAAAATTCACCCCAATCTTGAAACTCAAATCAAGACCGAGTTGGATAATTTGCTTAAGGCTAAAATCATTTTTCCGATTAGACATTCCAAGTGGGTGTCAAACCTCGTTCCTGATAGAAAGAAGAATGGGGATATCTGAATTTGTATTGATTTTAGAAATTTGAATAGGGAATCCGAAAAAGACAACTTTCCTCTGCCTCCGATGCAACAAAACAACTTTCCTCTACCTCCGATGGAACAAATCTTACAATCTGTTGCAGGTTCTGAGCTTATGTCGTTCTTAGATGGTTTTTCAGATTACAACCAGATTTTTGTTCACCCTGCAGACAGATTAAAGACGACATTCATAACCAAATGGGGAACCTACGCTTATCAAAAAATTCCTTTCGATATGATTAATGTTGGAGCCATGTTCCAAAGAGCTACGGATATTGTTTTCAAAGGTATGATTAATAAATCAGTAGTTGTTTATTTAGATGATATCACAATCTATTAAAAGAAAATGGGTTGTCATCTTAGTGACTTAAAGCAGATCTTTGAAAGATGCAGAAAATTTGAAAGGTCTTTAAATCCTAAAAAACCATTCTTTGTTCTAAGTGAAAGAAAGCTTCTAGGATTTATTGTTTCAAACGATGGGATCAGTATAGACCCAAAAAGAATCAAAGCCATCTCAAAAATTCCCTTGCCAAATAATAAGAAGTCGATGCAATCTTTTCTGGGGCAAATCAATTTCGTTAAACATTTTGTTCCTGATTTTTCACACATTTTTGTGCCTCTTTGGAACATGATTAAAAAGAAAGCAATCTATAAATGGGGACAAGCTGAGAAAAAATCTTTTGAATCTATTAAGCAAGCCATTATTGATGCTCCTTCATTGTTGTCACCTGATTATTCCAGAGAATTTGTTCTTTATACTTTTGCCTCTAATCATTCTTTCACAGAAGTTTTGACTCAACATAATCAAGAACAAGTTGAATCTCCTATTGCTTTCTATAGTTCCACATTGTAAGGATCAAAATTAAATTATTTAGAAGTTGAAAACAGGCTTTGGCGGTCTTTAAATCAGTTAAACATTTTAGACCTTTTCTCTTAAAATCACACACGAAAGTAATTGTGCTTTTCCCAACAATTAGACAATTACTTATTAAAAAGAATTAGGAGAAAAGAGAGCCAACTGGGTCACAACTTTACAGGAATATGACCTTGAAATCAAACCAACTAAAATTGTTAGAGGTCAAGGTTTTTGCAGGTTGGTAGCCAATGCATCTGAGAATACATCTGAAGATGATTCAGGTAAAAACATTGAAGTATCAGAGGTATGTCTTGTTGATATCAAATCCCAATATGCTGATTTGATTTTCTATTTAAAGAATGGCTATGCACCAGTTGAACTGGATTTAAAAAAGAAAGGAGCATTAAGACTGAAATTCAATCAATCTCAACTTGTTAATGATGTTTGGTTTAGAAAAAATTATGATTTTGTCCTGCTTAGATGTTAAAAAAGCTTGAAGTTGAAAAGGTGTTGCAAGAATTACATGATGGACCAGTTGGTGGACATTATAGTGGAGATACTATTACCCACAAAATCCTCCAAAGTGCATACTATTGGCCCACTTTATTCAAAGATAAACGTGCATAGGTGAGAAAATGTAAAATCTGCAAGACTGCTTTAAGAATAGAAGCTTTAAGAAGAGAAAAGAAAGCATCCTTGCCTTTACAACCATTCAATATTGAACAACCCTTCGAACAATGGGGGTTAGATATCATAGATGAGATTGTTCCACATTCTTCTAAGCAACATAAGTATATTCTCACTGCTGCTGATTATTTTACTAAGTGGGTGGAGGAAGTACCTTTAAAGGTGGTCAATTCTGAGGTTGTTACTGATTTCATTGATCAACACATTATTACCAAGTTTGACCTTCCTAATGCTCTTATGTTTGAGAATTCTTTGTACTTTTTTGGCAACGTAATTACAAAATTTGCACTAAAAGGGGGTTTCAAAACTAAATATTCTGCAAATTATTATCCCCAAGGGAATGGACTAGCATAATCCACTAACAAAAACCTCTTAAGAATTATAAAACGAACTATAGATGAAAATCAAAAGAATTGGCATAAAGCTTTAATTTTTGCTCTATGGGCAGATAGAATAACTCACAAAGCTTCCTTAGGGACTTGACCTTATTATCTAGACTATTGAAAAGAAGTTGTGTTGCCTCTTAATGTAGTTTTACCTTCATTAGCCCTTGTGCAATCAATTGAAGAACAACCCTGCTCTTCCCTTCAATTAAGATTGTCTAAACTTTTGAAACCAGAAGAAGGGAGAGATAAGGCAAAATAGACTCATGTGAAACATCAAAACATTATTAAGTCATGGTTCGATGCAAGTTTAGTTGGGAACAAAACTTTTGAAATTGGAGACCTTGTTCTGAAATGGGACAAAGCCCATGAGGAGAAAGGTAAACATACGAAGTTCCAAAAAATTTGGCTTGGACCATTTCAGATTGTTGAAAAACTTGGCCCATCTACTTCTATTCTTCAAGACTTAAAAGGTAGGGAAGAACACCTCCCCGTAAATGGGCTAATCTTAACAAGTATTTTTCTTGAGAACTCGTGCTTTGTTGTAAATATGTAAATAATCATATGTATATACCGGTGTGTCTTTAGGTTGTTTTGTCGAATGTTACTCTCTTGACTTTGTACTTGGGCTTTTATATTTATATTCTTTAATCGTTTAAAATTATTAAGAAAATGATTATTGTGTTGATGTTCAGAGTTTCATAAATATTGTAATCTCTAATTTTGTTTCCATTATTTTGTGAACTATTCATAACCTGACTCTCTAAAAATATTATCTTGTCTTATGACAAGTCATATTCTAGAACAGATAATGAAATAAGTAAATACTACGAAAAAAGGTTTAGCATCTTATGACTCTTACTGTCATCCACAACTCTTAAGGAGAATCTTACCTCCCCATCTACTAATCGAATATTTTTAGAGTGTAATTAAAAAATATTGAACTTGAAATATAAGGGGTCTCATTAAGAGCCAACTTACCATGATCGTGGGGAACTAATGGTATTGACATTATCACATCTAGTCACCAAGCTAGGATAATGGCTTATAGCCCAAAGTTGTAAGACAAGAGGTCTCATCACGAACCAACTTGTTCAATATCATTAATACTTGTGAATGGCATTGTTGACATCTGGTCACCAATCCAGGACAATGGCTTTCAAAGAAAAACAAAAGATTAAAAGTTTAAACTAAAAGTCTCTAAAATATTTTCTAGTGGATGGGATACTGATATTTCTTGGCTAAATGGTAACATTGTCGAGGATATGGACGCCTGTTAGGAGCAGTGGCACTACCAGTGACAATGGGGTCTATCTTAATGCGAAGCTTTAAATAGTATTTATCTCATCATTATAACTGATATTATAAAATGGTTGTCAGAGATAAATAGTCTTTTATATCAAAAGAGGTTGTGAAGTTTGCAAATAATGACTTTAATTTTATTCAGAGAAATTATTATCAGAAATCTGAATTTCATCATTCTGATCTCTTCATTTTTATTCCTTTATTTTTAAAATTGAATAATTTATTCAGAGATAATTGTTTCGCCCAGTGCATCGCCAATTGTTGTAGCAAACAACAACCCCCCATTTTAACTTAGTTTCTAATAAATAATGGGGACCCTTTTAATTTTTCTTAGTTTTTCAATTAAAAAAGTATTGTCTTTGTTCAATAAAAGACAATAGAGAAATAAGTTATAAGCACGTTTGAACTTAAAGCTTTTCATAAAGTTTTTCCTTTATCAGAACGAATATCAGCAGAGTGTCTTTATCGGAGCTTATTTCTAAAAAGTTACAAAATAATAAGCCCCGATGGGCCCACTCTCCCAAGTTCCCTTTATATTTAAGTTATGCCATCGAGTCTTTCTTTATATCGGGACTTTTCATTTTGTAAGTTCTATTTTAAAACATTACAAAACTCTTTTGCTCTGAAGTTTGATTCTCGATGCTTCCCTTTAATATTTAAACGTTTCTTTATATCGGAACTTCCGATATCGTAAGTGGAATTAAATAGAACCTCCAAAATAGTATTCCCAATCTTATATTATCGGAACCATTCTTATCGGAAACTTTTTAAAGAATGCTCCAAAATCACATGTCCAAAATTGCAATCGCCGATATCCTTTTACGTATAAAGTATTTTATTTTTGAGTGATTTCATTTCAGAAATGCCATTTTTATCACTTCTAAAAACAAAACTTCTGAAAACTCTTTATATTTCATATTAACTAATTCACCTAACACGGGGACACGGGACACGAAGAACACGAGGACTCGAGTGTCGTACACAAACACATTGATCCCCTGGAACAGGACAAGTTAGGACACGTTATATATTATTTTATTAATATATATATATATATATATATATAGATATATATATATATATATATATATATATTAAAAATTAGTTATTACACAAATTCTCATTCATGATACAAATTCATTGATTCAAACATAGATCTTCATCTAGATGTAAGTTTTACAAAGTAACGTTATGCATACAAATACAATTGTGACATATTCATCAATGATCCAATAGGAGAAAGACAAGATACTAAGGGTTTCTCATTAAGTCATCAAAATCAAATGTGTTACATAGGTAGTAAAAATGCCAATGGCAAATAGAAATAGCAAATACGAAACAACTACAAGCCTCAAGGTAGTAGGTAGGTCATGAGTCATCAATCTTCATCATCAAAATCAGCATCATTGTCATCATCATGGTCACCACTGCTCTCCTCTTTTGCATCCTCCTCCTCTACTACCTAGCCCTTGCTCTCTTGTGACATATTTCCACAAGGGATATTTGTTATCTTGAGGTTGTTGTCTTCCCTCAACATTTGAAGTTGTTGTCACAACCCCACCTCCAATAGAGGTAACAGTTGCAGACCCTGATGAAATTGGAACAAGAGGGGCATCTCCAATGGGGACATTCTTCTCCTTCCTTTGCCCCTTCCATACTACCCTTGATTGAGCCATGAATGTTGTAAAAAAATAAAGAAAAAATGCACAAATTTGTAAAAAAAAGAACATGGAAACAACTATAATAAAAATACAAAAAAAATAGAGACAAAATGGACTTCTCTGTTGCTTAAATCGCCTCCAAAATGCTCCGACGCCCTTTTCTCTTCGCTCCCACACACCCACAACAAACCCACATCAAGAGAGAGTTAAATGTGAAGTTGAAATGAGCCAAAACGACCCCTTATGGGCTCCGTGGCACTCATAAAAGCCAAACAGATGTCCCAGAATTAGGACATGATGGTGTCCTTATGGGACACGATCGGGACACGAACAGGACACCATATGGGACACGATTGGACACGACCAGAGGACACGTGTCCCACCGAATCGTGTTCGATTCGACTAATTCGGGACCCGACAAGGCTGAGGAATGATTCCAGTTTCATAGCATATCAGGAATACCCATTTCGAGACTTTCCATTATCGAAGCCTTTTGTATTTCAGAGCTTCTCATTTCGGAGGATCGCGATATTGTAAGTTCAATTCAAATTGTTCTCCAATATTCCACTCCCAAAATCCGACGTGGCATCCTTCACATGGTTTCTCGTGGTTTCACTTAATAGATTTGATTGAGGTTTTAATAATCTCGAAAGTATAAACGTTTACATTTATTTCACTTCGATTTTCTCAATTCATTCCAAAAGAGGATTTTATTGTAAAACTTAAGTTTTATTCCAACGCATATATTTTTTTTTCCGCAAAAAAAATCGAAACTTTATATTAATCAATAAAAATTTTGTTGTGTACATGCATTTACGCATTCTATCTGTTTGAAAGCCACGCAGGACTTCAATCCCCAGATCATGCGGCCGTTAGCTATTGGCCATAATAACCAGAAAATGGCAGATGTAGATCACCTGCTCGGTCGTTGCCCTCATGGGCAACCAACACTGTCTAAAACAACGCCACCCTTCTTAGTCCAAAGCCTCCTCTCATGAGGAAAACAACTCAATTGGAGCATAGAGGCCGACTAAAACTGAGTGTATGTTTAAAACACACCACCCTTCTAGTCCCAAGCCTCCTCTTATGAGGAAAACAGCTCAAACAGGAGCCTAGAAGGCGGCCATAATGAGATAAAGTTATAGTTGTGAAGAATAGTATGTAAATGTCTGAAAACAAAGGAGTCCATGCCAAAGAGTAGCAAGTATGAAACTGAAAACATCATAATACAAATAACTCAGACAAGATGTAGAGCATAGCCCAACACCAAGAGAGTACAATCCATCTGTCAAATGAAAGGGGCACGATCCCGCTCCACCGAGCCCTCCGATCCTACATCCTTAATTTTCCAGTTGCCCAAAATCTATTGTACGCCCTCCTTAGAAAGGAGGTCTGCTGCCTTGTTCCGCTCCATGTAAATGTGACACACAAATATGTAAGCAAAATGACTTTTTAATGACCATAGTTCTTCAAGGATAGGATTTAAAAGATAGTTTTGGCACATGAATTCCTTGTTGAACCATTTGACTATGCTCAATGAGTCCTCAAAGATCTGAACCGACAGATAGCCCAACTGAATCAGTGAGCACAATAGAAAGTGTAGAGCTTTGAGTTCGGCATAGTTGTTTGTTCCGTTCCCAAGCCCCACCGAGGCTTCCTTTTGAGTATCCGGACTTAGATGAATCACAATACCAGCCCCATAAATGTTTTCTTCACTGGACGCTCCATCAAAATATGCCCACGGCATATCTCCTCTAATGACCTCCGGAGTGATCACCCTAGGACTCGATTTTGACTTTGAATCCGGCAT
The DNA here is from genome assembly GCA_034641835.2 of Pinus albicaulis. Taxonomy (NCBI): domain Eukaryota; kingdom Viridiplantae; phylum Streptophyta; class Pinopsida; order Pinales; family Pinaceae; genus Pinus; species Pinus albicaulis. Next base: position 574,445,853 of record CM076579.1, read on the forward strand.
TTGTGCATATATAGCCGCACTCTCCAGAGCTATAACCTGTACTGGACTCTGTTCCTTGCTAGCCAAATGCCCCAGGAAATTAGCAAGGGAAGCGCCTTCCAGTTTTCCTCCTGACTCCCCTCCTACCATTCCTTCCAAGCTTCCAGAACCGAAACCCCATCCCACCTTTGCGACTTACCTACAACTGCCAACGTCTCTACCCACACCAACTTACTGAAAAGAAATGGATAAATAGGTGAGTAACTGATTCAGAGTTTGATTTACATAGCGGGCACCAACCCGGGCCTTCCTTCTTCCTTTTTTGCATGTTATCCCAGGTTGGTATTTTGTTTTTTAATATGCACTAGAAGAAGATCCTGCTTTTTTTTGGGCATTTCATCTTCCAAAGTTGTTTGGCCCACTATGTTGGTGCCTCCCATCCCTTTTTAGCCATGATGTATGCATATCTGAACTTTGGTGTATACTTGTTGATGGGGCATGTACCCACCTTTATTCGTCCTCTCTATCCCTGATACACACATTCGATCTAATCAGCTCACTTGTAAACTTCTGCCAATCTTCATGCCAGATAAGGTCAATCCACAAGTCTTCCCCTGTCATCCATCCTTGCTGCCCCAGTGTGAGGAGGAAACTTCCTTTGCAACTTGATTAATAAAGTGGAAGCCATTGGGCCCTAGAAGTGTCCTCAACTCAACTGGGAGAGAGAAAGCCTCATTGCACCCCAACCAAGGATCGAGCCCGATTTTGACCTGTTCATCATTTCCGACTTGCCAAACCAAACCTTCCTCAATGATATACAGTGATCCCAGAATGGCTTTCCAAACCACTGATGCCCTGGATGGATTTTTCCCTGGAGATCGTAACCATTCTGTCAGTTGCATTTGGTCAATGTATTTCCTTTTCATGACCAGAGTCCATAATGATTCTTTGAACAAAATTCTCCAGCCCATTTTGGCAGCTAGGGAAGAGACGAAGGAGGGAAGGTATTTCAAACCCCATCCTCCCCAATCTTTCGGCCTTGTGATTATGTCCCAGGCCACCCAAGGAATCACTACTTCCTCCTTAAGACCCTTCCCACAGAAATTTACTACAACTTTTCCTCACCTTCTCCAGTATACTTTTAGGCACCCACGAGAGCATTGCCCAGTAAATTGGGATGGCCATGAGGACAAATTTTATCAATACCAATCTTCCCGCTCTAGATAGCCATCTGAAGCTCCAATGGTTCACTCTCTTTTCTATTTTTGCCACCAGCCACAACCAGTCCAGTGTTTTGTAGGAGTTTGGTTTGAGTGCAAACCTGAGATACTTAAAGCTATCTCCCATTCTCTTAATCTCATAAGGAAGTTCCTCCGTTGCTCTTCTGATTTCCTCCTCCGGGAGTCCTTCAACTAGAATGACCGATTTACCAGCATTTAAACTCATCCCAGTTGCCGAGAGGAATAACTCAATGGTGGATTTTAGACGACTGATGTCTCTTCTGCTGCCATCACTAAAAAGGAGGATATCATCTACAAAGAGGAGGGGGGTTATCTGCAAATTTATGGCTACTTCAATGCCCTTAATGTCCCCCCTCCTTTTAGCTGTCGTCAATAATTGACTTCAACCTTCTGTTGCCAAGAGAAAGAGCAAAGGTGACAGAGGGCAACCCTTTCGTAGACCTTGTTGGCTTTTGAAGAATGGAGAGGTCGCCCCATTAATTAGAACAACAAAACTGATATCAGATATACACCCCATCACCCAATTAATGAACATGATGTCGAAGCCCAAGTGAGTTAGGAGTAATCTGTTATAGATCCAGTATACGCTTTGGATAAGTCAATTTTGATTATCAAACCTTTCCTTTTGTTCCTTTTGATGCTGTGGAGAGTTTCCTGAGCCACCCCGATCGCTTCATGGATCTGCCTCCCCTCTAAAAACCCAAATTGTTCCTGAGAGATGTTCTTGGATAGGATCGGCTTTAGTCTAACAGCAATTACTTTCGAAATGATTTTATAAATGTTGTTGCATAAAGAGATGGGGTAGAGCTTTGAAGGTAGAGTTCATTTGCTCGAGGATAGCTCCTCTCGATCGAGATTCTTCCACTACTGCTATGAGCTCCTCCCCCAACTCTTCAAAGAAACGCTGATAGAACTCAGTTGTCCAACCATCCAGCCCTAGACTCTTGTCCTTTTGCATTAACTTGAGGACTCCTTCCACCTCTTCTCTGGACACTGGGCTTGTCAACATCTCATTTTCCTCTTCCTCCACATACCTGGGGAAATGTTGGGCAACCTTGACCACCTCTGCAATAGTGACCTCAGAGGGGGCTTTGAAAACTTTGCTGAAGTAATCCTTGCCCATTTCTGCTAACTCGAGGAAAGACTTTGCTATCCCATTGTCCTCCCTTCTCAGCCCCCAAAAGGTATTAGCAATTTTCCTCCCTTTTGCATATTTTTGGAAAAACTTAGTGTTTTCGTCTCCTGCTGCTAGCCTAAGTGCTCTACTCTTTAACCTCCATTGCTCCTCCTTTTCCAGCAGAATCTTCCTTCTCTCCCCCTCCAAAGATTTGATGAGTTCCCTTTTTTCCCTCGATTCATATCCATCTTCTTCTGGACTTTCCATTCTCCCCAACTCCTCTCCCAATCATCTCAACCTCTCCTCCTGAGCCTCTTTCCTCTTTTTTTCCCATTCTATGGTCGCTTTTTTCATCCTTTTAAGATTCTCCCAGAAGTGTGCCACTTTGCTTGGGGGCTCCTCTACTCCCCAAGGGCTCCAAGTTGCCTTAAAAAGAGAGTTGTAGGACTCCTCCTTTAGCCAGCCTCGATTGAACTTGAAGGGTGCTCCCGGCTTATCAAAGTTGCCCTTCATTTCTAGGTGAATTGTGCTCAAGGGGGGTGAATCAGTATTTCTTTTCAATTGTTATTTTTACCAGTTAGATCACTAATATTTAGAACACAAAATGAACAATAAGAATAAATGCTTTTATAAATTTATTCTTTACAATAAATCAAGTACAATATATATAGGGCTCCAACCCTAGATGAAGACACCAATCTTCAATCTCCCAGGCTCCAACATGTATTTTCCAAGCACCGACTTGGACTTCCAAGGCTCCAACCTTGTCAATTCTGAGGCACCAACCTCAAGGGCTCCAACCCTATCTTCCAAGGCACCAACCTTGTCTCTATGAGGCTCCAACCTCCTGCTTCAATTCATCAAGATATATTTGGTTATACTTCACAGCTCCCAATGTCTTCTTCAACGAGCCCTGTCAATCTTCACTTAGTCTTCATTGTAGTCTCCACATTACGTCATCAATGACAACCTTGATCTTTTCACATGAAGGTGTCTCCACTGTTCTTCATGATACCTAAGCAAAATCACCAAGGTCACTTCATGATGGCTTCAATGCATCATGATCTCCAAGGGTGCCTCCAAGACTTTGTCCAAGGTGCTCTTCAAGTGCACTTAACAATGTCTCCAAGATATGTCTTGATTCAACCAGCCCAAGGTCTGCACAACAAAGCTGTTCTAACGGGGACTTCAACAACTCTTTCCAAGTACCCAAGTTTGTCTTCTTTATATCACGGTTTACTTCAGCAGCTCACTACAACTCTGCTCTAACTGTGCTGCCCTCAAAACTGTTCCTTCAAAAATGGTTTCACCCACAACTCCTTATTCCTCCACAGGTGACCAAGCCTGAAATCTAAGCCTCCAAGAGCTTCTCGCAGGTCAGACCTTAAGAGATGATTGTTCTTCAAAGTAGCACCAAGTTCGAGACTTGAGTGATGTTGGAAGCAAGTGACTATAGCTCAAAGGTCTGAGGAGACTGTCAACAAGTCTGCAATTGGTGATTGTTCCTTCCACAAATCCACTGATCCAAAAACCAACAGATTTACCACATCTTCAAGCTCCTTCAGTCAAGGTGAACCACAGGGACTGTCTACTATAGATCCGAGGCACAAATCTAAACCTTCAATAACAAATCCAAGCTACAGAATTAACCTTCCACAAGGCTGCAATCTTAGGTCAAAATATAGGTGACTGTTTGGTGTCTTTTTACTGAACCGAGCTTTTAAAAAAAAGACTGTCCCTCCTCACATGTCTGAGCCCTATCCACAGCTAGCAATCTGACGTGATAGCACCAAGTTTAGGTGACTGCCCACTGTTTTTCTGACCACAGGTCTGAGTTAAGAAATATCCCAACAGATCTGTCCTTTGCAGTTGTAACTCCGAGGTCTGTGATCTAAACATTGCGCAAACAGTGATGTTGGCAGAGGTCTCGAGATGTTGACTGAATTGGTGGCTAAAGAATGAGTTCGAAAACTCTAATAAGTAGTGATTTTATCACCGCAAAATGAAAGGACACGTCTCTGCAAATAGGCCGACCTGAAGAAAATTGATAGGTCCACTCACTGCTAAGGTTAATTTTTCTTGACTTAAAAATTACATATCTCATCAACTGCACGGAGTTTCGGGGCAAGTAAAGGCTCCTTGGAAAGGAAAAATTATGCTCTAAAAGATGGTATAGGAGTCAATTTGGAAGGATGCCTCTAAGGTGGTAAAAACAATTTTTCTCTGAGGCTGTCCTTAATTTTTGTGTGCAGAAAGTGAATAGGACAGCATGGCTTCTCCATTGCTTCACTTCTTCTTTGTTTGTCTTCTCCATTGTTTGGCTTATCAACCATAAGACCATAGTGTCATCATGTAGGACATCCATGTCATCATGATAGTATCCAGCATCCATATCATCATGAACGTATAGCATCATGTATTCAATAATAGTGCAGTAGTATGTCATAGTGCAGCATCATTAGGAAAGTTTCAGGGTAGTCTTCCAACCATCAAATGAGATCTTCCACATCATCATCTAGTCTTCCAACCTTCATCAAGTGCATGCAACATTAGATCAAGTACTTCTTAGGGCTTCCTTCATTAGTTGTAATATCCCCAAAGGGAAATAACCAGTAATACACAGAAATATGCCAGACAGATATAGAAAATACAATGCGGGAACCAGATCATGGAACAAGTACACATAGAATGCCAGAAAACTAAGCCATTTTATTAATCTGGGAATACATATAGAGGAGTACAAGATAATCAGGATGAGTGCACCTATCCTTGCCCTGGGCAAGTGGAGACCCTCTCAGAACAAATAATGGCTGCAAATAAGGACAGCGTCCTAGCTGGCTGAAGATCTGCTATGAAGAGCTGCTGCTGGAATGCAATGGAACTATGAACTGAAGACTAGAAGATGGCTGATCTCAATCCTCCAAACCCTCACCAATAAAAACGCCGTCTCTGCTAGTGACAGCGCAGAAGACAGATGAAATGCTGGCCACAAAACCTCCAGATGAAATGATCAGCTCCTCAAGGCTGGAAACACTGAAAAACGCTGTCAAGCCCCACACACATGACCCTGCTCATCAGATCAGCGTCCTCCCTGACTGGATCTGCGTCCTCTATGCTCAGATCTGCTGGGTCTGAAGCCTCCCTATCCAGATCTGCGTCCTATCACTCCAGATCTGCGTCCTCCAAGGCCAGATCTGCTGCTATCTCTTCAGATCTAGGCTGGATCTGCCAATATCTCCTCAGATCTGCATCCTCCAAGGCTGGATCGGATGGTATCTCTCCAGATCTGCACCTTCCAAGGCTAGATCTGCCAATATCTCCTCAGATCTGCGTCCTCCAAGGCTGGATCTGCTACTAGTTCTCCAGATCTGCGTCCCCCAAGACTGGATCTGCCAATACCTCTTCAGATCTGCGTCCTCTCTGCCTTGGACAGCTGGATCAGCGTCCTCACTATTCAGATCTGCGTCCTCCTGCTGGATCTGCGTCCTTCCCTCTCTGGATCAGCGTCCTACCTCCTGGATCTGAGCAGTCACAAGAAGGGGTTCCTCCCTTCCAGTTTCCCACCAGAAAAACTGCTGCTACTCACCACTGAAACTGAAGGATGATGCTCAGAAAAGAACCTTACCAGGGCAGGCACTCGAAGTCCCCCGAGGCTAAGGGTGATACCAGAAAATAACCTTACCAGGGCAGGCACTCGAAGTCCCCCGAGGCTAAGGGTGAGATCTCCGACCGGAGACACTCGGTTGCACTAAACAGTGCTGCAGACCGACTAAACAACCGGCGTGCTGAAGCAGATAGAAGTCTAGCTCTCAATATTAAACTCCCTCCAAAACTTTGACTGCATCCTTCACTCTCCTTGGCCTGCGCAGTTACCCTTGGGTCAGCGTGAGGCCTCCCCTCATATCCATGTGGACCCCCAAGGCCCCCTCTCTAAGTTATAACGTTAATCAACTAGGAAAACACTTTATTTTATAAAGTGAGGTGACCCCTCTTATTTCTCACTTTATTTATTATTTCTAGCTAAAGCGGCAAAATTAAACAAAAATGAAATATTCCAATTAGCAAAGCTAATTGGGAATATTACAGTCTCCCCCGGCAAAACGTTGCTTGTCCTCAAGCAAATGAAGTGATGGATGTTGTAAAGTCTGCTCGCTCTCCCAAGTGGCATCCTCATCCGGAAAAATTTGCTTGTTCTCAAGCAGTGCTTGAACAAGCCTGCTCTCTAGCTGATGTTCTTCACCGATACTGCAAAATGTGCATGGGTCCCACTGAAACCTCTCTATCTCCTGCATCACCCTGATACGAAGGGATATCTCAATGTCAGGATCCCAAACTGATTTCTCATGATACCAGCCAACCAACAATCCGCCCGGGTCCCATCGCCACCATGGCCAATAATAGCCCAAGTCCCATGGCTCGGACTGCTCACTGCCTCTGGCTATGACTGAAGACCATGACCGCTGCTGCTCTGCATCTATGACTGTGTAATCTGGCCCATCAGCTGTGAACCAACTCGTCACCTCTCTCCAATCAAGGCATGGAGTCGAAAATATAATGAGGAATATCTCCCTCCTGTGGATCCTCCATCTCCTAGCAATCATCCAGACAAAATGAGCCACCTCCCAACAAGGCAACTCCTGAAAATCTCCTTCCACCTCAAGCTCTGGTAATGAAGGTGGGCTGGAAATATGAACTTGGCAAGCATCATAGCTTACCCCATGCTGTCCTTCTCTCCACTCATGACAAGTGTAGAGTCTATGCTGATCCTGGGCTGCAAAATCATTGCCCTCCAGTGGCAAGGTGAAAAACAATCCACCATAGAAGGTTCCTCTATCAATGAAGAACAAGCTGGCCCAAAACAAACCATCCATGAAGAATATGACATGGTCATCATGGATCACCCTAATGAGATGTTTGCTGAAGGTTCTACACGAGGATACATAATGCAAACAATCTCTCACAAGGATACAACGTAGTCTCATCCACTGCAACTTCAGAAAATTACATGGCAAGCAATGTACAAGATTCATCACATCTACTAATGGATAGTAAATGGCTGAATATGACAACAACATAAGGCCAAACACTTGCCCATAGGTGTACAATGGATGAATATCAATCTCATGGCCCACCTCAAAAGAGAACACATATGTAGTAGTGGTGGCCATGCCTCCTCCCATGCTCCTATTAGAACATGTAGTGCAGAAGATACTCAAAGGCACATTCAGCTCATGTGTCTCCCTCATAATCAAGCCTCCCATACAAATCTGATCTATATCAGCAAATGAAGACATGATCAAGAGCAAAATGAAGGAAATGCTGAAGGTCTCATGTGGTGCAAGAAGGTAATCCTCCTCATGCTTGGAAACCCAAGTCAAGAAGAACATGCCATAGATGTCTCTATCATCATTCCCTCCTCTTTGTGCAACAAATATGACGTGATCCTGGGACCTATGGGTTATAGATCCACCATATCTTTGCTGTGCACACTTCATCCATAATGTTCTGCTCCAAGGTGACAACGCTGTGAGCTCATGTAAATGAGTTCCTGTCAGTACAAGACTCTGTTCTTTGACATGCTCCTTGTCAAAGACTCCTCTAATAATGCTGCAATAAATATGGAATACCTCCCAAGATGGAAGTGCTTCCCCATCCAAGACCATGGAGATAGTGCCATCTCCTCCTCCTGTAACATCATGCAAAGTGTGGGGGCAAATCTGCCCTTGCTCTCCCCAGCAAAGCAACAAGAAATTGTGTTGCCTCCCCATACCTCCATCATGCAACTCATGTGACGAAGACACAATGAATGATATGAGTAACACATCAACACCATGCATCCATACTCTATGCTGCTCACTGATGCAAGTATCCATCCTTCTCTTCCCCAACCTCCTACTCTTAGGAAGAGTGTTTGCCAAGAGATGGCCAAACTCTTTCAAGAGTAACCAGCGCAGCCAAGCCTCCTGCTGCCTGGTAGCACAGATCTGCGAGTAGCCTCCTAGCTCCTTGCTCATCATCCCCATCCACTCAATCACTTGTGGATGCCTCCTTCTCCTCATCCGGTTACTCCTCCCATGAGGGCTACCATCCTCCCAAATCAAATTTCTGATTTTGCACTTCATGGGATTTTGAAATATAAACTTCTCAAGGATCAATGAGACCCTATCAAGAATCAAATAGGTGGTAGACAAAAACCTCCCATCATGATGTGTGTGGCTCAAGGAATGTCCAACACAAGCATGAGAGATGTTATCCATCCGAAGATGTCCCCCATCTTCTATCTGCTCTTGTGAGAAGGGAAGAAAGTCATCGCACCCCATGGTGTGTCGAAGTGCATCTCCAGTGAGATTTCTCCTTGAGACCTCCCCTTCATCCATAGCCTGCTCCCCCGAGTACCAACTCAAAATCTCTCGCCATCCAACCTCAACACGTGGCTGCTGTACCCTGTGCAACTCTAATCGTCTCATACCATTATCCAAGTCAATATATGAGACCTGACTAGGTGGCTCTGCCTCTCTCTCTCTAATGGGAAGAGATGACCCAACAATACTGCTAGTCCCATCCATGCATGCCTGAAGGGGGATGATCTGACGCTCCCTCGTGCTCTCTGGTTGTACCATCAGGGAATCCAGTTGTTCCCCAATGCGGACCAACTTGGCCGCCGACTTGGCACAAGTCACTCTCATATCCTCCAGCTCCTGGTCCTGCAACAAAATGGTCTCCCGTACTGACGCGGCCTTCTCCCTCAAAGCTCGAAGGTCCGTCCGAAGCCGATGATACCGCTGTTTGCGACCATCATCCGATACCTCTGTGTCCCCTAGTGCCTCATCGATAATGGATATATCTCCTGATACCTCACCCATCTGTCGTGTGCTGCTACCACCCGAAGACTCGGACATGGCTCCAGTCATCACCTCAGTGGGTGGCTCTACCGGGGTAGGCTCTACCTCCTCCACTACGATATCAACCGGCACGGTCAAGGAGGTCTCTAATGATGGTGAGTCCTGTGTCTTACTAGGTGTATCCTCGAACTCCCTGCAATCCTGTGTTCCCTCATCCTCTTCTCCACTGCTCTCGGAGAAGACCTCAATAAAGTGTGCCTTCCCTGCCGCACACCTGTGTCCTGGTGCCCATGGCTCCTGGCAAGTGAAGCACAACCGCTTCCTCCTCAGCTCTCTCCTGGCCTCATCATCAAACTGCCCTCGTCCAGGATTCGCCTTGGGAGGCGGAGCCCTCGTGTCCTTACCCTTAGGCTGGAAGGCATGTCTCTGGGGATAAGGTGTCCGAGTCCTGGGTAAGACATCCTGTAAGTCCCGAGTCCTGCTGATGGCATCCTGAAGGGTAGCCGGCCTGTTCGACCGGACTAGGCCCCGAAGTGGCTCTGACAGCCCCTCCACAAACATGCAACCCATCCGAGCTGCAGATAAATCAGGTACCATCACCGAAATCCTCAAGAAGTCTGAAATGTATGTCTCTGCACTCCCAGTCTGTTTGAGCTTGGTCAGCTCAACAAAATGCTGCTCCGAATCCCTCCTGTCAAAGCGCTCTACCACCCTCCGAGTAAACTCGGCATATGTCGTCACTGTAGAATGCCCTAGTGTCACCATCCCATGGAACCACCAATCCCGGGCCTCACCATCCAGATGCAATGTTGCCACCTTAATGGCCTCTGACTGCGTCATCTGGTTAAGCTGGAAATAGATGTCGCTTCTCCACCCAGGATTTTGCCGAACTGTTTGATGAGCCATCAAACGTGGGCAAATGAAATCTGCTAGCTGCGCGGTGGTCATCACGGTGGTGCCTGTGCCCCTGGTGATGATCACGGAATCTAATGCCATACTGTTCCTGAACATAATCTCTGAATGAGAGAGCCTTCATGAACGTCGGTCCGAAAGCCTGATACTCTGCAAAAATGCCAACCATCCGAGCCAGATCTATCTCTCGCTGTACTGCTGTCCCCCATCTCCTCGAATCGTCACCACCAGCCATTGGCATTTTCTGCTAGGTGCCTACAGGCTCCTCAGAAACTGCACGGCTGCTGCAAAACCATACTGCTACTTAACTTCGACCTCCGATTTACCCACTGAAAACTACTCAGAAAATTCCAGGAATTTGGGAAGGTGATCCTTGCCCAAAACCCAGAAAACGTTTCTTCTAATTCCAAACTTCAAAATTTGACCCTTTATATTTTGGCCCTTTTTCCAATTGCGTTTTTGGTACTGCAGCGCTGTTATACGTATATGATCTCTTTCTAGATGTCTTAGACCATAGTGAGCAGGAATTTCGCTCTGATACCACTGTAATATCCCCAAAGGGAAATAACCAGTAATACACAGAAATATGCCAGACAGATCTACATAAACAAATGCTGGAACCAGATCATGGAACAAGTACACATAGAATGCCGGAAAACTAAGCCATTTTATTAATCTGTGAATATATAGAGAGGAGTACAAGATAATCAGGATGAGTGCACCTATCCTTGCCCTAGGCAAGTGGAGACCCTCTCAGAACAAATAATGGCTGCAAATAAGGACAGCGTCCTAGCTGGCTGAAGATCTGCTCTGAAGAGCTGCTGCTGAGATGCAATGGAACTATGAGCTGAAGACTAGAAGATGGCTGATCTCAATCCTCCAAACCCTCACCAATAAAAACGTTGTCTCTGCTAGTGACAGCGCAGAAGACAGATGAAATGCTGGCCTCAAACCCTCCAGATGAAATGATCAGCTCCTCAAGGCTGGAAACACTGAAAAACGCTGTCAAGCCCCCTGCTCATCAGATCAGCGTCCTCCCTGACTGGATCTGCGTCCTCTATGCTCAGATCTGCTGGATCTGAAGCCTCCCCTATGCTCAGATCCGCTGGATCTGAAGCCTCCAATCCAGATCTGCGTCCTATCACTCCAGATCTGCGTCCTCCAACGAGTATGCCCTGTCTCTTGAGATCTCATTTGGATACGCAATATCTCTCAGTCTGCATCCTCAGGCTGGATCGATGATATCTCCGGATGCACCTTCAAGGCTAGATACGCAATATCTCTTCGGATCTGCGTCCTCCAAGGTGGATGCGCTACTAGTTCTCCCGGATACGCGTCCCCAGGAAGCGGATGCCAATACCCTCTTCGAATCTGCGTCCTCTACGCAGCGGACGGTGGATCGGCGTCCTCCTTATTCGGATCTGCGTCCTCTGGCCGGATCGCGTCCTTCCCTCTACGGATGGCGTCTACCACGGATCTGCGCGGTCACAGAAGGGGTTCCTCCCTTCCGAGATCTCCACATTCTTGCTATCACTGCGAAAGCGAAGGATTGTTAACGGAAAATAACCTGACCAGGGCAGGCACTCGAAGTCCCCCGAGGCTAAGGGTGATACCAAATAACCTTACCAGGGCAGGCACTCGAAGTCCCCCGAGGCTAAGGGTGAGATCTCCGAACGGAGACACTCGGTTGCACTAAACAGTGCTGCAGACCGACTAAACAACCGGCGTGCTGAAGCAGACAGAAGTCTAGCTCTCAATATCAATACCAAATCATGCATACCAAAATGAGGTGAGAACCCCACCTTTTATAGTGCTAAACTCCCTCCAAAACTTTGGCTGCGTCCTTCACTCTCCTTGGCCTGCGCAGTTACCCTTGGGTCAGCGTGAGGCCTCCCCTCATATCCATGTGGACCCCCAAGGCCCCCTCTCTAAGTTATAACGTTAATCAACTAGGAAAACACTTTATTTTATAAAGTGAGGTAACTTAGTGAGGTGACCCCTCTTATTTCTCACTTTATTTATTATTTCTAGCTAAAGCGGCAAAATTAAACAAAAATGAAATATTCCAATTAGCAAGGCTAATTGGGAATATTACATTAGTGGTTTGACTTCTTCGTGACTTGACATCTTCATTGATGGTATCCTAGTCAACCAAGAGTCATGACATCATCATCTGGAACCAGGCATCTCAAGAATATTGACATCTTGGCCAATGCTATATTGACATCAATGACAACCTTGATTAACAAATTGGATGATGATCCGATTCCCCGCCCTCCCCCACCCATTGCCTTAGGGATGGAAATCGGTCCACCATAACTTCTTTGATCAGGAATTTGTCTAGTCCAAGGTTACTTGGGAGCGGGAGTGCCATTTTTAGAAGCTTCCGGTCCGGAGCGTTTTCGGGAGCGTTTATATATATATATATATATTGATGCATATATGTCAACAAAAACATGTAGAATGATGAATTAGACATAAAAAACATAAAAACATAGATTGAATCATATAACATCAATCATCTAGAAGTTATAATCTTCATCAACTACGCCCACAAGTTGGAAGCATACAACATATTGACTCTTGAGTCTCGCGAATCATCAATCTGAAGGTTTCAAGCTTTCAAAATTCAATATATAACATTTATCATCATTGATTTCAAATTTAATATCTAACATTTATCATCATTGATTCATTGATTTCAAAATTCAATATACATTTATCATCTTCAATATATAACATTTATCATTATTGATTCATTGATTTCAAATTTCAATATATAACATTTATCATCATTGATATATATCATTTATCATCATTGATTCATTGATTTCAAAATTCGATATATAACATTTCTCATCATTGATTCATTGATCACCATATAACTTTCATGAAGCATCATATTCATAATTCATAATGACTTATAAACTTATAAATTCCAACTTCAAAGTTTCACTTTTCAAATTCAAACTTCAACTTAAATCGTCATTAAATATGAAAGAGTCAAGTTTCAATTTGTTTAGTGTTCAACCGTCAACAACAAATAGAAAAGACTAGTAAACAACAAATCTATTTTATCTTTGATTTGGCCCTTGCCACGCCACATCTCAATTTTTGTAGCCACAGGGAAATGTTGGTCTTCTAGTACTCTCAGGAGTACCACGACCATGACTAGAAGGTGGAGGCTGGATCTGCAAAGGAACAATAGTGTGATATCGAGAACTGGCACTGGCACTGGCACCCGCACTGCTACCAGTAGATGGTGGGACTAGCCCTGTGTGTGGCGGTTCTGCTGAGCTTCATCATCATCCCTTAAAAGTTTTGCTTCCAATTCTTCCAGATGTAACGTGTCGTCCTCCAAATTATCATCCTCTGGGTTGTTGTCCCAGACTCTGTATGATTGATCCTTATTTGCCCGATCACAGTAATGGCTCAACAACCTCAAGTTGTAATGCACATAAACCAAGCTTTCAGCTCGGTTTTCATTCAGCCTGTTTCTTCTCACATTGTGTATGAAGCTGTAGGTGCTCCAACACCTCTCTACAGAAGAAGTGTTCACAACCTGTGAGAGAAATTTTTTAGCCAACTTTGGCAAAAGTCCCATGCCGCCATATGCTTCCCACCATGTGAGAGCATCAAATCTGTCCTTGTCTTCCATTGCATGGAAAGAACCAAAGTTAGCAGTGCAACTGAAGTATTTGCCTAATTCAAGGCGCAATCTAGCACACTCTTCCCTGTCGGGTACCAACTTGTCCAATGCCTTCATGTACCCCTGTTGTACCTCTAGATCTGTGTGAGGTTTCATCCTAACCCCACCTCCAGGTGCAGGTTGGCCCAACCAAGATGGAGAATAATATTTTGGCGTAAGGATATATGCCAAAGCATGTAGTGGAACATTGAGTTTATTCCACCATGCACACACACAGTCATGAATCATAGCATACAGGTTGGGATCATTATCCTTAACAATATCTTTTATTTTCCCCAACATGCTGTCCATCTGCTCATAAACCTCTCCAATGATTGGTTTATCAGTATCTGCAAACCGAATCATGTTATAAATGGGCTTGGTAAAATTCAAAATTTCCCTCGCACGTGCCCAAAATAGAGGGTCAAGGGCGGTCTCAACCACATGTTCGAAACCTGGCCTGTCAACTATTGTTGCTACCCTGTCCTTTAATAGCTACCAGTGTGGGGTTGATACAATTGCAGCCAATGACTCTCTTACCTTCAAAAGGCGCCTGAAGGTGAGGTAATAGCTAGCAAATCTAGTTTTTGCTATCTTCAACAACTCCAATTTGGAGCGAGTACGGAAAAGCCCATGGGTATTGCTATGATTTGTAATAAATTTTATCATTTTTTTACCTCTCTTGTACAAATCACCAAGCCATTTGAATTGAGGTTGTTTGTTTTTGATGATATCATGCATCAAAAGGTTCATTGTGTGAACCAAACACCCAAACCAAAAAATGTTGGGGTATTTATCCTCAATAATTGCTCCTACTGCCTTACAGTTAGCAGCATTATCAGTGATGACTTGTATGACATTGTATGGCCCAGTCTTTTCAATTATATCAAGTAATGGTTCTGCAATGTTAATGCCGGTTTTGAATTTGTCTGAATAATCATATGCAGCCAGGAAGATTGCACCACTAACCGACACAGCCAAAACACTTATCAATGGTTTTCCTTTTACATTGGTCCATCCATCAGAGATAATGGACAGCCCATGCTCATTCCACGAACTTGTCATTCTAGCCAAAAAATGGTTTATTTTAGCTTTTTCATGATCAAGACCCACGGTTCTGGCCTTGTCATACCCAGGGCTTTTGTATCCTTTGGGGGCATCATTAATGGCAGAAACCATTTCATGCCAATAAGGTGAGCGAAGAACATTGAATGGCACCCCACATGCATATAGAAACCGGTAAACTTTTGAATCCACATCATTCCTACACCCTTCGTCCAGGAAATCGGATATGGTTCTATGCCTTAATCCAGTGCCACTGCCTCCAAAACCACTGGCATGGGTGGAAGTTGAACTTGTTTGTCCATGACGTGTTGGGCCTGAATAAGAATCAATGAAACCCCTAGATCTTTTAGATGATCTTTGTAGGGCAGCCTCCTCTTCCTTCCTATATTTCTCTCTTTGTGTTTCTAGCACATTAGTACAAATTTTGATTCCAATATTTTTAGCTCCATCCCCTGGCATTACCCCACAAAGGTGCCTTCTCGCACGGGTGTATGAACCATCGTATTGTTTATTGCAATGGGGGTAAATAAATTTAGTGGTTCCACCACCTTTCCCTCCTTCCATTTTCTGAACATATTTCCACAAAGGTGTCTGAGTTTGGTCTTGTTTAGTTGGGGAATCTTTGTCCTCATGTTCTCCACTCCCCACTTCCTCCTCAACATAATCCTCCTCCTCTTCAGGATGTTCTTCAAATCCACCATAACCCTCCTCTTCATCCTCCTCTTCCCTGATTTGCCTCTTTCTTCTACTACTCTCCAACACCATTATCACAAAGAAAGGAACCAACATGAGGAAAATCCCTAGCCATATAGCCATGATGGAAACAAGTTTCAAGTTTCAAGTTTCTAGCCTGCAAAACAAATGGAAAAATGCCAAATGGAAATAGGAAATGCAACATAGGAAAAAAACAATTCATTTTTTAAGTTTTAAATCCAATAAAATGCAACATTCAAGAAAAAATCAAGTTTTCATTTTTAAACAACCTACAAATTCATCCTAGAAAATACAAAATTGGATTAGAAGGCCTACCTCTTTCTTGCAATCCTCCTATTGCCTTGCAGCTTGCTCTCCTTGTCTCTTCTTACTCTCCTTCCTTGCTCTCCTTGTCTCTTCTTGTTCTCTCTCTCAACACTCAACAAACGATTAAAAAACAAAATGAAACCCCCCCCACCTTATAAACAAATCGTTTTTTCATTGAAAAAAATTTGCGCGTTGCGGGAAGCGTTTTTTGTTCCGAGGAGCATTCGGGAGCGAACGCTCCCCAATCGCTTCCGGCGTTTAAAAAATGCTCCCGAGGCGTTTTTTAAACACCGGAAGCGCTCAGGGAGCGTTCGCTCCCAAGCGCTTCCTGAAACGCTCCCTAAAAGGCAGGGAGCTTTTTAACAGGTTCGGAAACGCGCTCCCAAAAACGCTCCCCTTAGGAAGCGTTTCCGAGAGCGCGTTTCCGAACATTTCCAAAACGCTCCTGCACGGAGCGCGTTTCAGAAATGGGAACCGGGGGGAGTTGAAGCTTCCCCACAACCCTAGTCTAGTCTCTTGGCCACTTTGGCCTCTCCAATCCTCCTATTCCTCCACGATGGTCGAAGTTTGACTAGATTGATATTAATAAGGTGCCCATCAATGATTTTAGAAGAGAAAAAGTCTGATAAAGGATCCGCTCGGGTGGTCGGTCCCCAAGATTCTACCTGTCCGATGGAAAAGTTCAGATCTCCCCCAATAATGAGATTGGAAGTGTTCATAAAAGACCCAGACCAGAGCTCATTCCAAAAGTTTTCCCTCTCATGACAAGGTCCATAAATGTTCAGGATCGTTATGTTTGAGCAGAGCTCTAAGGAATAGACCTCCATTGCTAGAACTTGTTCCCTTCCCCAAGAACTAATCAATGTGAGTTTTCTTTCATTGAAACCTAAGACCCAACGACCTGACCTTCCTTTGGCATCCAAACCCTGAAAACTCCACCCCGGGCAAAGATTTTGAAGGGTTGCTGAAACATCATCCCCAGATCCCGGAGTTTTTTGGAGCATTATAATATCCGACCCATAACCAGTGATGAGGGCTCATAGGGCTAGTTTTTTAGGCTTACTAGCTAACCCTCTACAATTGAAAGACATCACAATCATTTGTGCACCTTCCCCAGGGCTTGCATTGCTCTAAGTACCCCTATTAAAGATCTATGTTTCTTGTCTGCAATATCTAGTTTTGCTTTGAGCTGGGCTTTGGACAGCTTAGATTTTCTCCCTCTCAATTTGGGTCTAGAGGGTGAGTCTGCAAGGTTCCCCGACCCCTCACAACCTCCAACAGGTTAACCTTTTTATCTCTCGGTCTAAGGTTATATGACTTGCACTCCCCTTCAGAGGGAGGGTGCTCATCTAATCCAAAAGAGAGCTTGGGACATGGATCAGTGGATAGGGCTGGGATGGATGTAATAATACTATCCAAGGCCGATTCAACATGTATAGAAAAACCAGATGACATATGAAGGGATTCTGGCCTGGAAGGACCAGGCCCTATAATCAATGGAGACAAATTTGAAATACAAATAGAAAGAGATGAAGGGGTATTAAGAACAGTACCCTCCATTGGCGCCGTGACGGTGTCCAAGACTGCTTCTGAGTGGTCTGCGAGAGGGATGGCTTCAGCTCCTCCAAAATCAGGGACCTTTGCTTCTTCCATAGCAATATCCTCTTCCTTCCCTCCCATATCTGGCTAGACCGACTGCTAACCCTGATCCTGTCCCGCTTCCTTGTTGTGCATCCCCTCAATGGACTTCCCTTCCTGAGCAGCCTTGCCTTTTCCCTTAATTTGTTTTTTCCTTTTTCTGATGCCCAGAAAGTAGGCTTTGGCCATGTGTCCATACTGATGACACATGTGGCATCTGAAAGGAACTTGCTCATAGTCCAAAGCCTGAATGAAAGACTAGTTCCTATAATGCAACTGAATTGCCTCTGCCAGCCCTTCCCTGGGATTAAGCCGAACTAGGATTCTTGTTGTACCTTGCTCTCCTGTCTGTTGAAAAGACATATCTGCCTCCAAGAACTGCCCCAGTTCATTTTCAATTTCCTTAAAAACATTTGATGTTCAAAGCGGATGGGGAAGCCCCAACAATTTAGCCCAAGTTGGGAGGTCTGCTATCTTCTCCCTCTGAGCATCAAAGATTGGATTCCATCTTTTAAACAGGATCAGGGCTCGACTGAAACCCCAATTCCTCTCCAGCACCCATGTGACCATCTCTTTGCTCCAGATCTGGGCCTGACTGGCATGCCTTCGCAGCCCATTCCTTCAAGAAGATAGCTGAGACTTTCTTGCCCTTTGCTCGCCCTACAAAGGTCCATTCAATAGTATTTTTAGCTTCGTCCACTGATAAGTCTATCCCTAGAGCCAAATTTGGGATCTGGTCCTTCCATCTTATGGCCTTGGCTTTCTTTCTTGAAGATTTTGGGCTGTCCAGTTCTCTTGCTAAGACATGGCCATGTTCCACTTGCACCGGAAGTGCTTTTGTTCCCTCTTATGGGACCACGCCCCCTTCCCTCCTCTGACTTCCCGCACCTTCCTCTGCCTGCAAAGCCAATCCTTCCTTGCCCCGACCTTCCCCCAAACCCTCTCCAGTCTCCAATCTACCTTCAGTCAAGGCCTGAGAGATTGGGATCCCCAACCAGACCCCTACTGATGGTGTCCCTCCAACTCTGCGCTAGGCCACAATTCGCGCCCTTCTATCCCCTGCTATAGCATCCGCTATCTTCCCCAAACCCTCCTCTCGAAGAAACCCATAGCTTTTTTTCAGCTTCACCCAGAATCCGCGACACCAAAATCAAACCCTGCACCTCTCCTCCACCTATTTTCAAAATGGCTTGAGTCGCACAAGCTCCTCCCGAAGCCGGTCTCAATCTAGCATTCTTCAATAGCCCGCAACTGGCAACTATGTCCTCTAGCCCTCCTGTTCTCTGGAAAGACCTGTCTAGTTCAAAACCTCGCTCCTTTGTCAGCTGAAAACCCGGATCAGTTCCAGTTAACACAGATTTCTCCAAACTATGCACTGAAAGCACTGACAAATACTTCGCCTTTTTCTCCATGGTCATTTTGTTTTTCCCCATAGAAAATGGAATACCTTCTAGTCTGCCCTTCGTACCCAAAACTCTAGGCTCTCCTCCTTCCATACAACTGGCCCAATGAAACGTTTCAGATTCTGCTCCGTGGCATCCAACCCCCACATTGTAAGCATATCACCCAGCTCGGGATCCACCTCCACCATGTCTGAGTCGTTGACCATCTTGTTTGTTCCTCTGAGACGGCAGGCAGCGACAGTTCTGATTCTCCACCCTTCCCACCGGGCACGAGCTCCCTCCAACAACTAAACGCTCTCTCCTTACTCTCAGCGGAAAAGGTAAATGGAAAATGACTGAAACAGTAAAAATGTTAAACCAAAACCCCGTATCGTCCTTACCCCTATAGTGCATGGGCACACATCTCAGTGCATCTTGTTAACAGTGCCACCCGTTGCCATCCACCTGCACCCTAGCCCTCCTTGTTGGGTGTTGCCTCCTGTCGACAGCAACCCCATGCCGCCTTTGATCATCTCAAGCCATGGAGTCTGCTAGGGTTTCGTCGCCTCCAAAGCTTTCCACGTTCTCCTTGTTTTTCATCTGGGCATAAAACTTCTCCAACGCATATATGTTGTTAATTAGTCTCTGCTAATTTACTACGCCTCTCCATTATAAGCAAACTCTGATTCTTGATACTATGGAGAAATGAAGGGAGGGAAACTCAAGAAAAAGACTCCATCGCAACAGCATTCCAGCACATTTGTAGAAGATATTGATGAGAAGAATCCAGGAGCAAGATTATTCTCCAACACAGTCTGTACCAAAGATGTTGGGCTTTCCTCCCGGGAAGCAATTTACCATTACTTTGAGGATGAAGAACCTAAGGTTACAGAAAGAATAGTTACAACAGATGACTCATTACTTGTTTCTGAGAATACTACAAAGGATGCATCCAATTCATTTCTTCATAGAATTGTTGTGAGACCTAGATTAATGCTCTATACAGATATGGTCCGCTGGGTTGTAGAAAAATTGGATAGTTCTGAAAGGCATATACAGACACAGACGGGGACAAAGATAGGCTCTTTTTCTAGCAAAGACTTGCAAAGAAAGTATCATTTGTCGGGGCCACAGTACGTGTACAATAAGCAATATATTGAAGCGCTTATAAAGGAAAATGGATACCTGTCAGAGCAGATTAGACAGTGTCGCAAAGACCCTAATAAGCATAAAGCTGAGGACTCGGATAAGTACTCAATAGATTCCCTTGCTCCTCCATTTTTCCAAGTAGCAGCTATGATGTGTCAGTTGCATGCACAACCCAATGTGTTGAAATTCCCTGATGATTGGGTTCCTTTAATTGATGGTGCGGTTGAAGGTTTTATTTTTGATTGGACCACTATGCTATCTGATAATTTAGCCTCATATATTGGAATTTAGGCGAGGAAGAAATATCTCTAAAAAATAAGGTTCCTCCTTTCTATATGTCTGCATATATTATGGATGCTCTATGTTTTACAAATGGAATTCCCGACCATGGGGTGGTAATGGACAATACAAAACCCGAAACCCATCCATATCTATTATGATCTCTTATGGGAATCTAAGTATTATGAGCATTTCTATCGGATCTGCCACAGGGTGATAATTCCAATTTATGAAGCCATTTTTGAATCTCGCCCTCAGATGTCTCAGGAAGCCAGAGTTTATGGTAGCCTGGCTCACCCTCATGTTTTTCCCCTATATATATCGAGATAAATTGGTAAGCAGAGAGGTTGCATACCAAACAGTCAGTTATGGCATCACAGAGGTTTTGAGGGAATGTAATAAGAAGGCATGGCCTGTTTTCTTGGCTAAATTTGGTATATTTGCATTAGAAAATTATCGCCATGCAGAAAAAGAGATCCTGGCCATTCAAGCTCTCAAGTTGTCTACTATTCCAAATAGATAGTATGATCCTAATGCAGTGGTTAAGAATTTTACTGCTTCCCAGAATCTCAGACAATTTATTCATGAGGCAGATACGCTAGATGACTTATTTGAACAATCCTCCTCTTATGCATTAGTATTAAGGAGAGCAGAAGAAAAATTAATCCTAGAGGAGATGCCTCAGTCTGCACAGTAAAGGGCTTCTAGGATAGCCAATCTTCCTTTGGAGCTGTTACAGTTGTCTCAAGAAAATTCTTTTTTTTCAAGTGTTCAGTTTGGCAGTTCTTTAAAATTTGTAGTGCCTCCTCAATTAGAAGTTGTTGTGATTCCTTCTACATCTCAGGCAGAAGGATTTGTTTTCAATCCAAAATTGGATGAAGTGTGGAAAGAGTTTAGTTAAACTCTTAACTCAAAGGTTGATGAACCTCAGACTGTAAAGATTTCAAAGCAAGATATTGTTCACAGTACTTCTAAGAACCCTGAGTAGAGTACCAAAGCAAAGGAGATTACTCATAAATATCATACTAAGGCACAAAAAGACATTGAGATTATTCTTGCTTTTCCGACCTCCGAAGTTGTTCTGAAGATCAAAGAGATTCCTCCCTTGGACATTTTCTACAGTCCCAAACACAAGGCCGTGGTGAAACGAGGAAGGAAGAAAGGAAAATTGGATCAATCGCAGACATTAGTGTCCAACAAGCTCTCCTCTTTTGAAGTCCTATGGAAAGGATCTACTACTAAACCTACAGAGGAGATGGGAAAGCTAACTCAATTCACTACTGCCTATGCTTCAGCAACCATTGATAAGGTTGTAGAGGTTCAAGAAATTTTAAAGGAAAAGGAGGAAAGAATTATCACACTGGAGCAGACTCTTGAGGCTGAGAAACAAAAGTTCAATGAGCAGTGACAGACCCAAGTGACAAAGTTGCAGCAAAAACTTGACTCCCTGCAGATACAACATGAGAAAGAGATACAAATGAAAGATGATCAGATCAAGGGAATGCAACAGAGAATTGAAAAATTGCATGTCCAACCCCAACTGTCATAATTTAAGAAGGAAGCCAAAGAATTAAATTCTTTGCTTAGGTATCAACATAAAATGTTTTGCAATACGCTTACAACAATTCAAGATCTATGTAAAATTGCAAACTCTTTGACTGATCAGTTGTCTGACATCACAAATTATTTTGATGAAGTAAATGAACAACTTTCTGATTTTCTAAACTGGCAAGAAAGTCTTGAAGGCAGCGCTGCAAACCTGCCTAAAATGGATGAAACTCAAAAAATCATAATTTTCAGAGAATGAGAAATTAGAATGAAGCAGGCTGAAGCTGATGTGCATGAAGCTCGGGATGTTTCCAATTCAATTATAGAAACGGTTAATGATACATTGTTGCAATGAAATCTCATTTCCAACTATTTCGAGGATTCGTTGCCAGATGCCAAGATATTACTAAGGACTTGGTAGGAACAAAGTGCAACAATAGCAGAAAGGATTGAACATTTAGCTAAACTGGATCTAGAACATTATTGGCAGTTCTTGGTCAAGCCACATAGTCAATGGCTTGTCCTCTGTAATATCCCCAAAGGGAAATAACCAGTAATAAACAGAAAATTGCCAGACAGATATAGAAAATACAATGCTGAACCAGATCACTGAACAATTGCACATAGGATTCCAGAAAACTGAGCCATTTTATTAATCTGAAAGTACATAGAGAGGAGTACAAGAAAATCAGAGTAAGTGCACCTATCCTTGCCCTAGGCAAGTGGAGACCCTCTCAGACAGAATAATGGCTGCAACAAGGACAGCGTCCTAGCTGCTCTGAAGACTGAAGCTGGACTGCGCTGGTGCTATGAGCTGAAGACTGGAAAACAGCTGATCTCAAACTCCAAACCCTCACCAATGGAAAACGCTGTCTCCGCTAGTGACAACGCAGAAACAGATGAAGCACTGATCACCCAAATCTCCAGACAGATGGATCAGCTACTGAATGCTAGAAAACGCTGTTGAGCCTATCTCACACAAGCCTGCTCCTCAGATCAGCGTCCTACCTGGTGGATCTGCCTCCTGAATGCTCAGATCTGCTGGATCACAGAGAGCCTCCAAACCAGATGCAACGTCCTATCCCTCTGATGCAGAGTCCTCCTTGGCCGAGATACGCTACTAACCTTTAGATCTATCTTGGATACGACGATATCTCTTGATCTTGTAACCTCCAAAATTTGGATACGATGTTATCTCATCTTCGAGATCTAGGCTAGATACGCAATACCCTCCTCAAATCTGCATGATCTCCCAGAAATTTGGATCTAGTCTTGCTCTGTGGTCTGCATCAGTCAAACTAGATGTTTGCAAATCATAAATATCTGCTGAGATCTACCCTCTCCCAAATTCGAATCTATCGGTGTGCCTTCGAATCTGCGTCCTCCTCTTGAGAACTGGAATGACGTCCTCACTCCAAAGCCCCGTCACAACGTCCTTCCTCCTCACGGACTGCGTTTTTCCCTGCTCAGATCTGGACTGCGTCCTCCCTGGAACAGCGTCCTCACTCTCCTAGGCTGATCAGCGTTCTCTCTCCTGCAGAAACAGCGTCCTCCCTCCTCTGAACTGCGCAGCCACAAGAGGGCTTCTTCCTCTCCAGATCTGTACCAGAAACTACTGCTACCTTGCTACTGAAACTGAAAGGTGTACTCAGAACAGAACCTTACTAGGGCGGGCACTCGAAGTCCCCCGAAGCTAAGGGTGAAACCAGAAATAACCTTACCAGGGCAGGCACTCGAAGTCCCCCGAGGCTAAGGGTGAGATCTCCGACCGGAGACACTCGTGCACTAAACAGTGCTGGACGGAAGAGAAAGCTAAAAGCAATAGAGGCGTCTTGGGAAGCCGGTGAAGTCTATCTCTCATCATGTATCAAATCAAGCATGTCCAAATGAGGTGAGAACCCCACCTTTTATAATGCTAAACTCCCTCCAAAACTTAACTGCGTCCTTACTCTCCTTGGCCTGCGCAGTTAACCTTGGGTCAGCCTGATGCCTCCCCATCATACTCATGTGGACCCCAAGGCCCCCTCTCTAAGTTATAACGTCAATCAACTAGGAAAAGAACACTTTATTTATAAAGTGAGGTGACTAAAGTGAGGTGACCCCTCTTATTTCTCCCTTTATTTATTATTTCTAGCTAAAGCGGCAAAATAAAGCAAAAATGAAATATTCCAATTAGCAAAGCTAATTGGGAATATTACAGTCTCCCCCGGCAAAACGTTGCTTGTCCTCAAGCAACTGAAGTGATGGGTGCTGTAAGATCCTCTCATCCTCCCAAGTGGCATCCTCATCCGACGAATTCTTCCATCTCACCAAAAACTCTCTGATCTTCCTGCTCCGCAGCTGTCTCTCCCTCGTGTCAATAATGGCCTCCGGCTGTAACACCAAGTGCCCCTCATCATCTGTAGGCGGTAGCTCCCCGGTGACTGTCACATGCTGACCCAGTGCCTTCTTCAGGCATGATACATGGAAGATGTTATGAATCCGGCTGCCTTGGGGCAGTTCCAACTCATATGCAACCTGCCCGATCCTACGTATCACCCTGTACGGTCCATAAAAGCGAGGCTTAAGCTTCTCTGCCCCCTTCTGTTTGAGTGAAGACTGTCGGTATGGCTGTAACCGTAGGTAGACTAGGTCCCCTACCTCAAAGTGTCTCTCCACCCGACCCTTATCAGCATACAACTTCTGCTGATTTTGTGTTGTGGCTATGTTGTCCTTGAGAGTCCGGAGGATATCTTGGCTCTCTTGGATCCATAACTTGGCTCGCGGAGCCCTGCTAACCCCAAACATCATGTCCACAAAAGATAGGGAGTGATATCCATACAATGCATAGAAAGGTGTCATACCGATAGACATATGGTGGGTGGTGTTGTAGCAGTACTCGCCCAAATGTAGCCATTTCAGCCACGCTCTCTGCTGCCCACTGACGTAGTTACGCAAGTAGCCCTCTAGCCACTTGTTAACTATCTCCGTCTGCCCGTCCATCTGGGGATGGTAACTAGTGCTCGGTGTCAACTCTGTCCCCACTAGTCGGAAGAGCTCCTGCCAAAATCCTCCCATAAATCGGCTATCCCTGTCACTAACAATGGTCTTGGGTAGACCATGCAATCTGAAAACCTCCCGGAAAAACAACTCCGCTACCTGTGGTGCTGTATGATGCGCCGAAATGGCGAAAAAATGAGCATACTTCGTTAGCCGGTCAACTACTACGAAGATGCAGTCCTTGCCCTGCACTGTGGGCAACCCCGTGATGAAGTCCATCGAAATACTTTCCCACTTCCCCTCTGGAATGGGAAGCGGCTGCAATAGCCCCGCCGGATGGCTCATCTCTCCTTTGTTCCGCTGGCAAACCTCGCACTCCCTAACATGCTGGAGTACGTCCTCCTTGAGGCCCTTCCATGCAAATCTCTCCCGGATGGCCCTGTACATCTTGGTGAACCCCTGGTGGCCCGCCAATGGTGAATCATGTGAAGCCTGGAGTATCTTCTCCTTGAGCTGAGACCCCTCAGTCAAGAAGATCCTATCCCTGTAATAGATGACTTCATCGGTCACCTTGTACCTACTATCTGCTACCTGTCCATCCAGCACCTCGCATGCAAATCTATCTTTGGAGTACTCAACCAGTAGTCGAGCCTTCCAATCAGCGTCCAAGCTCATGAGTGATAATGTGGCTGGTCTACGGGAAAGGGCATCAGCTACCACATTATTTTTCCCTTTGACATACTCTATGTCAAAATCGTAAGCCTGGATCTTGCTGATCCACTTTTGCTGCCTCTCCTGCAACTGCTTCTATTCCAGAAAGTACTTCAGGTTGTTATGATCTGTCCTCACCCTGAATCTGCCGCCTACTAGGTACTGCCGGAATTTGGCCAATGCATGCATGATGGCCAGCATCTCCTTGTCATAGATGGGATAAAGCCTCTCGTGTGGAAGGAGCTTCCGGCTCTCAAACGCAATCGGATGACCCTCCTGCATCAAAACTGCTCCAATCCCCTCTCCTGATGCATCGCACTCTAGGACAAAGGGCTGCGTAAAATCAGGTAGTGCTAACACTGGGCAACTGCTCATCACCTCCTTGAGCTTATCAAAAGCTCGCTGTGCCGTATCCGACCAACTGAATGCTCCATTCCTCGTCAACTCCGTGAGGGGTGCCGCAAGCTGAGAGAAGCCCTTGACGAACTTCCTGTAATAGGTGCAAATACCAATGAACCCTCGGAGTTCCGTTACATTCCATGGCTCTGGCCAGTCCCTGATAGCCCGGATCTTCTCATCGTGGACTCTCACCCCGTCCACTCCTATGATGTGCCCCAGATATAGCATCTCCGTCAATCCAAACTCACACTTGGAGAGCTTGGCAAAGAACTGCTGCTCCTCCAGAATGTGCAAGACCGTCTCAATGTGCTGTAGGTGCTCCTCCCAGGTCCTGTTGTATATAAGGATATCATCAAAGAAAACCAGCACGAACTTCCTCAGATGATCCCTGAAAATATGGTTCATACAAGACTGGAAAGTAGCAGGTGCATTGGTCAACCCAAATGGCATGACCAGAAACTCAAAGTGCCCATAATGACACCTGAAAGCGGTCTTGGGAATGTCCTGTTCCCTCACGCGTATCTGATGGTACCCGGATCTCAAATCAATCTTTGAGAAGAATCGTTCTCCTCTCAACTCATCCATCAGCTCGTCGATCCTGGGAATGGGGTACCTGTTCTTCAGGGTCTTCTTGTTCAGAGCCCTGTAGTCAATGCACATGCGTAATGTGCCGTCCTTCTTCTTCACCAGCACTACTGAAGAAGCAAAAGGACTGGTGCTGGGTCGAATGTGCCCAAGGGCCAGCAACTCCTGAATGGCCCGTTCTATCTCATCCCGATAGGCCTTAGGATGCCTATACGGTGTGGTGATCACTGCCTGTATCCCCTGCTCCAACTCGATCGTGTGCTCAAACCCCCGATCTGGTGGCTGTCCTGGCGGAATATCTCCAAAAACTACTGCATATCTGTCGAGAAGAGTCTGTAGATCAGGGTGTACCGTCCGTCCTGTATCTACTGCCTCTGAAGCCCGCAACTCGACTGCCCACTCTATATCTCCCTTGCGGAATGTCGCCTCCATGCTGTGTGCCGATACTGTCTGGGGTGGATAT
Source organism: Pinus albicaulis (assembly GCA_034641835.2). Lineage (NCBI taxonomy): Eukaryota > Viridiplantae > Streptophyta > Pinopsida > Pinales > Pinaceae > Pinus > Pinus albicaulis. Next base: position 574,472,850 of record CM076579.1, read on the forward strand.
GTGTTCTGCCCTCGGATCTTCTCATGCCTTCCCGTCTTGGGATCATCCCACTCCATCTCCAGGGCCTTCCAATCAGTGGTGACCTTTCCCAGAGTAATAAGCCACTGAACTCCCAATATCACATTGGTGTCCGGAATGTCCACCACAAAGAAGTGATCGGTCAATGTATAGGTGCCCATTGTCACTGATAACTCTGGTACATATCGAGCACAAGCCATGGTCTGATCTCCTGGGACCAAAACGGAAAACCCATCGAAGCCCTCCGTCGGTATGCCTCTCCGTGCAACCATCTGGGCATCAATGAAGTTGTGGGTAGCCCCACTGTCGACTAAGACCGAAACTCTCTGCCCGCGCACTGTCCCACGTACGCGCAATGTCAGATACTTGGGGACTCCTCGTAACGCTGCTAGAGCTCCCCCAGTAGGTGCGAATGAAGCCCCACCTACATCGGGTGGTGGAGGTGGTAAGGTACTCTGCGCTGCATAACATCCTCCTGTCTCCTCATCATCCCCCTCATCCTCTTCCCCGCTGCTCTCGGAGAAGACCTCTATGAAATGTGCCTTTCCTGCCGTACACTTGTGTCCCGGTGCCCACGGCTCCTGGCAGGTGAAGCATAATCGCTTCCGTCTCAGCTCTCTCCTGGCCTCATCATCAAACTGTCCTCGTCCTAGATTCGCCTTGGGAGGCGGAACCCTCGTGTCCTTACCCTTAGGCTGGAAAGCCTGTCTCTGGGGATAAGGTGGCCGAGTCCTAGGCAAGACATCTTGTAGGTCACGGGCCCTACTGACAGCATCCTGTAGTGTAGCCGGTTTGTTCGACCGGACTAGGCCATGAAGTGGCTCTGACAGCCCCTCCACAAACATAAGGACCATCCGAGCTGTCGATAAGTCAGGTACCATCACTGAAACCCTCAAGAAGTCTGAGATGTATGCCTCTGCACTCCCCGTCTGTCTGAGCTTGGTCAGCTCGAAGAAAGGCTGCTCCGGGTCCTTCCTGTCAAAATGTTCCACCACTCTCCTGGTGAACTCAGCATATGTCGTCACTGCGGAATGTCCCAGTGTTGTCAACCCATGAAACCACCAGTCCTGGGCCTCACCCTCTAAATGCAATGCAGCCATCTTAATGGCCTCCCTCTCTGGCATCTGGTTAAGCTGAAAATAGAGGTCCAACTTCTCCACCCAAGACTTTGCCGTAGTCTTCTGTGATCCATCAAACATCGGCAAATGGAATTTACTTGCTGCACGGTGACTATCACGGTGGGATCCACGTCCCTTGTGTTGGTCCTGCCCATGGGCCTTGCCTCCACATCGGAACTGGATATAGCGATCTAAGGGGAAAGCATCCATGAACGCTTGACCCAGGCTCTGCCGGTCTGCAAAAATGGCCGCATGTTGAGCTAGACCCCCATCTCTTGGTGCTGTCGACCCCTCGTCTTCTACCGGAAAGGTAGGCATGGTGGGTCGAGTGGGTGCGGGATTGACCCTCTGTGCACCACCCCGCACTCCTGTCTCTGCGTCTTCAAATGTGGGCATATAGGGTCTCTGCGTTGTCACAATGGGAATAGCGTCTGGTATGTAGTGAGACACGCCCGATCCCTCTCCCACCTGGAGAACCCTAGGGGGTTCTTTCTGTGTTACCTCTACGGCTGCAACTCTCTTGGTTACATCCTGCATGTGATGGATGAGTGTATCCACCTTCTCAGCCAACTTCTCAACTATGTCCTCCATTGGATTCCGCTGTTCTGTCTCTGAATCAGAATCACTTCCCCCGAAGAGACTCTTCCGATGGATGTATGGGTTACCCCCGGGCGTCATAGACTGCTAGCACCACAGGCTGAGCCAGATCTATGCTCTGATACCACTGTAATATCCCCAAAGGGGAATAACCAGTAATAAACAGAAAATTGCCAGACAGATATAGAAAATACAATGCTGAACCAGATCACTGAACAATTGCACATAGGATTCCAGAAAACTGAGCCATTTTATTAATCAGAAAGTACATAGAGAGGAGTACAAGAAAATCAGAGTAAATGCACCTATCCTTGCCCTAGGCAAGTGGAGGCTCTCTCAGACATAATAATGGCTGCAACAAGGACAGCGTCCTAGCTGCTCTGAAGACTGAAGCTGGACTGCGCTGGTGCTATGAGCTGAAGACTGGAAAACAGCTGATCTCAAACTCCAAACCCTCACCAATGGAAAACGCTGTCTCTGCTAGTGACAGCGCAGAAACAGATGAAGAACTGGTCACCCAAACCTCCAGACAGATGGATCAGCCACTAAATGCTAGAAAACGATGTTGAGCCCATCTCACATAAGCCTGCTCCTCAGATCAGCGTCCTATCTGGTGGATCTGCCTCCTGAATGCTCAGATCTGCTGGATCTGAAGCCTCCAAACCAGATCTGCGTCCTATCCCTCCTGATCTGCGTTCTCCTTGGCCAGATCTGCTACTAACCTTTCAGATCTATGCTGGATCTGACAATATCTCTTCAGATCTGCAACCTCCAAGGCTGGATCTGATGTTATCTCTTCAGATCTAGGCTAGATCTGCCAATACCTCCTCAGATCTGCAATCTCCCCAGCTGGATCTAGTGCTATACCTTCAGATCTGCATCATACAAAACTAGATCTGCAAATATCTGCTCAGATCTACCCTCTCCCAGGCTGAATCTATCAGTGTGCCTTCAGATCTGCGTCCTCCTCTTCAGAACTGGACAGCGTCGTCACTCCAAGGCCCGATACCGTCACCTTCCTCCTCCTGGACGACGTTTTCCTGCTCGGATACGGGCTCCTCCCTCCTGAACGGCGTCCTCCCTCTCCCTAGGGTGATCGGCGTTCTCTCTCTGCTGCCGAAGCTTGACGTCCTTCCTCCTCGAGCTGGCAGCGACCACAAGAGGGCCTTCCTCTCAGTGCCGCGCATTGGAAGCTGGCGCTGCATGCTTCGGGGCGAAAGGTGTGCCGAGAACGAACCTTACTAGGCGGGCCTCGGGGGCCGAAGCTAAGGGTGAAACCAGAAATAACCTTACCGGGGCAGGCACTCGAAGTCCCCCGAGGCTAAGGGTGAGATCTCCGACCGGAGACACTCGGTTGCACTAAACAGTGTTGCAGACCGACTAAACAACCGGCGTGCTGAAGCAGACAGAAGTCTAGCTCTCAATAATAATATCAAATCATGAATGATCCAAATGTGGTGAGAACCTCTCCTTTTATAATGCCAAACTCCCTCCAAAACTTAACTCTCCTTTGACCTGCGCAGTTTACCTTGGGTCAGCCTGATGCCTCCCCCATCATACTCATGTGGACCCCCAAGGCCCCCTCTCTAAGTTATAACGTCAATCTACTAGGAAAGAACACTTTATTATAAAGTGAGGTGACTAAAGTGAGGTAACCCCTCTTATTTCTCACTTTATTTATTATTTCTAGCTAAAGCGGCAAAATAAAGCAAAAATGAAATATTCCAATTAGCAAGGCTAATTGGGAATATTACATCCTCCAATGTCTTTCCAATGCCACTTCTCATATGTTGCCATCATTCATGACTGTTATTTTTACCAGTCAAATGAGGATTAAGCTCAGGCACCGTCTGGAACTCACTATCTTGTTGGATATTTACAAATTGACAACTGACTATCGGACAATCTTCTTCCTAAACTTGGAAAGTTATTGCAACTATTTCCCAATTTGTCTATTATTGTTGTTTCTGTTGAAGAGTTGTTAGGATAGTTTATTTTTATCCTTTGTATGTAAAACTATAAATTCCCTCTCCGAGATGGAGAAAGGGTTCTGAATTTTTGCAAAAAAAGACTTAAATTGCACTATTGTATTTAAGTTTTTTCTTAATATTAAGCTGAACCACTTGCATATCCTCGATGAGCAGAGCTACAATATATCAGGTACTATTATCCTATTTGTCTGTGTATTTGCTTTGAATGGAATTGTTATATTTATTGTTCTCATGTATGTGTTAGTCAATCTTTCATAATCACTCTTGATACGCTTGATTGAGATTTGCTTTATTGTGAACAACAAGATTTATAACATATGTGATGTTATAAAAAAATAATTTAATTAGCTATTTAATTAAATTAATTTTCTTTTATTGAGTCACTATCATAATTGCATGATGATCTATATTGTTATGTTAATTGTGACATTTTTATAACACATACACTATCAGCTTACCCGGGTATAATAGTAGTTTATAGTACTTCTTATTTCAGTTATTAGTACATATTAGAATACATTACCATCATCCATCCCATTCTCTATAGTTTTATTTAAGGGAAACTAGTCCCAAAATTCTAGTTGGAGCCATAATTCCAAATGGAAAAGGGTCTAATTTGGGATCCCGATCGGGTGGTTTTCCCTAATGTTGATGAGGTCATTCATGACCATCAACATGTTCTTACTTGGCGTGTTGGATTACCTGTGAGAGATGCATTCACATTAGGATCAAGATATGAAGGACTCTGTATGGTTGCTGGAAGACCACTTCTAGCATTGATTCGTGATACTAATCATCTAAGCAAGCTATGGCATAGAAGATTGGCCCATCTACGCTATGATGCTCTTCCAAAATTAGAGAAATTAGTCTCAGGGATTCGCAAGGTTCAAGCCCATCATGATGGAGTATGTCCAGGTTGTGCCAGTGGAAAGAAAACAAGGGGACCATTCCCCTTTAGTGAGAACAAGATAGATGACATCCTCCACCTCATTCATTCTGACATATGTGGTCTGATGCCCGTGCATTCTATTGGTGGCCATCTCTACTATATCACCTTTATTGATGATTTCTCAAGAAAGACATGGATATATTATTTGAAGCACAAAGATGAAGCCTTTGAAATGTTCAAGGAGTTCAAAGCTCTGATCGAAAATCAAACAAGAAAATCAAAATGTTCAGGTCCGACAATGGTGGAGAGTACATATCAAAGGAGTTCATTGATTTTTGTAGAAAGGAAGATATCGAGAAAGAGACAATTATGCCCTATACTCCTGAAAAAATGGAGTGATTGAAAGAAAGAACAGGTCCATTATAGAAGTAGCACGTACCATGCTCCATAATAAAAAATTTCCAAAGTTCCTTTGGGGAGAAGCAACAAATGTTGCCATATATGTTCAAAATAGGGTACCTCATCAAGCATTGGACAACAGGACCCCCGAAGAAGTATTCACAGGTGTCAAGCCCGATGTTGGCCATCTCTGTATATTTGGTTGCCCAGTATAGTCTCTGTTGAGATTTTGTGTATTTGGGGTAGCATCAGTTGTGCTCTAGCTCCCAAATTTTGTGGAGGGACTAGAGTACACTTGATCTACAAGACCCAGAAATGGATTTGGTAAATTTCATCTGGTTTAGGAGATATTAAATTAATTAATTATTTTAAGTGTATTTCCTAAGTTAAAACTTAGGGAACTTAAATAATTAAAGTGAATTTAATTAAACATGTGATGAAATTGTCTTAAGTCACACGGATCAAGCTTTCTTTTAATCTTAGCCATTGATTTAAGATTTGATCATGGTCGTTGATTTGTCGACGAGGAAAGTATAAAGAAAAGGCTTGGGGTCATTTGTAAAGACACATAGAGGCAAAGCACTGAAGCTATGCTGAGATTCTAGGGCAGGGTTTGCTAAGAATACTTAGAAGTGTTTCAACTGCAGAGCTGGGAATTTAGGCCAAGGGGATGATCTGATCCCGTGGTCTAGAATACACAAGAGGCAGAGATCGGCTCAAGGACAGCGCAGAAGGAGAGAGCAGCAGCAGCAGCAAGGACAGTGCAATCCCTCCAAGGACAGCGTGATTTTTAGCCGGAAACCCTCAGGGGTTATGCAGAGACACTTCAGGGGCAGCGTAGTGACTGCGTCACCCAGTCTGGGGTAACACAGTCTCTTCTAGAGCAGCGCTGAGGCTTGGAGGTGCTTCAGAGGCTGACGCAGAGACTTTCAGGGGCAACGCTGGGGTTTCTAGGCCCTAATCTTGGCTGAGTTCTGTAAATCCCGTTTGAGGGTGTGGATCAGTCATTATGTTGGCCCTAGATCAACCAGTGAGTTGTAGATCTAGTATTTTCTCTGTCAGGATTCCCAAATCTGGAACTCAGATTTGTGTATTCATAAATATTCTTAATAATAAAACCCTCCAGCGGCCAGAGACCAGTTTTCCCGCATTGGGTTTTTCCAGGGACTATTTGTCCAGAAATAACTGTCACTTTGTCAATGTGTGCATGAACTTGTTCTAGATCTGGATTGGGAGAGATCTATTATGTGTTTTGCTTCGATTTTAACTTGAATTTATTCAGTTAATAACTTGTCTAAGTAGGAGTAGCATAACCAGATTAATAGTAATAATTTCTGCACAAAGAGTAAGGATTCAGAAATTTCTACACTCTCATGTGCCGAAGGAAAAAAGAAACAAGTTGGAAGCCATTGGAAGAAAAGATACGTTTGCTAGATATTGTGAAAACTCTAAAGCATTCAGAATATGTATTCTTGGTCAAAGGAAGGTTGAAATTAGCAGGGATGTTACATGTAATGAAGATGTTGCCCTTGGAAAAGAAAGGGACCTTCCTTCGCCTCCTCCTCTTGAGAAGAATGATGATATGGATATTATGGATGGTCCTTTCGTGCCCGAATTTGAGACGGATATTGTTGATGATCCCATGGAGGCCACGGATCACCTAGATCCTCCTCCATGTGATCCTCCCACCAGGAAGAGGCCAATTTGGCTTTGAGAAACATTACAGGATGATGAGAGACGAGCTTCCATTCAAAGAAAATTTAGAGAAAGAAAGAAACCATGCAGGTACCAGGGATATGTTGCAGCCATGAGCACTATGATTCAAGCCGAACCTCCCACCTTTGAAGAAGCTATTAAAGAACAAGTTTGGAAAGATGCTATGGCCGAAGAATATGAATTGATTACGAAGAATGATGTATGGGATGTTGTGTCGAGACCGAAAGGGAAATCCGTGGTAACTTCAAAGTGGTTATTCAAGATCAAGCATGGAGTTGATGGTAGCATTGAGAAATACAAGGCAAGGTTTGTGGCTCGACGATTCTCCCAGAAAGAGGGAGAATATTATGACGATATATTCGCACTTGTAGCACGATATACAACCGTTCATTCGATAGTTTCCCTTGCCGCATGTCAAGGATGGACTCTTCATTAGATGGACGTGAAGACACCATTCCTTCATGGTATGTTACAGGAAGAAGTGTACATTGAGCAACCACAGGGATTTGAAGTAGAGGACTGAAAGACACATGTTTGTAGATTGAAGAAGGCATTGTATGGTTTGAAGAAAGCCCCCAGAGCATGGTACACACACATAGACAACTATTTGGTGAATATGGGATTCACACGAAGTAATGTTGATCCCAACCTCTACTTCAGGGTAGTCCAAGGTATGTCGTTGATTTTGGTTGTATATATTGACGATTCTTGACAGGCAGTGAACCTCTGATGATTGAGTGTAAGAGGGAGCTAACCTCTGAATTCAAGATGAAGTGTTGATTTTTGGTAGCATCGGATGTGCTCTAGCTCTGAAACTTCGTGGAGGGGCTAGAACACATGAGATCTCAAAGACCCAGAAATCGTTTAGAAAAATTCCACTCAGAGCTTAAGTTATTCAAATAATTAATTATTTTAATGAGGACCCTAAGTCTAACTTAGGGAAATTAAATCATTAAAGTGAATTAATTTAACATGTGGGTGAGAATGTTCTAAGTGACGAGGATCAAGTCTTTTCTAATCTTAGCCGTCGATTAGAGATTAGATCACGGTCGTTGATTCATCAACTGGAAAAGTATTAAAGGAAGGCTTGGGGTCAGTTGGAGAAGACACACAGAGTGGCAGCGTTTGAGCTATGTCAAAATTCTGGGGCGCGGTTTACTGAGAATTTCGAAGTGAGCTTGCAGTGTAGTGAGAGGCAGTTTGGCAGCGGGATTTCAGACCGAAGGTCGAGAATACAATTGCAGAGAGGCAAATCTACCCAGGAGAGACAAGGCAACCCTTGAGAGGGTGACGCAGGCCCAGCTGGGCTCACGCAGAGCTGACGTAGGCCTAGAGGGGTGACGCAGTCCAGGAGGAGGTGACGCAGGGCTAGAGGTTGCAGCGCTGGGGTTTCTGTGGGGCAAATCGGGCTCAGTTTCAGCAGATTGAAGAAGGGTGACGCAGCCACTAGAAAGGGTGATGTAGTCTCGGCACAGAGCTTGTTGGAGACCAAAACCTTAGAACTAGGGTTTTCAACCATCCAATAGTGGAGCTTCTAACTTGATGTAATTTAGACAAATATTAAGAGCGTTCATTAATAGTTTGACATCAATGACAAGTGTTTAGCCAAGTTCAAACTCCAAGGTTGACATCAATGACAACACCATTCAACAGAACAATGAGCCATAACCAAAGATGAAAAAGACAAAATACACTCCAAAAACAAAGAACTTCACTCCACCTCATCCTACTGATCTGTGCTGGTAATTTCAAAGCCTTTGATGAGGAGGAAAAATGTGTATACAAAGGGTAGATGGTTGCCTCCTTTTAAAGTTTCCACGAGGGGCTTAAGTGGGGGCGGGGGCAACCTGTCAATTAGTTTTAATTTTAATTAAAAATGCCCTCAATAAATGAGGCTGGCCTTATATTTCTCATGAAACTATTTTATGATAATTAAATTCCTTCTTTTTAGGGCTAAATTGGACCTCCTCTTGAGCATGATAATTTTGCTGAGGAGCCAAGTCATAATTGCTTGGGTGAAGGTCATGTCATTATGATTTGTGTTAATATTATTTGCTGTCTTTTGGTGAATTGGCCCATGGATTGAGGCACACTATCTTCAAATGAGCATATCTCCTCAACCAAGACGAGCCACGTGGTGTGCCACCTACTGTTGGAAGTGACATGACGAGCACTATTAAATGGTGGTGGTCTAGCATGCAATTGCATATTCAGCTGCCTCAACAAGTGTGGAGAAGTGTGGGGCTTCTTGGCTGGTACTTTCCATTATTGCAATCTGACCTGTATTAAAAGCGTTCATGTCAAAGCTTCTTCAAGGCATTGTCAAGACTTTCCTTCTCATCTTCGCTGCTTCCAAAGAGGATGCACTCTTCATGCTGCTCACCAACAAATGACTTTGACATCAATGACAATCAACACATGTGCAATTCTCCCCAAGGCTTTGGTTCTCAGCAGGGCTAGCACATTTGTATCTGCACTGCAGCTATGTACTCTACAGTTTGATTTTCGATTTTAGATTCTACATATTCGATCTTACAGTTTATATATGCCTTTATCATGCTTTTATAGGAGTGGCCTTTGCACTTCCACTTTGTATTGACATTGTTGTACTTAGTAGTCCCATAGCCTAGTTGTGGTTATTTGTGGGCACTCATAAACTTATCTGTCTTATATATCTTATCTGCTTTTGGGTTGGATACAAACTTGCAAAAAATATTTGATTTCACTAATTCTTTGATAACTTGAAACAAAAACCTGAGAAAAAAAAAATCTTACTATCCACCATAAACTAGAAGCAGTTAAGGGGGGCATATATTGCATCAGATACAACATGTCAAGGGAGTGCCAATGGCATCTCTGACCCCAAAAAAATGGGTGACTAGGAGTGCAGTGTTTCCATCATCTATATCATATTAATAGATGCACTTTGTAGCCACACAACAACCATGGAAAGCTTCAAGAGTAAAGTCAATGGTTCACTGCCTAAGATATGAACCTACGCATTTCCCTTTTGCAGTACTCACCTTAGTGTAGAGTCCGAAGGCACTAGTAGGACTGCTACTTAGATCGTTAAAGGAAAACATAAGCGTCCTCAGTGCAAGAATATGTGGAAGAAAGAAAATGACAATGAAAATGCTCAAGTTGAGAATCAATCCTAATTACTGATAAAGAAACGTTAGAGCTTTTTAGTGGTAACAGTGTGTATACTGTTACCATATATATCGACTGAACACCATGGAAAGTTCAATAACTAAATGTGAACTATTTTGGTTTCTGGTTTTGGCTATTTATTTTTTGAAGGTATATTTGGTCATCCATGTATGACTTAAATAATCATTGTGGGTCAAAGAATCAGCGTAGGGGCAAGGAATATATAACTAGAAATATCAGAATGTGTCATTTTCCCAAGCATTGTTCAAATTTGTAATCATCCCAAAAAAGTCTTGACAGTAAAGTTACCTAAGTATTTAGACACTGTGTTTAGTGTTACTAATACAAGAAAAAATTCAAATGCAATATTTGGGAAGAAGACAGAAAAAAAAACAGAGTTATTTACCATTTACGGCAACAGCATTGGAGGAAAGCACAAAGACATCGATGATGAAAACAGCTGATGATGGAAAATCCCAAACCTAAACCATGAAAGTTATTGAATAGAGTCATTAATGGACACCCACAGTGCATTTTAAGATAAATCAACTGTATCAGACACGTGTAAAGGGTGTACACCAATGAACAAAAAATAGATGAAAAATAAATATTACTTATGCCTCGGAAGCATCAAGCAGGAGACCTAATGCATAAAATCAATTACTTCCTAAATTATAAAGAATGTAAAACAGCTAATTTATGCCAAATAAAGCAACAAACTAAGTGATACACATACCATCATGACAGTCATAAATATCTTGAAATAGCTTGAGAAGAGCACTGCCATGCAAATCTCCATATTCCTGAGCAAAGTATAATTGAGACATCATATGATAGGTAACAAATCCTAATGCATTGGTTGCTTAAAGGAATATCTAATATTCAAGTATCAAGTATATATCATTCAAGCCCCCAATTTTTGTGTCAATACACACTGCCAGAACAACCTTATTTTCCTTTAGAGAATTCATTCAATGTTGCAGATCTCAATCTGGTCAAATAATTTTTTTTTAAATGTAATTGAGCTCTAAAGTAAGAACTATTTTATTGGAGATATCTTATGCATTGAAACATGATTGGAATATATTTGTATTTTGACCTAATAAAGCTCAGGACTTGGCCATAACTCCATGTTTATCACCCATGCATGTCCTCACCAGTGATCAAAATTGAAGGGTTGGTCTCAATTTCAATTGGAATGACATATTTTCATCCAACCCTTCCATGATGAAGAGTTGTACAAATTATTGTATAGTGTATCTATCAAGACAACAATTTGGGAGCTTCCATAAGAAAAAGGGGTTGCTTTTGATTTTTGCTTCCATTCCGTTTCGATGTAAGTTGAGAAAATCGAACTGTAGACGTTCGTGGATGAACATAAGCCATCCCTATCGTAGTGATTCAGTTGTCAAGGAGATTTGTCATGCATTGTCAACAACTACCTTGTTGATCAGTGCACACATTAGCATTCACCATGATTGCTAACATTCAGAAAAATTATTCGCTACCATATTGTCGATCCGCAGAGGGTTCAAGGGTATTGTTATTTTGAAATATCAAATTTGTGGGTAAACATCAACTCAAAGGTTGCAACCAGTGAACGCACATCAAATTGGTTAATATTTTAGCCGCAATTAACTCTCACAGTCAAAAGAATAGTTGAACATTTTTTGATGGTTTAGCTAGAAATTATGTATCCATCATTTCCGTACAAACCATATAGATCAGAGTTAAAATCTGCCATGGCCAGCGAGTCATCATGAACATTGATATGGGTTGCTTTAATTTGATTTAGGAATCAAGCTATAAAAACATATATTAAAGTGTATAAAGTGTGAAAATTTCATCTATCATAGCAACTGGAAATTATTTTTCTAATTGTTAATTTATTTAACAATTTATTTGTTGTCTTCTAGAAAATATCAAATAATTCACAATGTGATTTTCACAAATAAATTGTGGAAGAAAATAGCACGGAAACTGAGAAAATCTAGCACACACACACACACATAAAATTTACACAGTTATTTTTGGACAAATGTCCCCGGAAAACCCTAACTTGGGAAAACCGGTGTAGTAGCTGAGGGTTTTATTATAATACATCACCGAAATCTGAGTACAATCTATGGATGCCCAGCTGGTAATATAAACAGCAAGTATTTGACAAAAATAATTAGAGAGAATAAATTCTCTCACTCCACAAGCAATCCCGGCACTGGCTCCGCCAGAAAAACTAGTCGTCCAAACCCCTGCATAGGCCCTCTACGCAGTCCTTGCACTGCCTCTCACACGTGTGGCTTAGATCAGCCTCTGAGCAAGTCGTCTTGCTTGCCTCTGCTGCTAGAAGTGACTCTTCGGCCCTCTGGAGGACTTTCCCGGCCTCTAGAAGTTGAAGCAGCTTCCTCCCCAGCTAAATCAAATTGCTCTACTTTAGCTAGTGCGCAGTCCTTGCGCTGCTTCTATGTAGATCACTTATGTCACTTGTTGTTGCCTCTCCAGATCTAGAAAACTTCCTCTAGATCATTATCCCTGTCCCCCATTGTCTCTGCTTAGATTTATGGCTTTCCGACAACTATTGTTGCTCTATGGAAATCGATCTTCCAAGGAAATCGAACTGTTGAAATGTACTCTCCAAGTTCCCATCGACTTCTTCTTATAATCCTCTGTTGGGGCTCCAACGACCAAGATTAAAACTTAATCAAGGGCTAGGTTCATATCGGAGTCGATCAGTGTGATTTTCTATAGAATTTTCACCTTGACTTAATTAATCCTGATTCATTAACCTGTTTTCCTAAGTTTAGACTTCTCAAACATTAAAAAATAGGTTAATAATCTAATTAAGTCATTTCTAGGTGGAATTTCCAAAAACAATTTCTGGGTTTTGGAGATCTCATGTATTCTAACCTCTCCACCAAGTTTCGTGACTAGAACATATCTGATGCTACAAAAACTAACACTCCCTCTTAGCGACGATTGTGTTCTAGTGCTGCACACCCTGTTTCTATATGATCTCATGTCACGCTGCTAATGTCTGGCTATTTTTTCCCACCAACCACTGCGCAACCCTGATGTTTCCTCTGTGTTGTTGTTGACACTCTGATACTGCTACCAACCCTACAGGTTGCATCTGCATTGCAACTCCCTCTCATTTGTTGTTGTTGCAACTGCAACAACTGCAACTGAAAAGCATCCAAAATATTGAATCAACTGTGTTCAGTATGATGCATCTATCTCCTGAGTCTTGACTGCTACTAGCTAGTACACTCTCCACCAACGAATCTGCACTATTGATGACTCTGCAATGCTACCAACTATGCACTGCGCTCCCCAACACCTAACTACTACTAGTCTGCAACTGTCACTCTAGAATCCTAACTGCATCTCTGACACTGATCCACCCTGCTATTGAATATTGTGGGCCCCTGTAGCTAGGTAATGATCCTATGAGGTGGACCCCTCAATGGATCCCAACCAATCTCTGCAATCTCTAGGACTATAGCTCTAAGTCGCCCCACCTCTCTCCTAGAGGTATGGCTGCAGACCTGGAAAACTCTTCTTCCAACCTGGAAGACAGCTTGTCAATCTCCGTGGACGCTGCTGCCTGGTCTTGCTTCTCCTACTTTTCCTTCTTGATGAGAGGACACTGTGTGTTGTAGTGACCGAACTCACCACACCTGAAGCACTTGAATTTCAACAGGTCCTTCTTCTTCTTATGTTTCCCATGCCCCTGACTGAGACCCTTAAATGCTAGGGCCACATTATCCTCCTCACTCTTCATGCCCATGTTGCTACTACCACTGATGGTGCTCTTCAACAGAGTCGACCTCAATTCCTCCTGTTGCATATCAGACCACATCCTGTCCCACCTTTGCAAGGTATCTCTGCCCAAGATACTCTGAACAAATACCTATCAGTCATGTTGACCACTGGAGTGGCACCTAATGATAATGTGAAGACTCCATGCCCAAGGATGAACCAGAAGACACTTGTGCCATCAGATATCATCATGTTCAACAGAGTTTTTAAACTCTACTTCTTCTTCTCATCATTTTCTTCTTCAGTCTTCAAATTCCGCAGCCCTTCGGGGATATTGTATAAATGTCACTAGCATGATGAATAAAGCCATGTAACAGGCCTAGGATGTTGGGACTCGATCAGCAAGCGAGTACACCTTGGAGTGTTTTTTTTACTTGGTTAATTATTCCTTCTTTTTAGCGGCGAATAATTTTCTAGGTTTTTTCACTCATTGCATTACCCCAAAGCCGGGGTGACGACTTGAAGGTTGAGCCCCTAACGCATCTTAGTGTCTAGAGTCGATGTATATTACCATGCTAGGTCATCTCTGAAATTTCGCGGAATTTGACTAAGTCTAAGTAGGATTTTTTAATAATTAAAAATTCCCCGCAAAATGGGATTTTTTAATTAATTTCTATGTAATGATGTAAATAAGTGGCCTTAGGAAATGTCTGGGGCGTGTGACCAGTCGAAATTCATTATCAGAGACCCAGCATTATCCTAGGACCCACTTTGAGGGTCAAAAAATGACTTATGGTCCCTCAAAAGCCGATTTTCCTGATGTCGGTGGAAAAAATGAGAAAAAATTCAAAAAAATTCATAATTGGAAAAATTTGGAAAATTTTCCAAAGTCAAAATAAGTCAAATTTTGACATGGCAATTATGTGGAGAGGTAAAAGATGATGTGGCACCTATGTGGGGCCCACCACATAAGGTACAACTCAAGTCAAAGTCAAATGCCAAGTCGAAGGCAATCAAATTGTTTCACGATGAAGTCATGAAGTATTGAGTATGGCCAAAGTTTTAGCGTTTCATTTAATTGAAAGTTATAAAGGTGCAAAGGCAAAGTTAGTGAAAGTGAGTGGACCCCACTCACTTTCCATCGTATATGGATTAAAACAAATTAAAGTGCACATGCCAAAATAAAAGCTCTACGTACAGCCAACTCACTTTCCATAGTATATGGATTAAAACAAATTAAAGTGCAACGTACAGCAGATTTTTGGCATGTATTGCTTACCACTTTGGTGTCAAATTAAAAGGGGGACAAGACTGCCACATGGGACAGACTTTGTCTCCCACTTGTCTCCACATGTTGGCACTCAGAAATCAACGCAGCAAAGGGAATTTCCATGCAGACTTGAGAAATCGTATTACAAAATATTTGATTGAGATTAAAATGGAATATGTCTCCAACAATATTCACTACACTCCAAGTCACCTTACACTTGTACGTTACAGCAGTTCAGTCCATCAAATACTCTCAACAAATTATTCTCAACGCTGCCAGTCACTTACAGCAAGCACGCATAAGCTAGTTTGATTAGATTTGAGATTGCAGATTTGTTGGGAATGCACTGGAGTTTACAGCGGCTAATTAAGGAGTGGTCTCCTCATTCTAGCA
The DNA here is from genome assembly GCA_034641835.2 of Pinus albicaulis. Lineage (NCBI taxonomy): Eukaryota > Viridiplantae > Streptophyta > Pinopsida > Pinales > Pinaceae > Pinus > Pinus albicaulis. The sequence continues at coordinate 574,488,147 of CM076579.1, forward strand.
GCGTTCAAACACTTGGACAACAGTGAAGATACACACAGGTTTCCAAAAAAATCTGCGTTGATCTTCAAGGGAGCACACACAGCCAGTGTTCACCACCTACAGCAGTTTGTTGGAAATCTACAGAAAGCAAGCAGCCACTTGTGCAAATTCGTTTTTGCATTGGGATCATCTCTCTCTGGCCACTTGTCATTTAATTTTTCATTGGGATTTGCTCCCGTAGTTCTATTTAAATGAGCCTTGGGCTCTCATTGTAACGGTGGATTTTTGAAGCTTGTGCTTATTGTTACTATGCCGAAATTGTTATTGAGCTGAATAAAAGAAAGTCTTTGGGGTTACTAGCTTCTCTTGTGGTGCATTCTTTGGTTGATGAGGTATACTTGTTTCATTTGATATTGTTATTTATTGCAATCTAGTTGGTTTTTTCTTTGCATTTGCCTGAAGGCACTATTGTCTAGGGAGGGGAGATTTGTAGCTATCTCAGATCTCCTTTGGACTTGGTATGTTTTGCGCTCTTGTTGTAGCTTGTTATTTTCGATGAAATGACAAGCTCAACGTGGCCTCTATATGCCAAGTTTCTTTTGCACTAACAATTGGTTTGCAGAAATTGGTGTGTTCAAAGGACAGGTTGCCAAGTCCATTGGAGTGTGAAGACTTTTTTTTCGATTCGAATAAGTCAGCTCCAAGGATATCAGAGGTCTCATAAGTTGTTCAAGCCAACAATCTCATAAGACATCAAGAGATTTATCTAAAAGGGGGTTTCATGAGCCTTTTGCTTCTATTCCATCTCTAAAAAAAAAATCTCATATATTTCTTCTCTCATTTGTGCACATATCTATTTTATCTAGCATTTGAGGCTAAGTTGTTGGGTTTAAATCCTAATTCTCACTCACTAAATCAACTTTTTTCAAGCTGTTCTTAGTGAGGGAATTTGTAACACAAAGTGTATTTTATACTTGCATTGAGTTTCTAACTTTTCCTTCGCATGCATGTGATTTCCTCTCACATATTTCAGCGATATTTCTTTTGCATGCTAACTCTGTTGCTTGTTTGCCTGTAGGTGTTCTTGGAAGCAATCTAAGTTTGGAGAAAGGGAACTAAAGCATAGGCTAAGGAACACTCTTCCGTTTGGAACCTCAAATCCAAGTTCCGCCTTATCATTTCACCTCTACTTCTAAAGCCTCATTCTTTTGAGGAATTGTAACCGCCATTCACCTCAAGGCTTTAAGCCTTTACTTTGTAAACATTTCACAAGTAGATTTTTTTTAAAACCTTACGCTTGTAACTTTGGGAAGTAGCAATTTTAAAATGCATATTGTAAGCTCTTCCCAATCCCCTCATTTCTATAAGAGGGCCTCATTTTCATTAATAAAGAGCTAACTGTTCTTGAGGGAGCTTGGGAAGTTTTTCCCATGGTATCTCACCTACTCATTTAGAGGGAGGAAATCTTCTTGAGTGGGTAACTTTGTTTTGCTTAGTTTTTCTTTTAATTTTCTCAAACTAAATCACTTGCATTCATCATTTCGTTTGCTAATCTAGTCTAGTTGCATGTGAATAACTCATATGTTCATTTCGTTAATTGCTTAGATCACATAGTCATTTAACTTTCCTAATTTGCAATCTCATTTGCCATCACTTACTTATGTTTTGTGATCTACTCCTCATTTGGATAAGTTTCACAACATACTACAAGTAAAGAAGCATAGCATTTCAATTTATGGCAACTTGAGTTATTGTTCTAACTATGAAGCATATTTAATTGAATCATCTCCATCTTTTCAATAGCACTTGAAAACTCACTTTTATATCATTTAGGCATTTCACTTTTCATACTAGACTTGCATCTCTAAAATTTACCTCCAACTTAAGTTGGTTGTATAGACATTAGGGACCCTCCACCCCTATGGACTCCTCATTGTGAGATCCGAATTTCGGGCGAGGGTGAGGTCTGGGGACAGGAGTTCAATTGTAACATTGCTTTAGAACTAATTAATAAAATAAACCAAGAGCACTATCTCATCACATTTACATTGCAAAGTTCCCAAATTTTCTTTTGCTATCTTGACGGTCTAAAGATTAACGTGCAAATATTATCTCAAGAAGCACTTTGATGCAAGCATTTTTTAAATTCCTTAAATTTTGCAACAAGTTTAATTCTATGGTACTTGGAAATTTGCTTCTACATACAATTTCAGTGCATGTTGTCATTTTAATGATCATTATGCTTATGGATAATTGATATATCTCGTTTCATTGGCAAATACTCTTATTTGGTGTTGCAAATATAATTGCATATTGTGATCTTGGTCTAACACTTCCTTTGTGGGATTATTGTCATTATATCTTGATTTTTATTTTTGAGCAAGCATTTGTTATCTACTTTAAAGCACTGGTCTATATTTTGAACACGTCATTGAATATTGCTCATATACTTATATGCTTGTTTACATAATGGAAATCAAGTCATCTTTGATAAGTAATTCCTTCTAATCAATTCTCCTAGAAATCTCACATCTTTAACTTAGTTTTCCGTTAGGGACCACCCCCCTTAGCTAACCTAGGAGATAGCTTAAACGGAGAGAGTTGGGAATAGGTGACAGCCCCTTCTCTGAGTTCCTTGCCACCAACCACACCTATGGGGTTGAAGGCTTTTCCCACTAATTGTAGGTAGGTGTAGGCGGCAAGCGATAACAAGTCCTCTAATACACTAATCAGTGCCAATCGTACAAGCTTTGTGTGTTGAGGTGTTGACCCAACAGCTGACAGCTGATCTCGGGCTTCCTGAATCCAAGTGAGAAAGGCATATATGCTCTCGCCCGTCTGCATTTTGGTGTTCCTCAGCTTTTCCTAGATGTACATCTTTCGTTGTTTGGAAGAACTCTGAAACAACTCAGACAAGGCCTCCCACATCTCCTTGGTCGTCCCTTTCTCTACCACGTGTGAGACTAGGTGATCTCTTACACCATCCAGAATCAACCTCTTTGCCTTCGCCATTTCCTTCTTGTACTCCTTTTATTGATCGACATCCTGGGGTACTGCTACCACACTCTTTGCATAGGGCTTCAGACCATATTCATCTAGAAGGAATAACATCCTTGCCTTCCAGATGACATAGTTGGAGGCTCCCTCCAATCTATCTTGGTCTCTGAGCCCCATTGTGGCCATCTCTATTCTGATTTGGAAACTCCCTCTTCCTCTACTAGGTTATTGTTGTGCTACTCGCACTCCCTCCTAGAATGCACAATTCTACTAGTTGCTACTGCCACCTGCAACTAGGAAAATTGGATTTCTTGGCTAGAAACCCTCTAAGAGAAATATCCCTGTGTGTGCAATTTCTCTTCCACCCGACGTTGATTTTGTTGCTGCAAAACCCTCTGCGCCCAACCAGAAATCTGCTCAGCAACAATTTCAACTATTTTTACTCCCTCTAACTGTTGGAATCACTATCCTAGGAAAATCAAATTTTCTGCAACCCAACAAGCAACTAAAAATCGACCCTCTAGCCCAGCAATTCGAACTGCCAAACTAGGTACTGCGCAGCCTTTGAGAATTTCAACCTGCTGCTCCCTATGAACAGCGAAATTCTCTCCTTCGCTTCTGACCTTCTTGGCTTATCACTCACGCTTTGATACCATGTGCAAATTTCATCTATCACAGCAACTGGAAATTATTTTTTTAATTGTTAATTTATTTAACAATTTATCTAGTGTCTACTACGGAAAATATCAAATAATTCACACTGTGATTTTCACAAATAAATTTTGGAAGAAAATAGCGCTGGAAACTGAGAAAATCTAGCACACACATAAAATTTACACAGTTATTTTTGGAAAAATGTCCCCGGAAAAAACCAACTTGGTAAAACCAGTACAACAGCTGAGGGTTTTATTATTATGCAGCAATGAAATATGAGTACAATGTATGGATGCCCAGCTGGAAATCCAAACAACAAGTATCTGAAAAAAATAATTAGAGGGAAGAAATTCTCTCACTCCACAAGCAATCCCAGCACTGGCTCTAGAAAAACTAGTCGTCCATACCCCTGTGGAGGCCCTCTGCGCAGTCCTTGCGCTACCTCTCACACATGTGGCTCAGATCAGCTTCTGAGACAGTCATCTTGCCTGCCTCTGTTGCTGGAAGTGACTCTCCAACCCTCTGGAAGACTTTCTCGACCTCTGGAAGTTGAATCGACTTCCTCCCCAACTAAATCAAACTGCTCTGCTTCATCTAATGCGTAGTCCTTGTGCTGCTTCTGTGTAGATCACTTTTGTCACTTACTGTTGCCTTTCTGGATCTGGGAAACTTCCTCTAGATCATTGTCCCTGCCCCTCACTGTCTCTACTTCGATTTCTGGCTTTTCGGTAACTGTTGTTGTTCTCTGGAAATCGAACTGTATTTTCCAAATGCCCATTGACTTCTTCTTATAATCCTTTGTTGGAGCTCCAACGGCCAAGATTAAAACTTAATCAAGGGCTAGGATCATATCGGCGTCGATCCATGCGATTTTCTAGAGAATTCTCACCTTGACTTAATTAATTCTGATTAATTAACTAGTTTTCCTAAGTTTAGACTTAGGAAACATTAAAAAATAGGTTAATAATCTAATTAAGTCATTTCTAGGTGGAATTTCCAGAAAAGATTTCTAGGTATTGGAGATCTCATGTATTCTAGTCTCTCCATCAAGTTTCGTGACTAGAACACATTTGATGCTACAAAAACTAACATAAAGGATAAGTGTGAAAATTCCTCAAATCTCGAATCCTATTACAGCAACTAGCATTAATTCTTCTAACTGATAAATTAATTATTTAGTTTATTGCTACAGCAACATCAAATTAAACACACTGCAACCTTCACTAAATAAACTACGGAAAATTACAAGTGCAGAAACAAAACTGAACAAGAAGAAATCATAGACACATCTCACACAGTTGTTTTTGGACTAATGTCCCCGGAAAAACCCAGTGTAGGAAAACAGGTGCAGCAATTGAGGGTTTATATATTATGCAATAAATTTTTTGAGTACAAGTCTATGATTGACAAATATATCAAATCATGCAGAGAAACTGACAAGAAAGATCTAGTCAAATAAACATCACTCCTCCACCAGAACCTAGCAGACTGACCTGGGCCCAAATCGAACCGCCTTCCTACGTCGTCGAGGAGCAGCTTGCGAGTGACTATGTCACTTATGCGCTCGCATCACAAAATCGTGGGTCGCCCTCCCTCGTCTCTCGCGTTGTCTCTCTCGCGTCGGAAACTAGGCCTTCGCTTCCGGATCTAACACCGACCCACCACGCCTCCTCAACAAAAATATGAATCCCTCTCAAGCTTTGCGCAGTGCCTACGTAGCATCAACGTCACTAGCTCTATGTTGCCTCTGTGGCTCTCACTATCTCCTCTGTTATGCACTCTCTCGATCATGAATGCTTCCAACCGGAATTACTGCCCCTCTCTGCAAAAGATCTCTTGATCGAAGTTTCCTTTGAGCATCGCTTTCACTTCGGGATATTCATCTTCTTGATCCTTTGAAGAAAGCCATGTTTTCCAAATGACCCTTCAAGCCCTTCTTATAATCTTCTCATTGAAACTTCAACAACCGAGATTAAATCTCTAATTAATGGCTAAGATTAACTTTTGACTTGATCTTCTTTTTCTAGAACATTCACATCCATATTCTATTAATTCACTTTAATTATTTTATTTTCCTAAGTTTAGACTTAAGGTCCTTTTAAAATAATTAATTTTTTCAATAAAATACAATCTGAGTGGAATTTCCCAAAACGATTTCTGGGTTATCTGGAATAAATGTGTTTAAGCCTCCTTGCAACTTTTGAGACTTAGAGCACATCCGATGCTATCAGAAATTAAACAAATTCTCTTAGTAAGGAATGTGCTCTTAGCAATACACCCTGCTAAGTAGCAATACACCCTGCTAAGTACTGCCCTGATTATGCAACATCTCCCTCTTCATTGCTGATGTCTGACACTACTGCCCACCAACTCTATCCAAACATTGCATATGTTCTGCTACTGATACTACCACTATCAACACTACACCCGTACTGCAACTCCCTCTCAAATTCTGCATCCATGTTGCTGCTGACACTGCCACTTCCAACTGCTACTGCACTATAATATTGTTGCTTATTGCAATAGAAAAACATGCAATATCGAACAAGTGTTCGCATGATGTATCTTTGCATCAAGATCTCGCATATTGCTAACCTCTCGCGTTGTCCCTCTAAAGCTTCGTCGCGTTGTTTCCCTGGTATTGTTGCCAACTTGTCGCGCCGCTGTGTTCTCAGCACTTTTAAACACCGCACCGCCTATTCTGCACTCCTCTACACCAACCGGCACTTGTCCATCTCGCTACATATGATTTGGGCTCCGTAGCAAGGTATTGATCCGAGAGGTGGACTCCTCAAGGATCCCCGCCCCATTCTCATAGCCTTTGGCCCAGCCCAAGTCAACCCACCTCCCTCCTAGAGGTATATAAGCTATCATGGTGAACTCCTCCTCATCAATTCTAGCAGGTGTTGCTTGTTGATCATGCTTCTCGTCCTTGTCCTTTTTCTTGAGAGGACATTGTGTGGCATAATGACCCATTTCGCCGCACCGGAAGCATTTGATCTTGGAAGGTCCTTCTTCCTCTTGCGCAGCTCCTGCTGCCCTTTTGATGCAAGGGCCACATTATCCTCCTCCTCCTTCGTCTTCTTCCCACTATTGTTGTTGTCCTCAAGTTGACACTAGAGTAATTCCCTCCTCATCTCTTCTTGCTAAAGAGCAGCCCACATTGACTCCCACCGCAGTCTCTTTTCTCTGCCTAGGATGCTCCTCGGGATAAAGACTCGTAGTCTTCGGGACACCGAGTTGAGGGCCAATCCGACCATCTCGATGGCCCTCGAGGAATTGATCCCATAATGGCGCTGATCTTGGTTTTCCTTGTCTAGATAGGAACGGATCAATGTGCTCACCTTTCTTCATCCTAGTAGTCTACATCTTCTCCTTCAGATATCTTCCTAGCAAAATGCCGGGAAGATCCTTGATATAGCTTTCTTCAAGGCCTCGCTACATTTCTATAAATTTTGGTTAGCTATGTGACATACAACATGATCCCTTGACTCTATCAAGATCGTGCGCTTGCCTTCGCTTATATTCTTCTTACATGCCAGAGGATCCGCACCACCTGAACAAATACCGTACTCTTCTCTACGAAGAGCTTGAGATCATGCTCATCCAGTTATGCATTCGATCCTTGTCTTCCAAATCGTTGTGTTGAGGCGATCCCTCTGTGTCCTCTCTTGATCACTCAACCCGCTTGCTACCATTTTTGTCAAAAAAATGTCGAATTCAGCTCCCTCCCTCCTCTCACAATAGTCACGGACAAAGTTTACGCACTCTTTGGTCGGAGATCACAGATCCGCCACCCAAAAATCGAAGTGCTCGGCCTCGAAAATAGAATTCTCACAATATGAATTCCCAAGGAAGAAAAATTCCCCTCAAAGTGTCTCCAAATCTCTTCTCCGTGCTTCGCATCCACAATCACCGTTGCGCGTAAACCACATCCCTCTGCTGTTGATTTGCATTGACCGCGTTGCTCCCTCTACCGCTAACCTAACCGAAAATCTTTCCTCTCATCGACTCACTCGAGGAGAGATTTTTCTTATTGGTTTTGGCCCTCTCGGCTTGGACCGCGCCATCCGCCGGGAGATCGACCCATTGCTTACGCAACTCTTTGATCCTCAAGCCACCGACGTTGGACTTGCGGATCTCGTCTTCGTTCTCCCACCCGCTATACAACCTCTGATACCATGTGAAAATTCCTCAAATCTGGAATCCTATTGCAACAACTGGTATTAATTCTTCTAACTGATAAATTAATTATTCATTTTATTGCTACGACAACATTGAATTAAACACACTACAACCTTCACTAAATAAACTACGGAAAATTACAAGTGGAGAAACAAAATTGAACAAGAAGAAATCATAGACACGTCTGACATGGTTGTTTTTGGACTAATGTTCCGGAAAAACCCAGTGTGGGAAAACCAACGCAGTAGCAGAGGGTTTATATATTATGCAGTAAATTTTCTGAGTACAAGTCTATGATTGGCAGATTGTCAAATCATGCAAAGAAACTGACAAGAAAGATCTTGTGAGATAAACCTCACTCTTCCACGTGAACCCGGCACTGATCAACACCCAAAACGTGTTGAAATTTGGTACCGGAGGACAGGTGGTTCCCTAAGGCTTTGATCTTTGGCCTAGGGAAAAGTGTCCAAAAGAATTTAATTTTTCTCCTAAAGTGACTTTATAAAGTTATAAAGTCAAATCTAATTTAAAAGTGACTTTAAGTGACAAAGTTAATAAAGTGACTTTATAAAGTATAAAGTCAAATCTAATTTAAAAGTGACTTTAAGTGATAAAGTATTGCAAAGTCTAATTTTAAAGTGACTTTAATTGTTGAAATTTGGTACCTGAGATTGTTCCCTACATTATTCCTATTTGTGGGTGTCCAAAAGAATTTAATTTTTCTTTAAAGTAACTCTATAATTTTTTATAAAGTTAAATCTAATTTAAAAGTGACTTAAGTGATAAAAACATTTTCAAAGTGACTTTATAAAGTTATAAAGTCAAAAATCTAATTTTAAAGTACTTATGATAAAGTTACTAAGTTAAAGTGACTTTAAATAAAGTCAATATAAATTAGAAAGGGAAAAAGTGACTTTGAATAAAAGACTAAGTGGGTCTTTATTAAAGTGGGGGTGAATTAAAAATGAAAAGTGACTTAAATGAGCATTTAATCTCACTTGATCTCAACTATCTCACCATTGATTTAGATTCCCCCAAAGTCACTTAGGGTTAGGGTTAAAGGAGGAAAAGGAGGAAAAGGTCATTCATTCTTTCATGAGCAAGATTGGGAGAAGGAGAGAAAGAGAGCAAGTGGGAGATTTCTGGCAAAGTGAGGAGAAGGAGCGGTGCCACTTGGCACACATTCCAAGGCAAAGATTTCAACAAGACATCTTTCGCTAGAAGACAACAAGAAATTTTAGCACACAGCAAGGCAGATTTTTGCACGATTTTTGAGGAAGAAGGGCCGTACAGTTGAAATGTAGACAACAGATTTGCACCGGCAGATTTACGCAGATTTCGAGGAGCAGATTTGAGGAGGTCAGACAAAGAAGTGGTTGTACCTTTGGCACGTACTCTGCTGCGTAAATCGCATGCTGAGATTTTTTGGATTAGCCTTGTACGTTTTTCTAAGGTACCAGACAAAGAAAGATTTGGGCGTGCTGTTGTTATTTGGCACGAAAAATCGAGAAATCAGACAACATTTATTGCTTGTTCCTATTTTGTCAGCTTGCACGCTTTCCGAGGCGGGTTACACCAAAAGAGATAAGCTGTAAAAGTTCCGTTTGCCGATTATTTATTTTGTCGAATATTTCCATCACCGTAAAAAAGGCATTTTTTCGGGGAATAAGAAGGAGCTTTCGAACCGGTTTTCCCCAAGAGTTGTAGGGGTTTTCCTGTGGTCACCTTGACTCAAAAATACCGAGTTATGATGTGTTGAATGACCGTTTTGTTACCGCTATTTTATTTCCGCATTTTCAAGACTCGAAAAAATTTCCAGAATTTGTGTTTTCGCAAAATTCTATTTTCTCAGCTTTATTAAATGTATGGATATGGGAAAGGGCATTTAATTATTTTGGGAGGCAATAAGCATAAAACAAACCGAGGTGGGAAACTATGAATTTTCTACATTAATAAAGTCAATATAAAATTAGAAAGGAAAAAGTGACTTTGGAAATAAAAGACTAAGTGGGTCTTTATTAAAGTGGGGTGAATTAAAAATAAGTGAGATTTTAAATGAGCATTTAATCTCAAAATTTTAGATCTCAATCTATCTCAAATTTATTGATTTAGGGATTCCCCAAAAGTCACTTAGGGTTAGGTTAAAGGAGGAAAAGGAAGAAAAGATCATTCATTCTTTCATGAGCAGAGTTGGGAGAAGGAGAGCAAGAGAGCAAGGGAGATTTCTCAAGGAGGAGAAGGAGGCGCGCCTTGCATCGCATTCTGCGTACTTGGGCGTGAAGATATTTCAAAATAAGACAAGCAGCAGGATTAGCAAACAAGAAAAGATTTTTGGCACGGTTTTCTAGGTATGTGTGAAGCCGTATAGGCCGTACAAAGCAGCCGCATGCCAGAAGTCGTACAAAGAATATTGGCACGGAAATCGAGGGCAAAGAAGGGGTCAGACTGGGGAGCAGCGCAGTTTTGCGTGTTTTGGTACGCAAATCGAGGTTTTGGATGAGAGCATTAATCGTCGTTTGCACAGATTTTGAGGAGGTCAGACAACCGCATTTATTGCGCATTTAGGCACGTAACCGAGGAGAACGTACAGCATTTATTGTTGTTCGTTTTGTTGTTTGTACATTTTCCGAGGCGTGTTAAGCACGAAAAGAGATAAGCTAGTAAAAGTCTGTTTGCTGATTTTTTTATTTTGCCTGAATATTTCTCTCACCGTAAAAAGTATTTTTCCGTAAATAAGAAGGAGTCAAACGGGGTTTTCCCCAAGAGTTGTAGGGTTTGCAGTCACCTTGACCAAAAAATTCATCGTGTTATGATGTGTTGAATCGCCGTTTTGTTACCGCCGTTTTTTATTTCAGATTTTCCACATTCTTAAACCCCCCCCCGCACCTGTGTTTTCAAGAAATTTATTTTCCGCTTGTTGTTCTATGGTTATGGAAAGGCATTTAACTATTTTGGAGTAATAAGGTGAAAACTGAAAATCGTGGGAACCCATAATTTCTACATGGTAGGTATCGTAGCTTGAGGCCGAAAAAGTGTTTGGGGATGCTGAAGGAGGAGGAAAATGGCATCCCCGTCGTATTTTTCACTTTAAAATTCTGAAGAAGCCTGATTTTCGCTGCCCACAGTATTATCTTTACCACGTTGTTGCTATTTCTTCGCCTTTTAGGATCGGGTGATGTCTTTGGACCGAGGTGAGGATAGGTTGATGGGCATTCCACCTGGCAGATTTAAGGAGAGAGCGCAGTATCTTTGGAGTATGCGTGTCCTGGGACATTGGTGTATACTGCCATTTAACCCCCGTGGAATGGTGGCTTCTACCGATGCTACTCAAATAAGCAAGATATAATAAAAAGAATGTATGGGTAAGAGATTGATTCTCAGACGGAATCAGCACTATTGCATTCTCATGAGAGGAAAGAGAAATGTCACAGTGAGATGTGGAGCGCATTGTCCAATCTCTATCACGCAGTACCACGAGAACCGGAAAATGGTCCTAAAGGAGAAAATGAAAACCATTAAGATGGGTAATGATAGTGTTAATTTGACATCTCACAAAGATTACTAATGAGATGAGTTGGCAGCGATTGGAGAGGCCATTCCACCCACCGAGTTGGTGCGGATTGCGTGAATGGCCTCCCCCGTCTGCGGATGAACTTTACTGCTGGGTTTGTGCACGTGAGACCCTTCTCCCACATGGAGAGGTTTTAGATGATTGTATCCGCACAGATCGGTGAAAGGTCACGGGGGCAGCCACGCTGAGCAGGATGAGGATGTAGCACCGTTGGCAGTGACGCAAGAAAGGCAAAGGAAGAAGCAGCCTCACAAGCAATGGTGGGGTAAAGGCAAAGGTAAAGGTAAACAGATAAGACAAGGACTATTCCAAAGTGAAGTGTTGGAATTGTTTTAAGGATGGGACACTATGCGGGGCCAGGGGTCCTGGAGAAGAAGAAGAATAAGGGAAGAACCGTAGTATACAGCTTCAGCGCAGAGGCGAGGACTTTGGCAACATCGTTTTGACCTAGAGTTTGGGTTCATTGCGTGTGAGTTTTCTAGTGCGGGATTACCTCGCCACACAAAAGTTCGTAGGAGCATACTTTCTCGATTAGCGGAGCATCTTCTGCATTCGTGGCGGGACAAAGGCTTCACGTCACATGACAGAGTCCTGAGTACTTTCGGTAGCCGGGGGAGAGTGGCACCTGCGGCAGAGTAGTACTCGCATGACAGAGTTGTTAGAGCAGGCCGGGTGTGGGAACACGATACTTCGCAGGGAGTCCAAACCTCCCTTGAAGGAAGCCGCGATGTTCTTTATGTGCCAAGGATGAGAAGAACTCGCTATCCGTCCCGCTTGGGAGGATAGAGGATATGAGGCTGTCTGTGGAGTGACAGGTTGATGTATCTCAGGGCACTCAAATTTATCCGCCCAGAGTGATAAAGTATGCGTGCTGTGCATGTTTGCATTTCACTCTTTTGGCATTGAGCAATAGTGTGGCCTACAAGTAGCTAGTGGGCTTCCGGGTACAAGGTGAGATTTGGCACCGCAGGATGGGGAACATGTATCATGGAGCTTTGAGGACTTTGCGGGAGATCACTACAAAAGTTTATTTCAAGATCGATCACTTGATACTATGGTGAGGATGCGATGGGTGTTTCACAATCACCTTTTCTCAAAGCAAAGGACAGCAGAGTTGCATCGGGATACTTGATTTGGATTTCATTCCGATGTGAGCCGTCGGATGTCTCATGTTTTCGAGGATATGAGTACTATGTTTTAGTCTATTGATGACTACCTCCAGAGAACCTGATTTATTTCTCTTGAAGACCAAGAGTGAGGCCCTAAGTGCTAAGCCAGAGTTCGCAGCTCTTGTGAGCATACGCATGTGTCGGAAGATCAAGTCCTCGAGGTCGGACAATGGGGGAGAGCACAATTGGAGAGTTTTGTTGACTATTGTGCGGAGGCATTAGGAGGAGCTCATCAAGCCTTACAACCCCAGCAGAATTCAAGAGAGGAAGAAATGTATCCACCTGAGGGGGTCGCTGTGCCATGTTGCATGATCGTGGGTTGCCATTGTTTTTGTGGGCTTCAGTCGAACACACCATGACGGTGCAACAAAGAGTCCGCATCGTGCCTTGGGGCACACCGGAGAGGTTTTTTTCGGGAAGAAGTTCGATATTGGGCCGTCCCTCGTATCTTTGGGTGCATCACATACTCCTACATACCCAAGGAGAAGAGGACCGTAAAACCAGAGCTCCACCGCAGAAGGGCATCTTTGTGGGGCTACGCAGACTCCTCCAAGGGCTTTCGGATTTCATATCTCCGCACAGAGGGAAAGTTGTTGTCAAAGTGAGGGAGTGTTCGAGGAGGACAGTGGCTCTTAGAGGTCACTTTATTAGAGTATCCCTCGGGACCGGCCTAGACCCTCAGCCAGCGCTGAGCGCTCGTGGATCCAAAGCAAGGGTGGGGATCGCAGGATCCTGAGACCCAGACTTGCTGCCGGGGTCCGTCGCGGGGGGAGTGGCTCGTGCAGTCGTAGGGGTGGTGCTATGGGCAAGACGCAGCAGCGCCCGCAGTGCCGATCGGGGGTTCGACCGATGTGACGCTCACACGTACCTCGCATCTACGTGTTCGGGGGCAGTGTGAGGACGCGTACGTACGCTCGTGAGTTCGTGCTCTTGATGTTGAGGAGGAGGGGAGTTTTATTCTCCCGCGGGAGAAGTGTGCTCGTGAAGAGGAAGCTCAAGTGGCTTCGTGACACCTTAGAGATGCCACATCCGTTGTCGAGCCTTAAGAGGCCGGTCGCAGAGAGCGTACCACTCCGAGAGGTTTTGTAGCTATATGGCAATACACAAAGATCCTGACTTCCAGCCTTCTAGCTATGAGGAGTGCCTAGCGTAGTCTGAGAGGCTATAAAGAGGAGTACTTATCATGAAGAATGATGTTTGGGAGGTGGTGCCTAGGCTCGAGGGCAAATCCGTAATATTTCGCATGGTTTTACAAGGTAAAGCATAAGCGGAGGAAAGATTGGAGAAATTCAGCGAGGTTTGTGGCTAGGGAGGGTTCTCCTGTGTAGAGGGAGTTGATTATGAGGAGACCTTCGCTCCCGTGGCTCAATATACTTCGATCCGCTCTCATTATATCGATAGCGTTACAGTAGATGGTTGGAATATCCACTCAGATGGATGTATTAATTCACATTTCACTTGCCTACACAGAGGGAGGTGTACATTGAGCACCACGGGGGAGCCGAGGTGCATGGGAAGGGAGTCCCATGTGTGCGCACTAAAGAAGGCCCTTTATGGCTCGAAGCAAGCTCCCGCAGCTTGGTACTCCATGATAGATACTTACTTGCGTAAGATGGGTTTCACAAAGAGTGAGGCATCCGAACCTTACCAGGCCAGGATAGGTGAGGAGCCTCTATTCCGATGTTGTATGTGGACGACTTGGCTGCGTGTGAGAGACGATAGAGAGCACACCGGCAAAGAGAGAGATCTGCGGCGGAGTTTGAGATGAAGGACATCGGCTTGATGTGCATTACTTTTTGGGTTTGGAGGTGTGGCAGGAGGAGGGGCGTTTCTTCCCCGGGACAAAATATATTGTGGACATCCTTGCGTATCTCCACATGGAGGATTGTAGACCCATGTCGACACCGATGATCACCAACCGGAAGAAGCTTCATGCTTCGGATTCCGAGTTGGTGGATCCCACATTGTACAGTACCGATTGGTTCCTTGATGTATTTGGTCAACACTAGACCGTATATTTGTTTTGCAATCAACACGATGAGTCGCTCTTATGTGTGAGCCTAGGAAGGTTCACCGGGGTGGTCGCAAAACACATTTTGCGATACTTACAGGGATGTTGGATTATGGTTCAGACTAAGGGCAGTGGGGATGGAGTGAGATTGGCGGTGTTGTTGTCTGCTCGATTGGGCAAAGCGGGCTGATAGGAAGAGCATTGCAGTGTCGTTTGGGTTGCCCTAGCTTGTGTCATGGTCTCACCAAAGTGCCAGCCGCAGTATTGAGTTCGCCGGAAATGTATATGGCAGCCGTACTAGCTAGTTGGGGAGTGTCATCCGGCTTCGCAAGATGTTGTTTACGATGGTCACGTTGAGACCTTCAAAGGATTTACCGTGATAATCGTAGTTGCATTAAACTCACTAGGAGAATCCGTATTTCATGACAAAGTCAAAGCATATCGGGATCAAATATCACTTCATCGTAGACTGCTCGTAAAGGAGTCAGAAGCTTGGAGATATTCCTGAATGATGAGCAAAGTTGTGATATTCTTACCAAAGCTCTCCACGGGGCAAGTATGTCTATCGCGTAGACAAGATATGGTGAGGAACACCTTCCTCGTAAGAGGGAGTGTTGAAATTTGTACCTAGAGGATGTGGTTCTTTAAGTGCTTTGATCTTTGCCTAGGGAAAAGTGTCCAAAAGAATTTAATTTTTTCTTCTCAAAGTGACTTTAGCAAAGTTATAAAGTCAAATCTAATTTAAAAGTGACTTTAAGTGATAAAGTTAATAAAGTGACTTCGATAAAGTTATAAAATAACTAATTTAAAAGTGACTTTAAGTGATAAAGTTACTAAAGTCTAATTTTAAAGTGACTTTAATAAAGTCAATATAAAATTAGAAAGGAAAAGTGACTTTGGAAATAAAAGATCAAGTGGGTCTTTATTAAAGTGGGGTGAATTAAAAATAGAAAGTGAGATTTAAATGAGCATTTAATCTCGGCAAAATTTCAGATCTCAATCTATTCCTGCCCATTGGATTTAGGATTCTCAAAAGTCACTTAGGGTTAGGTTAAAGGAGGAAAAGGAAGAAAAAGATCATTCATTCTTTCATGAGCGTATTGGGAGAAGGAGAGCAAGAGAGCAAGGGAGATTACAGTGAGGGGAGAAGGAGGTAGCAATGGCACGCATTCCAAGGCAAGATTTCAAGAAGATATTTCAGCAGACAAGTGGCAAAGCAGATTTAGCAAAGAGCAGCAGATTTTTGGCACGGTTTTCTAGGCAGAGGTCAGACAGTGGCCGCACAGCGAATATTGGGCATCGAAATCGAGGCAAGAAGGGGCCGTACCGTATAGCAGAAGCTGGCAAAACGTTTTGGCACGCAAATTGAGGTTTTGGACAAATGATTAATTGTTGTTTGCACAGATTTTGAGGAGGCCGTACAAACGCATTTCTATTGCAGATTTCTGGGCACGCAAATCGAGGGAGAACGTACGCATTTATTGCTGTTCGTTTTTGCCGTTTGTACATTTTCCGAGGCGGTGGTTAAGCACGGAAAAAGAGATAAGTTGTAAAAGTTCCGTTTGCTGATTTTTTATTTTGCCGAATATTTCTCTCACTATAAAAAGCATTTTTTAAATAAGAAGGAGCTTTCGAAATCGGTTTTCCCCAAGAGTTGTAGGGGGTTTTTTCCGTGGTCACCTTGACCAAAAATTACCGTGTTATGATGTGTTGAATCGCCGTTTATACCGTTTTTTATTTCGCATTTTCCAAAGATTCCGAAAAATTTCCTGCACTTGTGTTTTCGCAAAATTTATTTTCCAGTTTGTTGAATGTATGGTTATGGGAAAGGGCATTTAACTATTTTGAGTAATAAGGTGAAAACTCGAAAACTGTGGTGGGAAACTATAAATTTCTACAAAACGAATCGTCCCGCGCAGCTCGTGGCCGCGCCAGGCTTCCCTTTGTCTCTCGCGCCGGTCTCTCTCCGCCGGTTGGAACCGGGGCCTTCTCGCTCCCAAAACCCTCCCGGATCCGCACCGACGCAACGTTGTCTCCTCAGCAAAAATACGAATCCCACTCAAGCTCTACACAGTGTCTACGTAGCCTCTATGTCACTAGCTCTGCGCTGCCTCTGTAACTCTCACTGTCTCCTCTGCTATGTGTAGAATTTTTTGAATCTTAATTCTTATGTGTAAATTATTTCGCATCCTGCTAAAGCTTCTCCTTACTTATACAAGTTATCAACCGAATAAATTCAAGTCAACATCGAAGCTAAAACACATAATGTATCTCTACCAATTCGTATCTAGAATAAGCACATGCACACATAACAAAGTGACAGCTATTTTTGGACAAATTGTCCTCGGAAAAACCAATGTGGGAAAACCGGTTCTAATGGCTCGGAGGGCTCTATTATTAAGAATATTTTTAAATACACAACTCTCGGGTTCCGCATCCTGAAAAACTCACAAAGAAAAACTCTAAATCAGAATAACCGTAGCACTCGGTTGATCTAAGACCAACACATCGATCCACACCCTCAAACGGATTTACATAAATCGGGGCCCGTATCTAGGCTCTTACAGGAAACCCCGCATCTACCCCCGAAAGACATTGCGTTCAAATTTCTCTCAAGGCCTCCAAATGCTTAGTGTCAGCCACCGGAAGGATCACAAGGCCTCAGACCGGGTGACTCAGCTCACTACGCTATCTCATGGTCTCCCGTATAACCCCCCCGAAGGGCTCTTTAAAATCACACCGCCCCCTTGTTTCGCCGCTGCCATTCACCGCGCGTCGCTGCCTCATCGCCTTCCTCTCGCGTGTTCCTCTCGATCTCTTCTCCCCGCTTCTTGTGTATTCAGGACCCCGAGATCAAATCATCCCCTTGGTCTAAATCTTCCTCTCGCAACCGAAACACTTCAAAATTCTTGTGCTAACCTCAGCTTCTGTGAAATCTCACAAATTTTTTAGCTTCAAAGGTTTCGCCTCCTCGTGTTTCTTACAAATGACCCCAAGCCTTTCCTTTATACTTTTCTCGCTGACAATCAACGACCAAGGTTAAATCTTTAATCAATGGCTAAGATTAAAAAAGAAAGTTTGATCCATGTGACTTAGGACAATTTCATCACATGTTTAATTAAATTCACTTTAATTATTTTATTTTCAAGTTTTAACTTAGAAATACATTAAAATAATTAATTAATTTAATATCTCCTAAACCAAACATCAAATTTCCCAAATCGATTGGTCTTATAGATCAGTGAACCTAGTCCTTCCCTCAAAATTTGGGACCTAGAGCACAACCTGACAAGAACAACACACAAAATCTCAACACTATGCACTCTCCCACCATGAATGCTTCCAACCGGAATATCGCTTCTCTGCAAAAGATCTCTTGATCGAAGTTTTCCGAGCATTGCTCACTTTATTATCTTCGATTCCCTTTATCCTTTTAGTAATGTAGTTTTCCAAATGACCTTCAAGCCCTTCTTATAATCTTCTCATGAAACTTCCTTGTCTTACCGAGATTAAATCTCTAATCAATGGCTAAGATTAACTTTTGACTTGATCTTATTTTTCTAGAACATTCACATCCATATTCTATTAATTCACTTTAATTATTTTATTTTCCTAAATTTAGACTTAGGGTCCTTTTAAAATAATTAATTTTTTCAATAAAATACAATCCGGGTGGAATTCCCAAAACGATTTTTGGGTTATCTGGAATACATGTGTCTAAGCCTCCCTACAAATTTTGAGACTCAGAGCACATCTGATGCTACCATAAATCAACAATAAGGTCACAACAAGACTTAGGAGAAGAGTTACACTTTGATTTAAATTATCAGAGTTATTAGGGCATATATGAAAAGCTTTTATTTATTATGTAAAAAAATTATTAATATTATAAAATTATTTAATATATATATATATATATATATATATATATATATTGGAAAAATAACACTCAAGAGAGTATTAGAGGGATATACATCTATATAAGTAAAAGAAATCAAGGAGAGATATATGAATTCTATTATATAAATCAATGATTTGGGCTAAATGTCTTTTTTGTGAAACAGAATTTAAGTATCATTTACAAGCATTGTTGTCCAATGTGTGGAAAATTATTTCCTAGCAATTGCACTAATAGGTGCAAAGGAATGTTGATAGGAGTGGGGGTAATGTGGAAGGAAATTGTCGCCTTGCGCAACATGTCAAGTTGCAGCATTGATGTCACCTGATGTAGCACGTAATACCACGTTGAAGGGAACGAACTTTCTGACCTTCGCACCTTAAGAACCACTCCAATCCTTGAACAAAAGGGGGTCATGTTGTCGAGTTTAATGGAAGGACTCTTGGAACTATCCCCACCACTTTCCTTCTTATAAACCCAGATATTGCTGAAACGCGCCAATTCCAATCATGGTTTCAAGAAACAAGTTGCCTAGAGAGGTGATTTCCTTGCCCTTAGTCTCCTAGAACTCCTTGTTTAAACCAGTTTTCTTTTCCATTCATATTTAGGGACTACCCCCCATAGCTTATCTAGGATAGAGCTTAAACAGAGTGAGTAGGGAATAGGTGACAGCACCTACTCTAAGCATTGCACCTTAGGTGTGTTGGAAATACTGAGAGGGGGGTGAATCAGTATTTCTTTTCAATTGTTATTTTTACCAGTTAGATCACTTATATTTAGATTCTAGAACAAAAAATGAACAATAAGAATAAATGCTTTTATTAATTTCTTCTTTACAATAAATCAAGTACAATATATGTAGGGCTCCAACCCTAGATGAAGACACCAATCTTCAATCTCCCAGGCTCCAACCCTCAGATTTGCCAAGACCCGACCTTGGACTTCCAAGGCTCCAACCTTGTCAATTCTGAGGCACCAACCTCTAGGGCTCCAACTCTATCTCTAGTACAGGCTCCGACCCAGTTTCTTGAGGACTCCAATCCTCTAGGGCTCCAACCCTATCTTCCAAGGCACCGACCTTGTCTCTATGAGGCTCCAACCTCTTGGGCTCCAACCCTCAACTTCACTTCATCAAAATATGTTTGGTTATTCTTCATGGCTCCCAAAGTCTTCTTCAACGAGCCTTATCAATCTTCAACTATGCCTCCTTCAAATCACTTCATCAATGACAACCTTGTCTTCTCAATAGGTGTCACCACTGCTCTTCATGTCACCCAGACACTTTCTCCAAGGTCACTCCATGAAGGCTTCAACACAATATCATGTCTCCAAGGGTACCTTCAAGATCTGCCTCTATTATTCTTCCAATTCCCTTCAATGGATCTTTAATGTTAGCTCCAAAGTATTCTCCAAGGTATGCTCAAGGACATCCCCAACACAACTTCACAGACACTACAAGATTTATTTCAAGTTTGCTCCAAGCTGCTCCAACGTCCTATTCAAACAAGCCTCAAACTCATCTTCAAGGGGTCTTCAACAAGTCTCTTCAAGAGTAGCTCCAAAGCCTGTTTCAAGTTTAGTCTTCAATCTAGCTTTGGTAGGTTCTCAACAAGCTTCCTATTTAACTGAATGACTGACCAAAATTCCACAAGGTACTTGTTCAAATATGGCATAGGTCTGAGATGTTTAGTAGTCACAGGTCCAGGTTTAGCTGCTTATGGTGTCTTAGCCCTTGGTGCCTCAAATGTCAAACTAGGGAAGGGCTTCTCACAACCAAGTCTGCTCTCTTCCAATCGGCTTCCACAGGATGCAATATGATCCTCCTAGCAAAAAATTCAACTCAAAATCATCCACATAACTGTACTCATGAGCTGATGCACCTAATGTATAATATCAATATGGTTAGGGCATCATTTTAGTCCATGAAAACCCTCTCTTACCACTGCAACAATCCTCAAAATCAGTGTGACTTCCTTTCCTTGTTTATATGCCTCCCACGCTTCCTATTCCCTTATCTCTAAGCTTGGTAATAGGCCTTACGACCCCTTCAGCAAGCCCATAATATGCCTATGGTATCTCTACTATCTCACAGAGCCTATGACCCTCCAAAATAAGGAAAATTATACCCTAAAATATACACCAAACAACCCAGAAATAATTTGGATAACCTCTGCTGTACCTCAGCCTCAAATTCTTCTTATTCTCTCTGAAATGTCCTTCTCAGCCTCCTCCTTTTCTATCCTCTTGTTTCTAAATTCTTCACCAAGTTAAGCTCCACAAAACTGTCCACACACCAAGCTGAGGAGACATGTTGAGACGGAGGGTGTAGTCCATTCATAGGAGACTTGTCACAGGTTTTTTGTAGGTTGAGTGACAATTTTTTAAAGGTAATCAAAGCTTAAAAAAAAAAATTCCCTCCTCACATGTCTGAGCGCTATCCACAACTAGAAATCTGAGCTGATAGCACCAAGTTTAGGTGACTTCTCACTGTTTTTTTGACCACAGGTCTGAGTTAAGAAATATCCCAATAGATCTATCCTTTGCAGTTGTAACTCTGAGGTCTGTGATCTAAACGTTGCCCAAACAATGATTTACCACAGTGATCGAGGTCTGTATAAATTCTCCTTTCTTCTTGTGATGTTGGCCGAGGTCCTGAGATGTTGACTGAATTGGTGGCTAAAGAATGAGCTCGAAAACTTTAATAAATAGTGATTTTATCACCAGAAAATGAAAGGACACGTCTCTGCAAATAGGCCGACATGAAGGACAATGATAGGTTGGCTCACTTCTAAGGTTATTTTTTCTTGACTTAAAAATTCCATATCTCATCAACCGCTAGGAGTTTTAGGGCAGGTAAAGGCTCGTTAAAAAGCTAAAATAATGCTCTAAAGGTAGTGTAGGTGTCATAGTGAATTTCTGCCTCTAAGATAGAAAATTTATTTTTCTTTATAACTGTCCTTGAATTTTTATGTGCAGAAAGTGATTGGGACAGCAAGAGGTCATTAGGTCTTCTTCATTGTTATGGCTCCAACAATGCCTTTATATTATTTCCACATCATCATAGTCTCATCATGTATTCATGTTATAGTGCAGTGATATGACATAGGCAACTTCATCATTAGGAAAGTTCCAAGATAGTAAGATAGTCTTCCAACCATCAAATGAGATATTCCATGTCATCATCACATGTAGTTCTCCATATGTCATCAAAGATTAAGGCCTAGATCATCAAGTGCATGCAACATTAGATCAAGTACTTCTTAGGGCTTCTTTCATTAGTGGTTTGACTTCTTCATTGATAGTGTCCTAGTCAACCAAGAGTCATGACATCATCATCTGTAACCAAGCATCTCAAGAATATTGACATCTCGGTCAATGCCTTATTGACATCAATGACAACCTTGATTAACAAGGTGTACACTTTGGACGACAACATAGCCAACTCAACAATTTCCTTGATCCAAGGATTTTTTCCAATGTCCTCTAGCATCAAATCAATGTAATGGGTGGCACAAGAAACCCAATATAAGCTTTGATACCTCTCCATGAGAAACTTTCCAGTAGCAAAATAGTTAGTAACATTTTTCATAATGACTTGGACAACATAATGCAGACCTATCTTCTGGATGAAGTTATCCAATAACTCACATAATAACTATGCATCTTCAACATATGCAGATGCATCAATAGATTTGATAAACATTGTCACCCTAGGACAATCAACCAAGAAATTCAGAATGGACCTACCCTTCCCATTTGTCCAACCATTTGAAATAACAGTGCATCCAGTGATCTCCCATGACTCTTTCAACTCGGCCAATCTCCTTGTGCAATCATCCTTTTCCCCTACAAGGAGATTCCCTCTTAAGTCATTATAAGAAGGGCCCCTGTAGCCCAGACCAACAATGGTAGCAGCTATAAACATGGAATTGTAGAATGGGTTGTTCTTGGCAATGTTGAATGGTATGTCACTGCATAGACGACATTTTGCCACAATTTTGTCACTCTCTTCCTTTCCCTTCAATTTCACCACTGGCTGGATAGAAGGTTGCCCCCTAGGCAAGGATCTCAGCACAAAGAAATGTGAGGATGCTGAGGGGCCAAATCTTGCGGAATGTCAGCCCAAGGATTGACTTTCCCCCACTCCTAAGAAGCTTGTAGATCTATTTTCAAGCTCAGGCCTCGCTTCTACCTTTTGATATTTCTTCTTATGCATTGGAAAAATGGATTGGCTTGCAATATGGATAATCTCTAGGATGGATGTTGGGAAAAGATCCACTCCATTCCTTGTATTCTAGCAAGGTGGTATTTCAAACGGCTTATTCCACCAAACATTTCCATACCACATAACTTGCAATTCAACCTCATGCTATTATGAACCTCATAGAGTAGACCATACTCCCAAATTGGATCCAATGGCTTTGGCATTTTGATTTTTGAAATGTGTAAACTCTAGAGTCTAGAGCACTGATTCAATTTGTAGACCTATGGGACAAAAAAAGGAGGGGAACATAGAAATAGAATACAAATCCACAAAATTGAAAAAACATAAAAAATGTTCCAATTAAAATACCCTAGCTACATAAGTATTAAATCCTCCATTCAAAGAGGGAAAAAAGAGGTATATCTAATGAACATTGTATACCCTATGCTAGATCTTGAAAAACAAAGAATAGGAAGGAATTTTTTTTTACATACCTGGAAATATGGAAATGTTATATTGCATGAGATCTCCACTCCACAAATGCTCAACTAATGGCAAATAAAACTATGGATTTCCCCTTGTTTGTTAATGAAAAATGGTCACAAGGCAGCTTCCCCCCTTAGAGCTCAACCTCAGCAACATAAAAACCCAAACTGACCCCAAAAAACCTGACCAGGAGACTTTAATGCACCAAAATGAGCAGCAGTGCGATAACTTTCATCATCTCATGATAATCACTGAAATTATTTTGATAAATTCATAGTATGGAAATTATCACAATAAGTTAGGGTGATAATATCAGCGAAGTGCAGTTTGGTAAAAATATCCTGATAATTCTGATATTATCACGATATGTGCAACACTGTTAACAAGTAGGTCATTTCATGTTCTCTCCCTCTCTCTCCAATTTTTCTTATTTTTCCTTTTTCATATGAAAGCTGTGTGTCCATTGCTTATTCAAGCTGTACTCTAACATTTTCAAGACGCATTTTTCTGTCCCTCATTTTACATTTATTTCATATGCAGGGTCATAAAAACTGAAATGGAGCTGAAGCTGACATTTTTAGTACTGTTTTTAATTCACCGAGTGCTAGCCATGAGCCCCTGACTAGCCCAGACGGGCATAAAGTCCCCTTTGCTCCTTCACAACAGAAAAGTCTTTGCCCCACCTATTTTGGAGCTGCCTAAAAGCTAAAGCAAAGTGGAAAGCCCTTGTTATGAGCTCTCAGCCAAAAGGCCACATTGTTATGCGCTGAAGTTTGCAGTACTAGCTTTCTCCACTCCATACAGAAGGAGCAAAACTCTAGCACTCTTGGAAAGCACTCAGATCAAGAAGCTTTCACTTCACTGTCTATTTTTCCATTGCTTCCATTTGTGCTTTAGAAAGAACAAGATCAAGTAAAAAAGATAGCATCAAAGCCAGACTACCAGCAACATCTGATATCCCACAAGCAGTCCTTTCCTGCTAGTGAAAAGACTTCTAAAAGGCGGCCATCTAGCCACAATCATCCCTAGCAAAGGCAACATGCCAGAAGTACATGATCAACCACTGCTGCTGAAGCTTTCCTGGAGGGCTGAGGTAGGTCAATAGAAGAATGTCACCAACTTTTTCCATGTTCTAACCAACAGCCAATGTTAAATCTAGCATAGCAAAGTCTAGCAAGCTAAGGAATGTAAACGACAATACAGGTTGTGGACAGGAAGTTATTAGATCATGACAAGCATCGTCTAGATCTGCCGCCGAGTAACTGGAAGACCTTCGCATTTTAATGCATTTATTGGTCTATAGTATATATACCCGTTGTCACCATAGAATCAACTATATTCCATGCATACGTTTCAAAGGGCCTGTGTAAATTTTTGTAGATGTTCTATGCTTGATGCAACTTTACTTTTATTCCCAATATCAAACAGCAATCACATAAACAAGAAAGTAAAATGCTGATAGAACATACCAATAGATCGACAGAAGACAAACCAAAAATACACTTAACTTGATCAGCAAAATATGTGTTGTGGTGCGTTACGGCGGTCAACAGGATGCTTCAACCAAGAAAGTCTCTACACAGTGAGCCAACCAGAATGTGTCACACAACCCTCTCGGACAGCTCTATAACAGTCAACCCAAAGTCAACAAAAGTCAACATTGTCCAGTCAACGCAAAAACAGCAGCAGCAAAAGTCAACGCAGCCAAGTCAAAGTCAACGTCCAGCCTCGATTTCTGTGCCAAAAAATGCGGACTGCAGACATCAGAATTTTGGGAGAGTTTGAGGTCAGTTTGACCATGCGTTGACCAAAGTCAACGCTGGTCAAATCTGCACTAAAAACCCTAGGTCAAAACCAGAAAATCCTTTGCTGCAATTTCCCACATGTGAGAGAAGAAGAGCCTCCAAGATGATGATCGAACCAATCAGATGATGAGAGAGAATGTGTGATTGATTGATGGTGAAAATGACCTCTAACGTTGACCTATATATATCCATCAGTGAGGGTGTGTTACACATCTATTGGGGCTTCAAGCCTACATTACAATTCTGGCCGACCTTGCACATAAGTGGAATTAATTCAAAATAAATGTTCTGCTCATCAGATCAAGATGATCTTTAGATCGATCTTGCACCTCTCCGAAAGAGGAATCTAATAAAAATATTGGCAACTTCATCTAAGCATCACAACATGGAGTTTGGACCTAGTTGTCCAAAATTAACAATCCCTCTCAACTAGGGCAAACTCCATCCACCTGTGCCATCCAAACATCGTGCGTCATCCCGTCCTAACTTGCTTTGCTGGCTTCTTTATATCAGAACAAAACGATGAGTCACAAAAACATCACTGTCGGCTGAAAAAATCAGCTTAGAAGTCTGAAACCTCTATAGGACTCAAAGGAGTCACATACCAACCCGAAGTTGGTTTACTTAACCTGAATTCAGTTGGAGGTCCAAAACCTCACTAGACTTGATCCCAGATCAAGTGGTTAGACACGTGCCATCCTAGACATAGAGAGTACGGCAATATCCGATGCATCCATCGGTCTTTGCTACTGGTCTCTAGCTTTTCCCACCTCATTAGCCAAATGAGAGGTACTTCCCATGAGTCCGGGACTCCATGGGTAAGATGCATGCGGGGCATAGATCATGAGAGGTGAACCAACTCAATATCATAACGATGGCGCAGAAGCACACCAACAAAGTTCGGCAAGCCTAGCCCTGTGGTTGCTTAAAGCTCCAAGAAGCTCTCCCCAAGGCCCCCTGGAGCCACCAGAGCTCATCGTCCAACAGGACCCTCAACATAGGGTCATTCCACAATACCAAGATTCTCACGGAAGGTTAGGAACTTAACCTTCCCCAAGGGCTTTGTGAGAATATCCGCGACCTTCTCATCCGTTCCTATATGATCGAGCCTTACGGTGCCTCGCTGTAACATATCCTGGATAAATTGGTACCTAATATCAATATGCTTGGATCGATCGTGGAACACGGGATTCTCGGACAACCGAATCCCACTCTGGTTATCACAAAGGATAACGGTGGTATCTACTATCTAGCACATGCCCGAACAGCTCACTGAAGAGATTTCGCAACCAAACTGCTTCACAACAGGCCATACTCGTTGCAATGTATTTGGCCTCAGCGATGCTCAAAGCCACTGACTTTTGCTTCTTGCTCATCCAAGATATTGAATCTGACCCAAGTGTGAAGCAGCATCCAGATGTGCTCTTGCGATCCACCACACTGCTAACCCAATCGACATCAGTATATCCATGGAGTGTCACGCTCTCGGCAATGTATCTCAGCCCATGGTTTATCGTGCCCCAAAGATATCTCAACAGATTCTTGACACCAACCCAGTGAATGTGATGAGGATCAACCATGTGTTAACTCAAAGTGTTCACTGCAAAACATACGTCCGGACGGGTGCTCACTAAGAACATCAAGGCCCCTACGAGTTGACGATACTCAGTAGGATTTGCTAGCACGGGCCCAGCAGCGCTTCCACTCAACTTCTTAAAGTTGAGCTCCATCAGTGTCGACACGGACTTACAGTCCACCATTCCAAATCTTTTCAGCAGCTTCACAATATATTTTCCTTGAGAAAGGAAAATCTCGCCAGGTCTCTACCAGACCTCGAGGCCTAGGAAGTAATGCATCAGTCCTAGGTCCTTCATCTCGAACTCAGAAGCTAGCTCCCTCTTATACTGATGAATGAGAGGGTCAACACCTATCAGGAAGAGGTCATCCACATATAGCACCAAAATGAGAGGCTTTTCTCTATCAACCTTGAAGTAAGGGTTCGGATCAGCATTACTACGAGTGAAGCCCAGCTTCATCAGGTAGCTATCTACCCTCTCGAACCAAGCCCTGGGGGCTTGCTTCAACCAATAGAGGGATTTCTTCAACCTGCAAACATGGGTGTCTCGATCCTGGACTTCGAACACCAAAGGTTGCTCCACATACACCTCTTCCTTTATCACACCATGCAGAAAGGAGGTCTTCACATCCATCTGATGAAGATTCCATCCTTGCGTAGCAGCAAGGGCTATGATAGATCGGAAGGTGGTATATCGAGTCACATGTGCAAATATATCATCATAGTCTATGCCTTCCTTTTGAGAGAAGCCTCGAGCAACGAATCTTGCCTTGAACATTTCAGCACTACCATCAGATCCATCCTTGATCTTATAGAGCCATTTCGAGGTGACAACTGTTTTGTCCTCCAGTCTCGGAATCACATCCCAGACATCATTCTTCATAATGGACTCGTACTCTTCGTGCATAGCATCCTTCCAGACTTGATGCTTTACGGCTTCTTCAAAAGATCCAGGCTCAGACTGTACGATTGTACACATGGCTGCTAGATACCCTTGGTATCTATTCGGCTTCTTGCTTTCACTGAATGTCCCCCTTGGGGCCATGTGTCTCTCGGCATCCTCGAGAGTATCCCTGAGCCATGATGGTCTTCTCTTCATTGAAGGAGGTGGAACAATAGGGTCCATCGGTCCGTCAACATCGGGCATCGTCTCATCCTTCGGTTCTTCCAGATTTCCAGACCTTACTTCATGATCTTCCTCAAAGCTCGGAAGATTGATTACTTTCCTGAGGGAAGTATCTTCATCAAAGGTAACATTATGGCATATCTCCACCTTTCTTTGACTAGGCACATAGACTCTATAAGCCTTCGAAGTTTCACTGTAGCCCACAAACATTCCCTTCTTTCTATAAGTATCCAGCTTGCTCCTCTTCTCTTTCGGCACATGAAAATAAATGGGACAACCAAAAACTCTAAAATGAGAGACATCAGGTTTCTTACCAGAGAAAACCTCAGTTTTGGAGTACGGTATGCATACCAGTTATTCGGGGGCACCGCGACAACGGTTCGGAGGCGGGAGCATCACTCTTATCCCCAATCTCCTCTCTTTAAGCTATCTCCTTGCAGGCTAAGGGAGGTAGACCCTATTTAAAATGAAGGATAAATCCAGGAGACATAGCTAGAACACCAAATACAAGATGAAATTAACAGGAGTTCACGGATCTAGATTAGATTTCACGTTAGAGACCCGTGCCTTATGGGTCAGAGCAAGATCCCGTTATACAATTATAAACCGAGTAAATGATGACTAGCTATGTTTGCTTATGGAATCACGATTGATCAATGATATTCAATTAAAAAGCACCACAACCATGAATAATGAAAATGCCAGCTTTCCGAAAAATAGATATTCCAATTATAACGCAGCTCGAAAATTAATATGATCCACAGTCAAACTTAGATAAAAATTTTAAGGCTCAGTTGACCATAGAAAAATTCGAAATTTTTTTATATTTTTGTATTTTTTAAATCCTTTTTAGAATTTTTTGAAAAATTTATTATTATTTTTTATTTATTTATTTTATTTATTTTTTTGAATTTAAAACAAATTTAAATCTAAATAAAAGCCCTAAAATAAAATAAAAGTTAAAATCTAATTAAATCTAAAATCTAACTAATTTAGAACTAAACTAAAAAAAATTAAAACAATTAACTAACAAATATAAAAAAAGATGACTAAGTTAAAATCTATACTAAAATTAAACTAAAAATAAAACATTAAAAGTTAGATCTCTAAACTAAAATCTAAGTTAAATTAAAATTTAAGACCTAAACTCTAACGTTAAGATTAAAGACAAAAATTTAAATCTAACGCTAATGAAATTTAAAACTAAAACTAAAAAAATAACATTTAACACATAGAATCTACAAACTAAAATCGAGTTCAAATAAAGTCGAAAGTCTAAGAAATAAAATGTGAAACTTAACGCTAAAACTAATCAGAAATCGAATTGGAAATATATACACCGCAACTGAACCATCGGACTAAAAAAAAATCAACGCATATGTGTTTCAGTTTTTATGCTTTCGTTTTCTGTGCAGGTCGACGGGCGGAGGATGGCTTGACAATGGAAGGACGAGGGTTCGACTTTTATTTGTTTGCGTTTGTCGTTTTCTTGGTCTGCAGGTGAGGCTGGACGCGAAGGAGAGAGCAACTGACAGGAAAGGCGGACAGAAATGAAAGATGGGTGCAGCGGAAAGGTAATTTCTGTGCTTTGAGGAGGGACGCAGAGAAAGGGAAAAATGAAATCGAAAACAGAGATGGAAGGTGACTGCAGATGGAATGGACGTTTTAATGCATGTTAATTGGGCTTGGTGTGGAGAATTAAAGACAGTGCGGGAAATCAATGGAGAATGCTGGACGTAAGGGAGAGGCTGAATGCAGATGAAGCTTTGAGCGATGGAATGAAGGCCAAATGGAAATCGATGGGATTGGATGGAAATCAGAAGATATGAACCCAATATTTTTGAATCTCCAGCAAAATTTTAAAATTTCTTCAATTATGCCCAGATTTCATGCTCCTTTAAAAAATAACGCCCAGATTTGCCCACAGTGGGGGTTCTGAGGCCAGATCTGCCTCAGATCTAAAAAAATTTTTCCAATTTGAACCTGTAACCTGCAAAGACAGCCAGATCTGAAGACACACACGCCAATTTTGATGATTAAACCCTAACAATCTTGAACAATTTACAAATTTACAACTAATTTACAATTTCAAAACCCTCATGGTCAGATCTGAATCAGTTTTAGCACAATTTTTCAGAGATTTAAAGTTTAAGTGAGAGGCACAAGCCTTCGAAACCCTGCAAAATCACAAATATCGTAAGATAGACCCGGAATTTAACAAATAAAGAGCTTATCAGATTTATGCTTATTGAGAGTCGGTTGGTCCAACCGAAGACTTCTCCAGACGCCCAATCTTAAAAAAAAAATTTCTCTGCACACTTAGATCCAGATCTTAGATCGATAGAGATTTAAGAAAACAACATGAGACTTTTGCAGAAAAATCAGAATGTTATTTTATAAACCCAGAAAACTGCATAAGATACCTATATGCAGATTAATCCATAAAGGCCATCAACCATAAAATGCAAGAAACCAAATAGCAGAGTTTAGAGACAATTCACCACATAGATCTGAGAAGGAACATCCAGATTTGTAACCCCAAAGTCTTTAGCTTTATTCCTCAAAAAAAAAGTTTACAAGAGCTTCTAAGAGCAGGTGCACGATTCTGAGATCGGATGACTCAAGAATGACAAAGACCTCTAAATTTATAGGACTAGATCTCTAACGGCTAGTTTGGATGATCCTCGTCAAAATAATCTCAACCGTCCAAAAGATTTAATTATCTTTTAATCCGGAACGTTGAAATTAAAATTTTGGGGAAAAAACGAATTTATCATTTAATTCAATTTTAATTAACTTAAAAATACTATTTTTGAGTTAATTACCCTAAAATTTTGACTTTGACTTAACCACCAGGGCCCAAGGGTCCAATATTTCTTAAAATTTTCAATATTCCCTTGGCTTGGGGCTGTCAAAATCATTTTCCAAGGACCAACAAATTTTGCCTTTAAAGATTTAATCCTAATTTAGGACCCTAAATTAATTAAATTTCTGGTTTAGGATTTTATTAATTAATTGACCAGAAAATTTAATTAATTGACTAAGAAGGGATTATAATTATTTTTCCAACCCTCTTTTACATGAGATAATACATTTACATACATGAAGGGGGAAAACCCATTCGTATAGACCCTCAAATAAATACCCAGTTCTGCGACTCAGCATATGATCTAGTAGACCAAGTAGTTCAAACTACTTTTACAAGGACTCGATAAAAAACACTAGGACTCACTTAGCATGCTGATGACAAAATCCACCCTAGCTTTGGGGTGAGGCTGGAGGAAAAAACTCTGCCGATCACTTTCGTGAATCAGTGAGACAAAAAACCTCCTAGGATAGAGATCATCAACAACATACTAGGCTTACCTAGGTTGTTACATACATTGACGGTCTTACTTAGATCATTTACATCATTACATGCAGAATGGGTTTACATCATTATAAAAACTGTCGATCGGCGATGACATCTGGATAACGGAATCTGAATGGTGCAACCACGTCGAACATGACGAATCCCATTTGAAAAAATGGGGGTGTACTGCTATGGGGTCGTTGACAAAGTGCGGTCAACATCTGGCTCTACTTGGGGACACGTTGCTTCATTGAAGGAATGTGAGAATCCAGAATCTGCATCCAAGCAACACACAAGATTACGTAAGTAGCGTCCATCCAAATATCATCATATAACATTAAGCTCATGAAAAATAGAAGCTCTTCTTTTATTTATTATTCTACTTAACATGAAAAGTAAATCTACTCTAACTGCAAAATGAAATGCTGAAATAACGAGGAGTAGGGTTAGAAATACGATACAGAGGATGCCCTGTGGCATCAGATGTGCTCAATATAGTGTATGCTAAGCATTTGCCTGCTTTCAGGCAAGTCTGTTGGCTGCTTTTCAGATGTGCCATGTCCAATCTTGCTAATCGTAGGACTCTGTATTATATGAATGTCACGCTGCTCTCGATCACCAGACGAATCAAACCACTTACTTCTTTTCTGCTTCTTTCTCTTCTTCTGAGTGGGTTGCGATGTTAGCAATGAGACCACTGTAGACTCCTTGTCCTCATCTTGAAGATGTTCGTACAAAAAATCTGAAGAACCTGGATCGTGACCAATATTATTCTGGATATAATCTGTCAATGGTGACACATAAGCTTGGTCTCTCTCAACGTCCTTTGAAACCATAGTGAAATCCTCCGTGTGATGAGATGAGAATGGCTTTAGCAGACAAGAAGTCTCATGATCTGTTGATGAATCTTCATAATCAAATTTCGGCTGAAACTTTTGTGTATGTAATTTTTCCATTTTTTCCAACCTTTCCTGTATGGTATTCATTTCCAACAAGTGATTTTCCTTCATGGTATTCATCTCCAATAAGTGATTTTCCTTCATAGCAGTCATTTCCAACAAGTGATCTTCCTTCACGGCAGTCATTTCCTGGGTGTGTCTTGCTTCCATTGCAATCATATAACTCTGTATAATGGACATCTGATTAGAATGATTAACTTCCATTATCTTCAACCTATTTTCCATGACATTTATTTCATGTGCATGACTTTCTTCCATGGAAGTTATCTTATTTTGAAGACTGATTTGGTTAGCTTCCATGTTTTGAATTATTTGCATATGATTGGGTTGCACATCCTTAATCATTTGAGCTGGTTCCTTAACCTGACTTTCATGATCTTCTATATGCATGTGATAGTCCTTACCAACAACATTAATTTGATATCTTGCCCTTGCCATTCTACTAGCTATGATCCTTTTGATAACGGGACAAGTAGCCTCTTCATGAAGATCATTACAGGCTCTACAATAAGGAGGAACTTCATCCACAAGATTTGCGAACTCAAGTTGATTTGTCGGTCTCTGCTCATAAGATAGGTCTCTTTTCTGCAAAGCATTATTATTTCTAGGTTGGGAATTCTGCGTTTGAGCCCTTTCCATTTGGACCAATCTAGCCTGTAAGACACTTATTTCCTTAGCATGATTAAGCTCTATGCTTTCAAGTTTCTTAGTATGATTAAGCTCCATGCTTTCAAGTTTTTGCATTAACCTTTTCACAGGGTGATCATCATCTTCTAGAGTATCTGTCAAAGACCTATCAAAATCTGGAGTTTTGGAGATCCCAGATGCTTTCTTATCCTTTTCAATCTCCTCAGCTAAAGATTGACAAGCTTTATAATTTGCAGTTTTAGCCCGCCTTAACTCATATGAAGTATCAGAATCAAATGCATCAATGTAAAAATTCAGAAGAGATCCATCAGGAGGCTTATGAGTTTGAGATATTTCTCTAAGAATACCATTAAATCTCCTGTTAAATTCTTCAGTCGTTTCATTTTCTTTCTTTTCTATAGTACTGATCTCTCTTACCAAATGTCGATCTTCCCTTTTATCACCATACTTTTCCTTAAAAGCAGTTACAATGGATTCAAAAGTATTGAATGAATTATCAGGTTTTTCCATGAACCAGTCAGCGACATCCTCGCCAAAAGTAAGAACAAAAGCTTTCATTTTTACATCATCGAAATTATTATTTGCAATTGCAATTCTATTCCACCAGTTAGTGAAAGCAAACAAATGAGATTTAACACTAACTGCATCATTTCCTTGAAAGATAGGTAATTTATCCATTTGAGGGAGATCATGGGGATAACCCTGAATATTAGCAAAATTACACGGGGCAAAAATATCCATGATATCGTTTTTAAGATTTTAGAAATAGATCTGTGTTCAAGAATAGTCAAAAGGTCCTCAAGAAGCGAACTTCTTGGCAGGAACTCTTGTAAGAAATGAAAGAGTTGGAGTCGCCACTTGAACATGAAACTAATTCTAAAATAGTGGAAATAATCGAGAGATAGCAGATGGATATCACGGGGGGATTCTTGTCTGGGAGTAAAAAGATGAATAAGTGGAATCGCCACCCAAACAAGAAGCCAACCGAAATGTCCAGGTGCTAAAGATGCGATGATGAAATGATTAGTGATATGACGAAAGATAAGACGATAAAAATATGCAGAGATGAAAGACGCCAGAAAATGCGATCCCTTGCGATAGGCTAATGAATGGCGATGAAAGATCAGAAGATTAGAAAATGTCGTTAAGACCAAGGACAGAAAAAACTCTATCCCCGGCAACGGCGCCAAAAAATGTTGTCGCACAGATTGTTCAGGGCACCGCGACAACGGCTCAGACTGGGGGCTGTCACCTTTATCCCCAATCTCTCTCTTTAAGCTGTCTCCTTGCAGGCTAAGGGAGGTAGACCCTTTTAGAAATGAAGGATAAATCTAGGAGACACAGCTAGAACATCGAGTATTTGACAGAATAAACGAGATTCCACAGATTAGATTTCACTTTTAAGACCAGTGCCTTATGGAGTCAAACAAGATCTCGTTATGCAATTATAAACCAGTGAATGATGACTAACTGCTGCTTATGGAAACACGATTGATCAATGATATTCAATTAAAAAAAAACACCACAACCATGAATAATGAAAATGCCAGGATTTAGAAAAATAGATATTCCAATTATAACGCGTACAAAGAATATGATCCACGGTCAAACTTAGATAAAAATTTTAAGGCTCGGTTGACCATAGAAAAATTCGAAATTTTTTTATATTTTTTGTATTTTTTAAATCTTTTTTAGAATTTTTGAAAAATTTATTATTATTTTTATTTATTTATTTTATTTATTTTTTGAATTTAAAACAAATTTAAATCTAAATAAAAGCCCTAAAAATAAAATAAAAGTTAAAATCTAATTAAATCTAAAATCTAACTAATTTAGAACTAAACTAAAAAAAAATTAAAACAATTAACTAACAAATATAAAAAGATGACTAAGTTAAAATCTATACTAAAATTAAACTAAAAATAAAACATTAAAAGTTAGATCTCTAAACTAAAATCTAAGTTAAATTAAAATTTAAGACCTAAACTCTAACGTTAAGATTAAAGACAAAAATTTAAATCTACTTACAACTAATGAAATTTAAAACTAAAACTAAAAAAATAACATTTAACACATAGAATCTACAAACTAAAATCGAGTTCAAATAAAGTCGAAAGTCTAAGAAATAAAATGTGAAACTTAACGCTAAAACTAATCAGAAATCGAATTGGAAATATATACACCGCAACTGAACCATCGGACTAAAAAAAATCAACGCATATGTGTTTCAGTTTTTATGCTTTCGTTTTCTGTGCAGGTCGACGGGCGGAGGATGGCTTGACAATGGAAGGACGAGGGTTCGACTTTTATTTGTTTGCGTTTGTCGTTTTCTTGGTCTGCAGGTGAGGCTGGACGCGAAGGAGAGAGCAACTGACAGGAAAGGCGGACAGAAATGAAAGATGGGTGCAGCGGAAAGGTAATTTCTGTGCTTTGAGGAGGGACGCAGAGAAAGGGAAAAATGAAATCGAAAACAGAGATGGAAGGTGACTGCAGATGGAATGGACGTTTTAATGCATGTTAATTGGGCTTGGTGTGGAGAATTAAAGACAGTGCGGGAAATCAATGGAGAATGCTGGACGTAAGGGAGAGGCTGAATGCAGATGAAGCTTTGAGCGATGGAATGAAGGCCAAATGGAAATCGATGGGATTGGATGGAAATCAGAAGATATGAACCCAATATTTTTGAATCTCCAGCAAAATTTTAAAATTTCTTCAATTATGCCCAGATTTCATGCTCCTTTAAAAAATAACGCCCAGATTTGCCCACAGTGGGGGTTCTGAGGCCAGATCTGGCCTTTGGAGGCCAGATCTGCCTCAGATCTAAAAAAAATTTTCCAATTTGAACCTGTAACCTGCAAAGACAGCCAGATCTGAAGACACACACGCCAATTTTGATGATTAAACCCTGACAATCCTAAGAAATTTACAAATTTACAACTAATTTACAATTTAAAACCCTCAAGGTCAGATCTGAATCCGTTTAGCACAATTTTCAGAAGTTTAAAATTTTTAGTGAGAGGCACAAGCCTTCGAAACCCTGCAAAATCACAAATATCGTAAGATAGACCCGAAATTTAACAAATAAAGAGCTTATCAGATTTATGCTTATTGAGAGTCGGCTGGTCCAACCGAAGACTTCCCCAGACGCCCAATTGTAAAAAAAATTCCCTGCACACTTAGATCCAGATCTTAGATCGATAGAGATTTAAGAAAACAACATGAGACTTTTGCAGAAAAATCAGAATGTTATTTTATAAACCCAGAAAACTGCATAAGATACCTATATGCAGATTAATCCATGAAGGCCATCAACCATAAAATGCAAGAAACCAAATAGCAGAGTTTAGAGACAATTCACCACATAGATCTGAGAAGGAACATCCAGATTTGTAACCCCAAAGTCTTTAGCTTTATTCCTCAAAAAAAAGTTTACAAGAGCTTCTAAGAGCAAGTGCACGATTCTGAGATCGGATGACCCAAGAATGACAAAGACCTCTAAATTTATAGGACTAGATCTCTAACGGCTAGTTTGGATGATCCTCGTCAAAATAATCTCAACCGTCCAAAAGATTTAATTATCTTTTAATCCGGAGCGTTGAAATTAAAATTTTGGGGAAAAAACGAATTTATCATTTAATTCAATTTTAATTAACTTAAAAATATTATTTTTAAGTTAATTACCCCAAAATTTTGACCTTGACTTAACCACCAAGGCCCAAGGGTCCAAAATTTCTTAAAATTCTCAATATTCCCTTGGCCTGGGGCTGTCAAAATCATTTTCCAAGGACCCACAAATTTTGCCTTTAAAGATTTAATCCTAATTTAGGACCCTAAATTAATTAAATTTCCGGTTTAGGATTTTATTAATTAATTGACCAGAAAATTTAATTAATTGACTAAGAGGGGATTATAATTATTTTTCCAACCCTCTTTTACATGAGATAATACTTTTACATACATGAAGGGGGAGAAAACCCATTTGTATAGACCCTCAAACAAATACCCAGTTCTGCGACTCAACATATGATCTAGTAGACCAAGTAGTTCAAACTACTTTTACAAGGACTCGATAAAAAACACTAGGACTCACTTAGCATGCCGATGACAAAATCCACCCTAGCTTTGGGGTGAGGCTGGAGGGAAAAACTCTGCCGATCACTTTCGTGAATCAGTGAGACAAAAAACCTCCTAGGATGGAAGTCATCAACAACATACTAGGCTTACCTAGATTGTTACATACATGGACGGTCTTACTTAGATCATTTACATCATAAAATGCAGAATGGGTTTACATCATTATAAAAATTGTCGATCGGCGATGACATCTGGATGACGGAAACTGAATGGTGCAACCACGTCGAACATGACGAATCCCATTTGAAAAAATGGGGGTGTACTGCTATGGGGTAGTTGACAAAGTGCGGTCAACGCAACTTCCACAATGGTCTTGTTCTTTCTTTCAGCAACGCCATTTTGCTCAGGAGTATAGACAGTTGAGGTCTCCCTCTTGATGTCAGCTTCTCTGCAAAAGTTCTTGAGCTTGTTCGTCTCATATTCAGTGCCATTATCGGTCCTCAATATCTTGATCTTCTTCCCTGTTAGATTTTCCACCAAGGCTTTGAAAGTACGAAACCACATGAAAGCCTCATCCTTCTTCTTCAAGAAGTATATCCAGGTTTTGCGAGAGAAGTCATCTATGAACGTCATATAATAAGAACATCCTCCCAAGGATGTCACAGGCAGCATACCAAACAAATCAGAATGTATCAATTGCAAGACATCAGATGTCTTTGTGACACTTGAGGGGAAAGGTACCCTTGTATGCTTTCCTTCGGCACAACCCTGACATACACCTTCATGATCATTTTTGAACTCGGGCATCCCTGTCACCACCTTTTTTGCTTCGAGAAGAGCTTTGTAATGAAGGTGTCCAAACCTCCAGTGCCATAGTTCGGTTTAACAGATAGTATCACATGTCATAGCTCCCAGTGGACTTCCTCCAACCTGCTAGAGTGTATCAACTCTAAACCCGATCGTGATAGATTCCTTGAAGCTCTTCTTCCAGATGCGTACCTTCCCATCAACGAATGCCACATTGAAACTTGTCTTCCATGGCCGAAATAGACACAAGGTTCTTCTTCAAATCAGGTACATATAGTACATCTTGCAAGCGAAGGACTTGACCTTGAGATAAGTGGAGGGTCACAGTCCTTGTCCCTTTCACGGGATATGTGGCATTATCTCCAAGAATAATTTTCAGATTAACATCCTTCTCAACCAAATCAGAAAGTGCTTCCTTAAACCCAGTGAGGTGCCTTGAGGCACCACTATCAATCAACCAGACATCCATAGTGTCGGGTGGAGATGCGGCAGAGAGGGCAGATACAAGAATGAATTCATTTTTTTTATCATCAACAACATTAGATTCCTCATACCTCGAATTTCTCGACCTTTTGAAAGATTGACCATTGCCATTGCGACCAGAGGGAGCCTTCCTCTTTCCTTTGAACCTGTTGTTCCTTTGATTGCCATTCCTCCAGTTGTTGTTGTTGTCATCATCCCCAGGAGAATCCTTCTTATTAGGGCATTCTCTAGCATAGTGGTCGATCTTGTTACATGTGTAACATCTTCCTTTCTTTCCTTGGGCCCTTGCTCTTCCATGGTTTCTTAGACCACCATTGTTCTTCTTCTTAGCACAAGCGATGAAGGCGGCATTACCTTAATTTTCATATTCCTTCATTCCTTTTTCCTCTTGTACGCATCTCGATAATACTTCGTCAAAATCAGGTATCACATTGTTATTGAGAATGGTAGTATTGAACACATGCCATTTGGAGGAGAGACCTCCAAGTGCGGTGAGAACCATTTCTCAATCGGCTATTGTCTCCCCAATGGCCAGAAGATTATTTCTGATTTCAATCAACTTCAGAAAATAAGATTGAATGGATTCATCCCTGCCTTTCTTCAGATTCTTCAGTTGGTTCTTAAAGAAAAGGACTTGATTTGCATTGTTGGCCTTGAACATGTTGACCACCTTATCATGCATCTCCTTGGATGTGTGTAGCT
The DNA here is from genome assembly GCA_034641835.2 of Pinus albicaulis. Taxonomy (NCBI): domain Eukaryota; kingdom Viridiplantae; phylum Streptophyta; class Pinopsida; order Pinales; family Pinaceae; genus Pinus; species Pinus albicaulis. The sequence continues at coordinate 574,526,833 of CM076579.1, forward strand.
CAGAGATGTAAGCAACCAGACTCTTATGAATTGAATCCCGAATCATCAACTTTGCTTTGATTTCCCCCTTCTTATATTTTGACTTAGTGGCAGCAGGTGCAGATGATGGAGGCTCTTGGATTTTACCCTGCACATAGTCCATGACATCTTGGTCTTCCAACATTAAACCCAAAGTCATCTTCCAGGCATGGAAGTCTTCCTTCCCAATCAACTTGTCATCATCTTTGAAGCCATTATAGTTTGAGGTACCCATGGGTCCTTGACAAATGCTCTTTCTTTGGTGATTGCTCTCAATACAAACTTGGGCTTTGTCTTCACCTTCGCTCTGATACCATGTAAATTTTCGTAGATGTTCTATGCTTGATGCAACTTTAATTTTATTCCCAATATCAAACAGCAATCACATAAACAAGAAAGTAAAATGCTGATAGAACATACCAATAGATCGACAGAAGACAAACCAAAAATACACTTAACTTGATCAGCAAAATGTGTTGTTGTGCGTTACGGCGGTCAACAGGATGCTTCAACCAGCAAAGTCTCTACACGGTCAACCAACCAGAATGTGTCACACAATCCTCTCGGACAGCTCTATAACAGTCAACCCAAAGTCAACAAAAGTCAACGTTGTCTAATGAACGGTCAACACAAAAACAGCAGCAGCAAAAGTCAACGCAGCCAGTTCAAAGTCAACGTCCAGCCTCGACTTCTGTACCAAAAATGCGGACTATAGAAATCGGAATTTTGGGAGAGTTTGAGGTCAGTTTGACCATGCATTGACCAAAGTTAACGCTGGTCAAATCTGCACTGAAAACCCTAGGTCAAAACCAGAAAATCCTTTGCTGCAATTTCCCACGTGTGAGAGAAGAAGAGCCTCCAAGATGATGATCGAACCAATCAAATGATGAGAGAGAATGTGTGATTGATTGATGGTGAAAATGACCTCCAGCGTTGACCTATATATACCCATCAGTGAGGGTGTGTGACACATTTGTTGGGGCTTCAAGCCTACATTACAATTCTGGCCGACTTTGCACATAAGTGGAATTAATTCAAAATAAATGTTCTGCTCATCGGATCAAGATGGTCTTTAGATCGATCTTGCACCTCTCTGAAAGAGGAATCCAATAAAAATATTAGCATCTTCATCTGAGCATCACAACATGGAGTTTGGACCTAGTTGTCCAAATTTAATAGCCTGGAAGATGTTTCTATCTAGATTATGTAGGGAATGAGGAATTTGTAGCAGCACTTTTATTAATTATTATGTCATCATTGTCACACATGTAATTTATTATACCATGACAAACATATAGGCCAACAAAGCCTGTGGTGTCCCTTCTTCGATGACAGTGCATGTCCAGTGAATCCTGTTTGTCATTCAAGAGTGACAAACTTCTTAGAAATGAAAATATCAATAAGCATTATTGTGACTTAAAGTATTGCCGCGGTAATTCAACCTAGGACCTTTTGGTTATGGAATAAGCTAAACATGATTGACAGAGATGGCTGATTTCTTCATTTTCATTGACTGCTGCAGCAATGGTTGAAGAATGTCAACAAAGCTCACAAAATTTCTTGTCTTGAAAATGGATGGCAGAGGGACATGATGCTTTTCAATTCATCCACAAGATTGATGCCTTTTAAAGCTTCTCTGTAAAGCTCTCCCTTTCGTCTTCTTCTTCCTGGTCTTACCAAAGAGCATCCTGTTCTTAGTGGCTACTTGCTGACTTTGTGGCAGTCATTGCCAGTTACACACTGGCATAAGTGCTGAAAATTTTTGGCAAAGGTATTCTATAAACAAACAGGTCTATAAGAACAGAATGGCCTTTAAGTAAGATGACAAAGAATTTAATATACCACTAACCTGGTTTGTGAAGTTTCTTGTTTGTTTCTGAAAGACTTGGTGGCAAGTAGTAACGTGCTAAAAAATACAACATTGCTCAAAACAATGCTGAACATTAGCTGCAAACACAGTGTCAATAAACATAAGTGGGAAATATATATTCACTTAATCTGAGACAAAATACATATCCTGCATACAAAAGAATGTAAATTAAAACAATGAAATTCCTATATGTTGCCTTGCAAACAATTCAAGTCATCCCAAATGCAAGTCCTATTGATTTAAAAAAAAAGGCCTTTACAAAATCAGCTTTGTAATACCAACATATATGATCAACTATTGGCCAACATAAATCGTTGAAGAAAACATCATAACTATTTTTAAGCCTTGTAACAGAAAATTTACTGATCGGACATAGCTAAAGAAGGGTAATTAAGAAATACTCCATGGTGATGCCAAGCCAAAGCTGGATTCCCAATCTTTACCAGAAATTGTGTTCTCATTTGAAGAGCCCAAAGAACTTGTGTGGATCATAATTCTTGAAGCCCCCAAAGAGCTTGCAAGAATCCAATGAGTCAAAATGTTCAACCAGAGTGTGACAGTATTACAATGCTATTTAAGTCTGAATCTTTGTCCACAGACATCCATCAGTGTACTAGAGAGTTGAGCATTCAATTCTCCTTCCATGTGACCATAAGTTAGCTTGAAAGTTTCAGGAGATAAGAAGAGCAACTTGTGAGAATTGTAGACCAACAGTGCTCATCTCCCAACAAATGAAAGGTGTAATATCCCGAACGGGATATTTCGCCGATTTTACAGAAATTTAACTTAACCTAAAATTTCACCATAAAATTACTATTTTATTAATAGAAGATTGCCATGTAAAATCAATGTTCCACCTAAGTCACTTGATACGGGGATTCGGGATTCGATGGATACGGGGATTTGAGAATCGGATTCAGGATACGGTGACCCTCGGAATAGGACACTTCCGGGATACAATACGTTATATATATATATATATATATATATATATATATATTAAAAATTAGATATTTTTTACACAAATTCATACAAATTCATTGATTCAAACATAGATTTAAGATCTTAGATAATAGATACTCATACATGATACATTGATACACCATACAATTGTCAAATTTACTCAAAAAGACAAGATAGTAAGACACTGTAGTTTTCTCATTAGGTCATCAGAATCAAAATGTGTTACATAAGTACACTGCCAATGGCAAATAGAAATAGAAAATACAAAAAAAATACAGTCTACAAGACTACAAGCCTAAAGCCTCAATGAGTCATCAATCCTCATCATCATAATCAGCATCACTGTCCTCATACTGATCATCATGCTCACCACTGCTCTCCTCTATTGCATCCTCCTCCTCTGTCATCTCTACCTCTGTTGGTGTGGAGGATGACGCCTCTACTGTATCGGCATCATCAAATGTGACAGGCTCTAGCACTTACCAGATGCTTGAATCTCTTTGAAAAAACTCCCTTTCTCCTTGCTAACCCTTTCTCCTTGCCAACCCTTGCTCCTTGCTCACTTCACAAACAAAAATCAGTGAGAAAGAATGAGAGAAATCCGATTTTTATAACTCAAACTCGCACTTTTTGGCCGCGTGAATCCGGTTGTACGAGATTTGGCCGTATCCGTACAGGGTATGGTCGAGATTCGACGTACCCTGTACGGATACGGCCGAATCTAGAGAATTTGGTACGAATCCCTCCATATCATATTGGATATGGAGGATTCAAGATTCTTGGCCCCTCCCCAACGAATCTGGTTTCATAGTGTTCCACCAAGTCCCCTGGAGGTGGGAGCAAGGGGGCGAGGGAGCGCCAGAGCGGCCTATGCAAAAGCTCCCTACCAATTTTCAGGAAACGTGGGGGGACGTCGAGGTCATAAAAATTATAAAATTTAATATATATAATGTAACTGTATTTTTACAAGGAATGTATATACAGTCATCATACACTTGTATCATGAAAGATAAATCATAAATGATAAAATTATAAATCGATGAATGATGAATCATATAACTGAAACAAATTTAGAAGTTAAAAGTTAAAACATACATCATACAATCATACATGTAAGTTTGTAACTGTATAATCATTAATGTAACTACCAACAATGTACAATGAAAATAAAGTTTAAGATATCATATGACATATTATATCAAGATTCAAAATAAAGTTTAAATTGAAGTTTACAACTCAAGTCTGAAACATAAAACTTAAAAGAAAATAAGTTATGTCTGAACATAAAACTTAAAAGCAAATAAGTTATGTCTGAAACATAAAACATAAAACATAACATATAAATATCAAATGATATCATCATAATGATAAATGAGCATAAATGCTCAAGGTAATCCCATTCAGCTATTGCACGAATATATCAGGATCAACCATGTCACCATCTGAATTAGAATCACTTGGATCCTCAAACATTCTAAGTGGCACACCAACTCTTAACACGAAACCATAAACTAAAAGGGTCGTGAGGGGGCAAGAGGGAAACGCACCCTAGAAGTCCCCAAGACCCTGGAGTGCGAGGGGGCGAGGAATCTAGACCCCTAGGTGGGGGGGCGAGACCTCGTGTAACATTGTGTAAAATATAACAAACAAAGTACATGCAATTCAATAACACAATGAGCAAAAATAAACTCAGCTTTCATTATAAGAGATAATTGAAAGAGTGTACATGATGACATAAGCTGAAATGGCTGAGATAGAAAATCTAGCTCCCAAAGCTGATCTGCTTCGATGCTGAAACCTGCCCTCCAAAACTGAATTGAAATCAATCACTGCACCTATGAATTCTGGTTGAATCCACTAAGGAGATGAGGTGGGTTTGCGTCCACTCTTACCAAAATCACCCGAGGGTTTCCGTCCTAGGGCTACTGCTAAAATAGAGAACTGGGTTCTCAACCTCTCATACAAGAAGAAATATAGAATCCAAGATCTTCTCTCATGGTCCTTCCTCCTGTTTTTATAGATCTAATGGACTCCTCTAGAAGCTCCTAGTTTATTATAATTTTAATCATTGAGCACATTTCCCTTAATTTAAATATTGTTTTTAATGTGGGAAAATGGTCAATTGGCTACCATGTCTCCTCAGGCCACTGAAAATCACTCCTAGCCATCCCATCTTGTAGATCTTCTCATTTCGATTCCAACGAGCTATTACACTAAGGTGTTCTGCCAAGAATTCCTCCCAAAATGCCACCTTAGGCGTAATAAATTGAGTTAGGCCCATTAATAACTCAATTTTTTGAAAATTGTCGGAATACAACGGAATGAAAGGCAAATTGTGCGGATGGTGGAATACACCAAGTGAATGCCATCGGACCTCATAAGAAGTCCTCAAAACCCCTCCAAAAGCCCCCAGGGCCCGCCGATGACGCCAACCTGCACCTGTGCCCTGTTTGCCCCCAACTCTGAAAGTCTATCCTAACCATGTCATAAAGAATACGAGAAAAAGGAACATTACAAATCCTCCACCCCAAGATTGCTTGCCCTCAAGAAATCCAAATATGTGGACCAATTTGTTGGCTCGATGCAACTAAGACCCAATGCCCGTATCTCATACAAACCGTTGGGTGATGCTATGCCTCTGTGTCAACCCACGAAGAACAGACCCCTCAATGCCCGGATCCCAGACCAATCTCTGACTGAGCATGTCATCAACATCCTCCTGGAGCCCAATGCCACCAAGAACAAGCATCAGTGCTCCACGGCTCTTGTTGCGCTATAACTCTAGATGAGAATGTTGGCCTACTGACTCCATACCAACTCATCACCTCTCTAGTCCAACCCTTGACACAATCCAATGCTAATCTTGCTCTCCTGATGCCAGGACAGAATGTTCAAGAGTTGTCGATCTATATCCCACTAGTAACTGAAACCTGCAGTACCTGTCATGTCTAAGGGTCCCCGCTCCACTATGCCCCTGACTAAGAATATCATACCATCAATAGGGTACCAACTCGTGATCTCCCACCAATCTAATGTATGGATACCTGTGCAAGAAGTATGTCTATTAGTTCGATACTAGTCCATGCAAAACTCCTGATGCTCTACCCGATCAACCAACAAAATTTGTCCAAGAAATCCTGCCTCTCTCCCTATAATGGACCCAAGTGGGCAAGTTGTGATTCAAGCCCTCTCTATGTAATCCTGGAGAGGGTTGTTGCCTGAAAATGCTGCAGCTCTATTAGCCGCCACTACATCTGCTTGCACCTCATCAATAGGTAGACCCAAAGATGGATGCATTGTTGTCTCCCTCGCCTGATAGGAAACTCCACGCTCCTCTAGCCCACCAATCCTCTACAAAATTGTCCTGCGAGACTCCAACACCTCCTAAGGACAAGTGTATGTAAATACTGCCACCCTGTTGGTTGTCTGTACATTTGTTTGCTCCTCATCAATTGCTGACACCAAGGGTGCCTGCTCATCCACCACCATCACGGGCTCAACGTGATCCTCCAATTGGCTCTCCCCAAAAGGATCATCATACATATTGTGCATATCATCCTCCTCAGCTGACTCATGCTCCACCATATGTTGCTCATGCTGACTTATCACAGGTGACTCATCATCCTGAATGTCTCCCATAGAGTCCCCTAACTGCTCACCATACACACCGAAATATAAATTTGGCCTACTTTATATTGATTTTTGGTAGCATCAGAAGTGCTCTAAGTTTCCAAATTTGTGGAGAGGCTTAGGCGTTGGTTTCCAAAGAACCCAGAAACCGTTTGTGAAAATTCCACACGAAATATGTTTTATTGTAAAAATTAATTATTTTAATGGGGACCCTAAGTCTAAACTTAGGGAAATTAAATAATTAAAAGGTATTGATAAAACAGAGTTAGAATGATCTAGAAAAAGCGAAGATCAAGTCAAGTTATAATCTTAACTGTTGATTAGAGATCTAATCTCGATCGTTGATCTCTCAACGAGAAGACTATAAAAGAAGGCTTGAGGATCATTTGGAAAGACACACCGAGTGAATCTAGTGAACGAATTCTTCTGACGAAGCAGTGCTTGACTGAAGATCAGATCTAAGTGATTATAGCGCAAAGAGGGGCACAGATAGCTTCCGAAGAGAGTGTTTTTCTCAGCCGGAGAATCATCAGCAGAGAGAGGCAGAAAGAGATCCAACAGAGCCAGCGCATAGCCACACAGGGCTACACAGAAGTTGCGCAATGGCCAAGAGGGTTTCTGAGATTTTACTCTTGGATTAGATTCAGAAGCCGGGATCCAGGGTGTGAGACCGGGAGGCAAAGATCTGAGATTCTGAGAGGCAGATCGATCTTCTAGCTAGGTGGCGCAGTGCCTAGAGAGGGTGACGCAAGGCCTGCACAGCGGTAGTGCAGAGCCTGCTAGGGGCACCTCATCCGGTGACCGAACCAACCGGGAAATTCCAGTGATTGAGTGATGTAAAACTCACAATTTTTTTTCCATCTCTGTAACTGAATAACCCTTGATGTATTCAACAATGTATTCAGAAATTGCTACTGCTTAATAATACAAACCCTCAAATCTGCTGCACCAGTTTTCCCGCTTTGGGTTTTTCCTGGGACTTTCGTCCAAAATAAAGGTGTCATATGTGTGTATTGTTCTTTGCTCAGTTTCCTTGTTTGAGAATCATATTTAATTAAGTGTAGGTTGCTTCAGTAATATACTTCAATATTTCCAGAAGTAATCTGAAAATAACTGTGTAATGTAATTTACAAGTAGATGAAGTAGATTCAGTTGGTTGCAGCAGGATTCCTGAAATTGTTAGATCTAGGAATTTTCACATGGTATCAAAGCATTTGATGTGAAACAGAAAGAGAAGATCTAGCACTGAAGTGAAGGTCGAATTGTTGTAGCAACAGCAGATCGAATCCCTAGAGGGATTGCACAGTTCTAGCCAGGAGGGCTGAATTTTCGAGGTGGTCTCGACTCTCTCTCTGAGTGAGTTGTGAAATTTTCAACCTGAAAACTATGCAGTTGTAGTGATAGATTTATCTCTCCTACTTATTATTTCAATAAGTTATTATTCAGAAATCTTTTGGCAAATATCGAAATAAATACTACTGCAACATTCACAACCATATATGCAGAGAAATAAATAGTAGGGAACATAAGCACAAGAATCAATCACATGTACATAGTAATTTTTGGACAATTGTCCCCGGAAAAACCCAATGTGGGAAACTGGTGCAGCAGATGAGGGTTTTATTAATTCTTCAGCAAATGATATCTTTACAAGAAAATATAATGGCAGATAAAATTTGAAACACCTGAGACTGAATTTTTGTTTCCCTCGGATAATTATTTGACACCTTGATCAGACCCTGCTGGCTCATGTGTCTATCTGCGTGATTCACTGCGCAGTCCCAGCGCTGGACTGTGTAAGTCTGCGTGGGTTCTCTGCGCTGCAGCCTCAAGCTGCCTCTAGTGGCCCCCTGCTGCCCTCCGTCCCTAATCTCGATCACTGCTGACTCCCTCCTTTTGGTTCTGCAAACTCCTCGCCCTGCGACTCTCCCACTAAAATCGAATTCTCTTACTTCAAAATCGATCTCCTTCGAGTACTGAGTGTATGCCCGGCTTGTTTTCTGTAATATCCCCAATAGGAAATAGACAGCAATACAAGCATACGACAATATAGAAAATGCCGGAAATAGAACATAAAGCAAATACACATAAAAATGCCGGAAATGCTAAGCCATTTTATTAATCTGAGAATATAATGAGATACAATGGATAATCAGAACAAATGCACCTATCCTTGCTCAAGGCAAGTGAAGAACCCTCTCAGAAGAACAGGAAATGGCTGCTACAAGAAACTGCATCCCAGCTGCTGGAAGAAACTGCCGTAAACTGCTGCTGCTGGAATGAACTGAAGCTAGGGGCTGATCCCCTTGCTGGAATGAGCTGAAAATCGGCAAACCACCTGAACTCACCACCCCGGACAAAACCAATAGGAAATAGACAGCAATACAAGCATACGACAATATAGAAAATGCCGGAAATAGAACATAAAGCAAATACACATAAAAATGCCGGAAATGCTAAGCCATTTTATTAATCTGAGAATATAATGAGATACAATGGATAATCAGAACAAATGCACCTATCCTTGCTCAAGGCAAGTGAAGAACCCTCTCAGAAGAACAGGAAATGGCTGCTACAAGAAACTGCATCCCAGCTGCTGGAAGAAACTGCCGTAAACTGCTGCTGCTGGAATGAACTGAAGCTAGGGGCTGATCCCCTTGCTGGAATGAGCTGAAAATCGGCAAACCACCTGAACTCACCACCCCGGACAAAACCCAGAAACCATATACCAAACGGACCACCTCCGAAAATCACCCCCAGAAACCCTCCTCCTAGAAAAACGTTGTCCCTCCAGGACCAGCGCAGACACCAACTGAAATAGACTGAAATGGGGCCACAACTCCTCAGGAAACTCACCAAATGATAAACGCTGAACCTCCACACCGGAATAGGCCTGAATCTTCTGCAGAAATCTCTACCACTGAACAACTCCAACTCAAACTACGTCCTCCCTCCAAGGACTGCGCAGTCACCCAATGAAGCTCAGCTCCTCAGCAAAACTCCCAAACAAAACACCTGGAAATCTCCTGCTAAAGACTGAAGAAAAACCTTGCCCGAGCAGGCACTCGAAGTCCCCCGGGGCCAAGGGTGAGATCTCTGACCGGAGACACTCAGTCGCACTAAACAGTGCTGCAGACCGACTAAACAGCCAGTGTGCTCAAGTAGACAAAAGTCTAGCTCAATATCATCAACAATATCAATAATGCCAAATGGAATGGCTCTCCCACCTTTTATAGTGCTAGCTCCCCTCAAAACCCTAACGTGGTCCCCTCTCTCCACGTGCTCCTCCTAAGCCTGCGCAGTTGCTTCTAGAGCCTACGTGAGGCCTCCCTCATACGTGGTGTGGACCCCCAAGGCTTCCCTTTAAGTCATAACGTTGCTCCTACTAGGGAAGTACTTTATTTTATTTAAGTGAGTTGACCCCTCTTTCTCACTTTTATTTATTAATTAGCTATAGGCGGCAAAACTATACAAAAATCAAATATTCCAATTAGCGGTGCTAATTAGGAATATTACAGTCTCCCCCGGCAGAACGTTGCTTGTCCTCAAGCAACTGAAGTGATGGATGCTGCAAAATCTTCTCATCCTCCCAAGTGGCATCCTCATCCGGCAAAAATTGCTTGTCCTCAAGCAACGCTTGAACAAGCCTACTCTCTAGCTGATGCTCCCCACCGATACTGCAAAATGTGCCTGGGTCCCACTGAAACCTCTTTGTCCCCTGCATCACCCTGATACGAAGGGATATCTCAATGCTAGGATCCCAAAGTGACCTCTCACAGTACCAGCCAACCAATAATCCTCCCGGATCCCATCGCCACCATGGCCAATAATCGCACCAGTCCCACGGCTCAGACTGTGCACTGCCTCTAGCTATGACCAATGCTCTAAGAGGTGAAGACCACCAACAAGCATCAATGCTCCCGGGCTTCTGCTGCGCTGTACCTATAGCTGCATATGCTACCCCTCCAACTGCATACCAACTCATCACCTCTCTCCAATCCAAGTTGTGACTCAACCCCATGCTGATCCCGCTCTCCTGAAATCGGGATGGGGTGCTGAAGAAATGATGATCTGTGCCCCCCTGCCAGCTGGAATCTAGAACATGTGCTATGTCCATGGGCCTCTGCTCCGCTGTGCTCCCTCCGAAGAATACCATAACATCAAGAGGGTACCAACTCATGATCTCCCGCCAGTCCGTCATGGAAGAAGAATCTGATGTAGCGATAACAACTGCATATGGAACATGCCGAGAGTGCTGTCGCCAACTTGTAATCAACTCCCACTGCTCTGCCCTGTCTGCCAGTGAAAGATGCCTGTAGAAGGAAGCCCCTCTCTCTATAATGGGCCAAAGTGGGCAAGATATGCTGCAAGCTCCATCGATGTACTCCTGGAGAGTGCTACACACTAAAAACACTGCAGCTCTGCTGACTGTGTGTGCACCTATCTGCGTCTCATCCCTATGTCGACCCACAGATGGATGCTCCACCATACCCAACAACTCCTCCCACTCCTGATCAGGAATGTCATGCTCCCGCTGTCTACTGGTCCCCTGCAGAACAATCCCATCGACCTCCAAAACCTCTAGAGAATATGGATCTGCAGCTGCTGTCACCGTACTCGATGTCAGTGCATATGACTGTCCCACCTCGATGGCTGACCCCAATGTTCGCCGCATATCCCTCATCGACTCAATGTGGGCACCCATCTGGCTCTCTCTCAAAGGAATATCATGCCTGATGTAAATAGTGTCCTCCTCTGTCGACTGAGGCTCCATCACCTGCTGCTCTAGCTGAATTGTCACAAGTGACTCTTCACCCAAAGTATCTCCCGCAGAGTCCCATGACTGCTCACCCTGGACACTAGAATATAGCTCCGGTCTACTGTCACCATCCATGCATGACTGCTCTCGCTCCCCAGAAGCGTCCTCAACTGATCCTATGGACTCATATGAAAAAGAGTCCTCACCCTGGTATACAGAAGGAATGCCCTCCTGTTCTACCTCCGCCATCTCATCTATATCGAACATGCCACCCATCCTCTCGATAAAGTGTCGATACAGTGTCTGGAGCCCAAACACATACTGGGATGTTACCTCTGCTGTACCTAGTATCCTCTGCCCATGCATGTTCTCGACATGCCGTGAGGGAAAAGTGACGCATGTCTCCCTCATGACCTGCTCCCCAAGCGTAGGCTCAGTGATGACTGATGCACCACCTCTGCAAAGGATCATCTCATCCCCCAACCTGTGGCTGTCAACTAGCACACCAACCCAGTGCCACTGCTGAGAAGTCTCTCGCCTAGTGTACTGAGTGTTATCCAAATATCTAGGGTGAACCTCGCGTACCCTGCTGCTCACGCCCAAAGTGCCAAAGGTCAAAAACATAATCAGCTGTACCTGTGAGTGATGTCGAAGCGAGTCAGGTGTGTGAGTCCCCACGTATACCGCCAAGTATCGCTCCTTTGTCTCTCCATCGATCCTGGGTGAACTACTACCAAAGGTAAGCCCGATGTCCCTGTCCATGAGTCTCTCTGGAAGAAATGCTCTAAGACCCTGCTGTGCAGTACCGTGTGCCCTCGCATACCACTGATCATCCATATACTCCTCAACATGCCACTGCACACTGAGACATACCTCGGTATGCTGCTGGATACCATGTGCTACTGCTGTAGCACCCTGTATCGTCTCGTGCCCTGACTGTGTCCAGGCATCGGTCACTCTCCGCATGCTCTCAATGTGATGTAGGATGCTCCTACTCCACAATGCAGTCCCACACACTATGGTACACCACCATGCTACTCCATGTCCACCGGCAATCCACCGCTCAATGCTAGAGGCTCCCACACATCCCTGGATGTGATGACCTAGAGCTGTGCCCCTACATGTCGAACTACCACCAATCGGTAACATCGTCTCCATCGTCGTATCACTATACCTGCCGATGAAAGGATCATCACTCCAAATCCTCCTCAAGGGGTCCGAGAAGTGAATCTCCCTGTGTGTCAGTAGTGTTACCACCACTGCTCGGCTCCGCTGCGTCCTCTGTGCCCCACACAAAGGTGAAGAATCCTTGGCCACATACAAGGTGCCATCTGGTGGCCTGCCAATGCCACCTCCTCCGACAAGCCCCTACCAAGGTGTGCTGACCACCCCGTGATCCCGTGTATGAATGTCATGCCAAGACAACCTAGGGAGTCTGCCCATAAACTGGTTGGCCACTGGAGCTGACCGAAACTGCACATGCTCTACTACTAGGCCAACTATACTCTCCAAGGCATAGTCAGCCGACCTGCCTGGGAAACGGTATGTGATCCCACCTAGATCCCAATGCCAATCTGGGGTTCCTGTATTCCCCATGCATAGAAAATCCTGCTGAGCTACACTCGGATCCATCACTATCTCCATGGCCCGCTCCACCGAGTACCAACTCAAAATCTATCGCCATCCAACCTCAACATGTGGATGTTGTACCCTGTGCAACTCTGATCGTCTCATACCGCTATCCAAGTCAACATATGAGATCTGACTAGGTGGCTCTGCCTCTCTCTCTCCAACGGGAAGAGATGACCCAACAACACTACTAGTCCCATCCATGCATGCCTGAAGGGGAATGATCTGACGCTCCAACGTGCCCTCTGATTGTACCATTAGGGAATCTAGTCGTTCCCCAATGCGGACCAACTTGGCCGCCGACTTGGCACAAGTCACTCTCATACCCTCCAGCTCCTAGTCCTGCAACAAAATGGCCTCCCGTACTGACGTGGCCTTCCCTCTCAAAACTCGAAGGTCCGTCCGAAGCCGATGATACCGTTGTATGCGACCATCATCCAATACCTCTGTACCTGCTAGTGCCTCATCGAAGGTGGATATATCTCCTAATGCCTCACCCATCTGTCGTGTGCTGCTACCACCTGAAGACTCGGACATGACTCCGATCATCACCTCAATGGATGGCTCTACTGAGATAGGCTCTACCTTCTCCACTACCACATCAACCGTCATGGCCAAGGAGGTCTCCAATGAGGGGGTATCCTGTGTCACACTAGGTGTAACCTCAGACTCCCTGCAATCCTGGATGCCCTCATCCTCCAAGTGCAATGTACAATCCAACAATGGCTCATGAGAATGATGGTTCGATTCCTCCTTGAGTGTTTCCATGTTGCACAGCGCAGTGCAACCAGGCTGCTCTATAGTAGCAATGAGATTTGACCCTTGATCTACAAGAGTCCCATCCTCAAAAGTGTTGGCTGCCCCAACTGTCGATGCATGTGGCTGCTCCTCCATGAGTGTGACAGCGTTATCACAAGCCTCCTCACAAGGTGATGTGATCTCTTCTTGATGAGAATCGGAAGGGCATGGTACTTCCTCTTCTTTCTCTTCAATCTTCTTGACTTCCTCTACGGTGGATGAATTTCCTCTGAATCCAAAAAGATATGAGAAGAAATTCTTCTCTTTCACCGTTCCGGTCTTCTTGGGCTTAGACTCACAGGGACTAGTGGATCCCTCATGCATGGGAAGAGGTGATCTCCCAATGGTACGCTGCAAATCTGAACTCTGCATGGTAGAAAACCCACTGTTCGTTTCACTGTACCTTCCTCCTTCATCCTGCCTGAGCCAACAATAATCTTTGAAGGGACAAACTGCTTTGAAGTCTTCCCCCTTGGATTTCCATTCTCTGAAATAATCTTCAAGGGGTATACGACCATGTTGCCTCGGTACTTCAGGTAAGAATGTAGGCATTGTGATCCTCATATTTGCCATAGATAGCCAGCTCCACAGGCTGAGCCAGAACTATGCTTTGATACCACTGTAATATCCCCAATAGGAAATAGACAGCAATACAAGCATACGACAATATAGAAAATGTCGGAAATAGAACATAAAGCAAATACACATAAAAATGCCGGAAATGCTAAGCCTTTTTATTAATCTGAGAATATAATGAGATACAATGGATAATCAGAATAAATGCACCTATCCTTGCTCAAGGCAAGTGAAGAACCCTCTCAGAAAAACAAGAAATGGTTGCTACAAGAAACTGCCGTAAACTGCTGCTGCTGAAATGAACTGAAGCTAGGGGTTGATCCCCTTGCCGGAATGAGCTGAAAATCGGCAGACCACCTGAACTCTCCACCCCGGACAAAACCCAGAAACCATATACCAAACGGACCACCTCCGAAAATCACCCCCAGAAACCCTCCTCCTAGAAAAACGCTGTCCCTCCAGGACCAGCGCAGACACCAACTGAAATAGACTGAAATGGGGCCACAACTCCTCAGGAAAATCACCAAATGATAAACGCTGAACCTCCACACCGGAAGAGGCCTGAATCTCCTGCAGAAATCTCTACCACTGAACAGCTCCAACTCAAACTGCGTCCTCCCTCCAAGGACTGCGCAGTCACCCAATGAAGCTCAGCTCCTTAGCAAAACTCCCAAACAAAACACCTGCAAATCTCCTGCTAAAGACTGAAGAAAAACCTTGTCCGAGCAGGCACTTGAAGTCCCCCGAGGCCAAGGGTGAGATCTCCGACCGGAGACACTCAGTCGCACTAAACAGTGCTGCAGACCGACTAAACAGCCAGCGTGCTCAAGTAGACAAAAGTCTAGCTCAATATCATCAACAATATCAATAATGCCCAAATGAGATAGCTCTCCCTCCTTTTATAACGTTGGCCCTCCTCAAAACCCTATGTGGTCCCTCTCTCTCCCACGTGCTCCTCATGGGCCTGCGCAGAAGCTTCTAGAGGCTACGTGAGCCTCCTCTCATACGTGGTGTGGACCCCCAAGGCTCCCCTTTAAGTTATAATGTTGCTCCTACTAGGGAAGCACTTTATTTTATTTAAGTGAGTTGACCCCTCTTTTCTCACTTTTATTTATTAATTAACTATAGGCGGCAAAATTATACAAAAACCAAATATTCCAATTAGCGGTGCTAATTAGGAATATTACATTTTCCAAATGACCCTCAAGCCTTCTTTTATAATCTTCTCGTTGGAGAACCAACGGCCCAGATTAAAAGATTAATCTACGGCTAAGATTAAAACTTGACTTGATCCATGTTTTCTAGAAGATTCACTCTGACTTACTAATACACTTTAATTAAAATAATTAATTATTTTAATAAGTCATGAACCGAGTGGAATTTCCACAAACTGTTTATGGGTTCTTTGGAAAGCTACTGTCCAAGCCTCCCTGCAAAGTTTGAGACTTGGAACACTTTCGGATGCTACAAAAATCAACACTCCCTCTTAGCGAGGAAGGTGTTCCAACAATATGCCTGCTGCATGTTTCTTTGTTTTTGAAGCACCCTCTGCACTGTTGATCTCTGGACGCTACCCCTCATCTGTTGCGTTGTTGTCCCCTGTACTGCTGCCTTTGACACTACCACTGTCACTGCTGCATCTGTACCATAGCTCCCTCTGAATGCGGAGTCTATCCATTCCTGCTACTGGAAGGGATTCTTCATCATCCCCATCTTTTCTCTAAAGTAGACAAACTATGTCTTCCCTAGAGCCTTCGTGAGGATGTCTGCCACCTGTTCTCCTGTTGGAGTGTACTGCAACTAAACAGCGCCACGTTGTACACAGTCCCTGATGAAGTGACACCTAATGTCAATATGTTTCGACCTATCATGAAACACGAGATTTTCAGAGAGCTTGATGCAACTCTGATTATCGCATAAGATGTTTCGCTTCCATTTCTCCTTGAGTAGGTTTACTAACAGTTTTTGAAGCCATATGGCTTTGCACGAAGCTGTGCTGGCTGCCATATACTCTGCTTCTGCTGAACTCAGTGGTACGAAATTATGTTTCCTGCTGCACTAGGAAGTCATTCCTGATCCTAGACAGAAACAGTACCCATTGGTACTCTTCCAATCAACTGAACTTCCAGCCCAATCTGTGTCGGTGAAACCACTCAACCTGACATCATTGCTACGGGTGTACTTCAATCCAAGCTCGATTGTTCCTTGAAGGTACCTGAGAACATGCTTGGCTGCTGCCCAATGCACCCTCTTCGGTTCCACCATGAACTGGCTAAGGGTATTTACAGCATAACAGATGTCTGGCCTTGTATTTACCAGATACATCAACGACCCTATGAGCTGCCTATACAGTGTAGGATTAGCCTCATCATCTTTGGACATGTCAATTTTCTTCCAGTTGGTGATCATTAGAGTTCTCATGGGTCTGCAATCCTCCATCTGAAATCTCTTCAGAACCTCTCTAGTGTATCTTCCTTGACAAAGGAAGATCTTTGCATTCTGCTGCCTGTTCAGATTTTGTGTATCTGGGGTAGCATCAGTTGTGCTCTAGCTCCCAAATTTTGTGGAGGGACTAGAGTACACTTGATCTACAAGACCCAGAAATGGATTTGGGAAATCTCATCTGGTTTAGGAGATATTAAATTAATTAATTATTTTAATGTATTTCCTAAGTTAAAACTTAGGGAACTTAGGGGAACTTAAATAAATCAAAGTAATTTATTCAAAAACATATGAGATAAAGTGTCTTAAGTCACACGGATCAAGCTCTATTTTAATCTTAGCCATTGATTCAAGATCTTATCATGGCCGTTGATTTGTCAACGAAAAAAGTATAAAGGAAAGGCTTGGGGTCATTTGTAAAGACACACAGAGGCAGAGCATTGAAGCTAAGCTGAGATTCTAGGGCAGGGTTTGCTAAGAATACTCAGAAGTGTTTCAGCTGCAGAGAGGGGAATTTAGACCAAGGGGATGATCCGATCCCGGGGTCTAGAATCGGCCAGAGAGGCAGAGATCGGCTTAGGCGGTGCGGAAACGGGAGAGCAGCAGTGAGGCGACAAGCGCTGCTCGCAGGTACTGCGCAGTCCCTCAAGGACAACGTGATTTTCTGCACGAAACCCTCAGGGGTTACACAGAGACCCTAAGGGGCAGCGTAAGGACTGCGTCACCCAGTCTAGGGTAACGCAGCCCTTTTCGGAGCAGCGGTGACAGATAGAGGGGCTTCAGAGGCTGACACAGAGGCTTTAGGGGCAGCGTTGGGGTCTCTAGGCCCTACTTTTGGCTGAGTCTTGTAAATCTCATTTGAGGGTGTGGATCAATCATTATTTTGGCCTTAGATCAGCTAGTGAGCTGTAGATCTATTATTTCTCTGTCAGGTTTTCCAGATCTGGAACCCAGGCTTCTTGTATTCAGAAAATTCTTAATAATAAAACCCTCCAGCAGCCAGAAGATCGGTTTTCCCGCATTGGTTTTTTCTGGGGACTATTTGTCCAGAAATAACTGTGTCACTTTGTCTATGTGTGCATGAACTTGTTCTAGATCTGGATTGGTGGAGATCTGTTATGTGTTTTGCTTCGATTTTAACTTGAATTTTATTCAGTTAATAACTTGTCTAAGTAGGAGGATCATAACCAGATTAACAGTAATAATTTCTGCATAAACTGTAAAGATTCAGAAATTCCCACATGGTATCAGAGCAACTGCAAATTTAGGAGGGTCACCAGCAAGAGACTGAAGGTTCTAGCTACAGAAAGCAGCTGGAAAAGCAGCAAAAACGCGGATCTGAAGGGACAACGTAGTTTTCAAAGGCAGATTCACGCAAAGGGAAGGGTGACGCAGTCTAACGTTGTCTCCTAGCAAGCCCACGCAATTACTGGGCAGAGGCAGCTCAGAAACAGTGCTGGATTAGTCTGACGCCTGCCAGTGTGATGCAGATCTGAACCTGTCAAATCCAGAAAAAACTGAAGAAAAGCTGCAGAAATTTAGAAGGTGCTGGTGGGGTTAAATTTTTGAAGTGTTCAGATTTTTAACCTAAGCACAAGTGACAAAGAGCGGGAGGAGATCAGCTTCTCAGAGAGTTTCTAGCCAAAGGAACTTGCAGTTTGATCAGAGGATCAAAGGGAGCTGAATCATTGTTGATTTGGCAGATTTCCAAGGAGGGAAATCAGTTGTCAGAGGGAGCAAAAGGTGTCTGTTTCACCAAGGACCTTAGATCCATTTCTCTAGCAAAGAGAAAAGGAAGTTTCAACACATTCTGAGCAGATCGCTCCTCATGGACTGCGTGATCATGACAGGCTGGATGGCCTCTCAAAATTTTCAGTTTGGAAGGCAAGGATCCTGATAGTCCTTGAGGCATACAATCTTAGAGACCATGCAGAGCAAACTCTGGCCACACCGACCAATCCGAGTCTCCTTCGGAAGCATAAGGAAGCTACTAGGCATGCCAAGCAGCTGATTATGGATGGGATTAAGAACCATATTATACCACACTTAGCTAAGGAGAAGACAGCTAATGAGATGTGGAAGGCTTTAATCTCCCTTTATGAGGGAAAATCTGTCCAAAGAAAGATGATGTTGGAGACACAGATGAGGTCATTCATGATGACCAAGGGAGAAGACATGGAGCATTTCCTCTTCAGACTGCAGTCGATCAGAGATCAGTTGACTGCAACGGGTGCTAAGGTGGAAGACGATGTGATGGTCAGGTTTGCCCTCAATGTAGTCACAGATGAGTGGGAAACCTTTGTCCAAAGTATCTTGGGCAGAGCGGACCTCCCAGATTGGGACAGCTTGTGGTCAATTCTGCGTCAAAAAGAACTCCGCAAATTCACCAAGAAGTAGTATAGCTCTGGATCGAGCAAAGTGAAGAAGGAAGATGAGGAAGATGCAACCTTGGCATCAAAGAGGCAGCCAAAGAAGAAGAAGGATCTCTCAAAGATCAAGTGCTTCCAGTGTGGTGAAATGGGACATTTTGCCAGCAATTGTCCTCAGAAAAAAAAGGACAAGGAAGCTTCTTCTTCCAAGTCTGTTGTGGCAGATGATGGGTCAGAAGATGATGCAACCATGAGCGCTCATGAACCACGAAAGTAGGGCGACATGGATATGTAGAGGAGCTACATAGAAGTGGGGCGGGATCCTTGAGCAACTCATCTCTTGGATCACATGCGAGCTACGGCAACCTAAAGGCAGTAGTGGGAAAAGTGGAGCAGTGGGTGCATAGATCACAGATGAAGCAGAGGCAGATCTGAAAACTGCGAGGAGCAGCGCAGAGCAAAGCAACAGCAGCGTAGAAGTAGCAGTAGCGCAGAGGCTGATGTGACTTCAACAGTGTAGAGCAGCGCCGCTTAAGCAGTGCAAAGCTGCAGCAGCGCAGAAGGCTTCAGAGGGACAGCGTAGTGTAGCAGCAACGTGAGAGATTTCAGAACAAGGGGTTGATGTGACTTCAGTAGTGCAGAGGGAGTCTACTTATGCAGTGCAGAGTTGTAGTTGTGCATCATCCTTCAGATGCCAGCACAGATCTGTACCCTATGGAGCTTCAGTGATGAGGATGCAGCCCATCTGGCTTGTTTGTCAAAGATTAGGCAGGAGATTCCATTGTTTCTCTCAAAAATTGAAGTTGCAGTCCAGAAGATTAGCAGTGGCAGTGCTATGAGCAGCACAGATGTAGCATATTGAGAGGGAGTTGCAGTACAGAGGTTGTAGTGGCAATGGCAAAGTCATGGACAGCAGTATAGAATGGCAGCAGCAGTGCAGAGTTGAGTGGCAGCAGGCCATGCATCAGCAACACAGAACCAGTGCCCAAAATCGTGTAATGCATAGTGTGATGCATTGCTAGAGCACACCCTTGATGCTAAGAGGGAGTGTTGAGATTTTGTGTATTTGCGGTAGCATCAGTTGTGCTCTAGCTCCCAAATTTTGTTGAGGGTCTAGAGTACACTTGATCTACAAAAGCCAGAAATGGATTTGGGAAATTTCATTTAGTTTAGAAGATATTAAATTAATTAATTATTTTAATATATTTCCTAAGTTAAAACTTAGGGAACTTAGATAATTAAAGTGAATTTAATTAAACATGTGATAAAATTGTCTTAGGTCACACGAATCAAGTTTTCTTTTAATCTTAGCCATTGATTCAAGATCTAATCATGGTCATTGATTTCCCAACGAGAAAAGTATAAAGGAAAGGCTTCGAGTCATTTGTAAAGACACACAGAGGAAGAGCACTGAAGCTAAGCTGAGATTCTAGGGCGAATTTGCTAGGAATTCTCAAAAGTGTTTCAGCTGCAAAGAGGGAATTTAGGCCAAGGGGATGATCTGATCCCAGGGTCTAGAATCAGCAAGAGGCAAAGATCAGCTCAGAGAGGCAGCACAGAGAAGCAGGAGAGCAGCAGCAGGAAGGGCAGCAATTGTGCTATGCAGGTGCTGCCAGTGCCTCAAGGACAGCATGATTTTCTGCAGGAAACCCTCAGGGGTTACGCAGAGACCCTAAGGGGCAGCGTAAGGACTGCTTCACCCAGTCTGGGGTAACGCAACCCTTTCTGGAGCAGCGCTGATAGATAGAGGGGCTTCAGAGGCTGACGCAGAGGCTTCAGGGGCAACGTTGGGGTTTCTAGGCCCTAATTTTGACTGAGTCTTGTAAATCCCGTTTGAGGGTGTGGATCAATCATTATTTTGGCCCTAGATTAGCCAGTGAGCTGTAGATCTATTATTTCTCTATCGAGTTTTCCAGATTTGGAACCCAGGCTTGTTGTATTCATAAAATTCTTAATAATAAAACCCTCCTGTAGCTAGAAGACCGGTTTTCCCGCATTGGGTTTTACCGAGGACTATTTGTCCAGAAATAACTGTCACTTTGTCTATGTGTGCATGAACTTGTTCTACATCTGGATTGGTGGAGATTTGTTATGTGTTTTGCTTCGATTTTAACTTGAATTTTATTCAGTTAATAGTTTCTCTAAGTAGGAGGAGCATAACCAGATCAACAGTAATAATTTCTGCATAAAGTGTAAAGATTCAGAAATTCCCACACTGCCAAACTTCCAACCCCAGAAAATAGTGCATCCCTCCTAGATCCTTCATCTCAAATTCTTCAGCCAAATTCTTCTTGCAGTCTGTGATGAGCCTTGATGATCTTGTCAAGAATAGATCATATACATATAAAACCAGTATCAACAACTCACTCCCTACTCTCAGATAGTAGAGGTTGGGATCTATGTCACTCTTGACGAATACCATCTTCTGTAGATAGCTGTCAATTCGACCCTACCAGGCTCTACGAGCTTGCTTTAGTCCATATAACGCTTTCTTCAATTTGCACACATGAGTCTTCTGATCATGTGTCTCAAAGCCCTTCGGTTGTTTTATATACACCTCTTCCTCTATCACCCCCATTCAAGAATGTCGCCTTGATGTCCATCTGGTGAATTTCCCATCTCATCTGCATAGCAAGGGATATCACGGAGCTGATAGAGATGTACTTCGCTACTAGGGCGAAGGTTTCTTCATAGTCAATTCCTTCCTTCTCAGTAAACCCCTTAGCCACAAACCTGGCATTAAATTTCTCTATGCTGGCGTCTACAGCATACTTGATTTTGTAGATCCACCTGGATCCTACAAATGATCTCTCCTGAGGTCTAGGGACCACTTCCCAGACATCATTCATCATGATGGAACTGTACTCTTCCACCATTGCATCAACCCACACCTAGTGCTGAACTGCTTCCCGAAAATTGGAAGGTTTTCCGACTTGAGCAACCAAGGCTTGATACCTCTCAGGCTGCTTACGTTTCTCTTCTCATTTCGGGGGATTCCGACAAAGTCCTTTGCATCCTTCAGAATCTGTCGAAATTCCCTGCTCGTTCTCCCACTAGTAGTGAGTGGATCTACTGGTTCTCCCTCTTGCAAATCCTTAGGAGACACTTCCCTTGGACTCCTATGCCTTGGAGAGGCAACTGAGTTTTCTGCTGTTGGTGGCTGGGGTTGAACTAGAGCCTCTTCCTCAGATTGTGTAGCAGAAGGTAACCACAGGATCTTCTGAAGGCCTTCTCCATGAACTTCACATCCCTTCGCTCCACGACTTTCCTACTCTCAGGAATGTAGATGCGATATGCCTTTGCATTCTCGTTGTATCCTACTAGATACCCTTTTTTGGGAGTCATCTCCAACTTCTTCCTCTTCTCACTGGGCACATGACAGTAAGTTGTACTGCCAAAGGTCCTAAAGTGACTCACTTCAGGCTTACTGCCAGTGAAGACACTTTCTAGCGTGATCTTTCCCAGTGCACCGTGAGGAGTCCTGTTCTGAATGTAGACAGTTGTATGACACGCTTCAGCCCACAGAAATTTGGGCATGTCTTGGTCATATAGGATGCCTCTTGTTGCTTCAACAATAGTCCAATTCTTCCTTTCTGCGACACCATTCTACTCCGGATTGTATTGAGTTGTCCACTCTCTTTTGATGCTTTCCCTTGTGCAGAATCCAGTGAATTCTTTATCTATGTATTCACCACCATTATCTGATCGCAACACCTTGATCTGCTTCCCCGTCATATTTTCTACCAGTGCCTTAAACTCTTTAAACCCACTGAACACTTCATCCTCGGTCATCAAGGAGTAGATCCAGGTTTTCCTGGAATGGTCATCAATGAAGGTGACGAAATATTCGGCACCGCTAAGAGCTCTAATGGACATCGGTCCACAGATATCTTAGTGTATCAGATCCAATACACCCTTGGCTCTATTGTTGCTTCTCTGATATTCTTCTTTGGCATATTTTCCCAATACGCACCCCTTGCAGACATCATCTCGTTTAGTGCTCAGTTCTGGAACACCTGTGACAGTGTTCTTGAGAGTTCTCAATGCCCCATTCTTCTATGCCATAGCTCAATCAGGTCCGTTTCATCTGCACGGTTGACCGGTGCCATTGGAGAGTCAAGCTGTAGTTTGTACAGTTTGTTGCTTCTTACCTCGATCTGTGCCTTCTTCTTCCAACTGAGGTGCTTGACGTAGACTCTATTGCCAATAAAGTAGACGTCATAACCTCGGTTTTGAAGCTGAGACACTGATAGCAAGTTCATCCCCAATCTCGACACATGTAGCACATTAGTGGCCTGGATTCTATTTCCCACCTTGGTCTGAAAAACTACAATACCTCTCCCAACGGGAGTGCATTTTGCTATATAACCCATGGTTATTTTGAAATTCATTTGCTCTTCTTGGTAGTCGGAAAAACAGTCTCGTACTCCATTCATGTGAGCAGAGGCTCCACTGTCAATATACCAGTAACCAGACATCAGAAGAAGCAGTGCTCGATACGCAAGCAAAATCTTCCTCAAGTCTGGATGCCAATACAGAGACATCATGATCCATCTGTTATGTCATGCTTCTTCTCCTTCCTGGAGAACTGCGTGAACCCTTCTGCGTTGTTGCTGCAACAGTAGATTTCGGTTCACTAGTTGATTCCCCCTTCCTATTATTCATATCTGGCTCTGATACCATGTGAAATTTTCAACGTAAAAACTATGCAGTTGCAGTGATAGATTTATCTCTCCTGCTTATTATTTCAATAAGTTATTATTCAGAAATCTTTTGGCAAATATCGAAATAAATGCTACTGCAACGTTCAAAACCATATATGCAGAGAAATAAACAGTAGGGAACATAAGCACAAGAATCAATCAGATGTACATAGTTATTTTTGGACAATTGTCCACGGAAAAACCCAATGCGGGAAAATCGGTGCAGCAGATGAGGGTTTTATTAGTTCTTCAACAAATGATATCTTTACAGGAAAATATAATGGCAGATAAAATCTGAAACACATGAGACTGAATTTTCGTCTCCCTTGGATAATTCTTTGACAACCTGATTAGCCCTTGCTGGCTCCTCTGTCTATCTGCGTGATTCACTGCACAGTCCCAGCATTGGACTGCGTAAGTCTGCGTGGAGACTACATGGGTTCTCTGCGCTGCAGCCTCAAGCTGCCTCTAGTGGCCCACTACTGCCCTCCATCCCTGATCTCGATCACTATTGACGCCCTCCTCCTTCTGCTTCTGTAAACTCCTCGCCCTGCAACTCTCTCACTGAAATCGAACTCTCTTACTTCAAAATCGATCTCCTTCAGGTACTGAGTGTATGCCCGGCTTGTTTTTCAAACGACCCTCAAGCATTCTTTTATAATCATCTCGTTGGAGAACCAACGGCCCAGATTAAAATATTAATCAATGTCTAAGATTAAAACTTGACTTGATCCATGTTTTCTAGAAGATTCACACTCTGACTTATTAATACCCTTTAATTATTTCATTTCCCTAAGTTTAGACTTAGGGTCTTCATTAAACTAATTAATTATTTTAATAAGTCCTTAACCGAGTGGAATTTCCACAAACTGTTTATGGGTCCTTTGGAATGCTACTGTCCAGCTACAAAAATCAACATGAGTCGACAGAGAGGTAAGACTTCTAGATCAGGATCTTACCGAGGCAGAGGGAGCAGCAGAGAGCCTTCACGCAGAGCCAGAGGGATGCAGTTGTTGGGCAGAGAAGCGTCAGACAAAGAAGAAGAGCACATAGTGGGAAATTCTTCCTCAGTGAGTTCCTTGCCAAGGAATTCAACATTTCCCATTTTGTTGGGCAGCAGAGGAGCAGTAGACTTATCAGCTCCATCAGGGAGTGCATAAGCTAGCCTAGAAGCTACGCAGTAAGGAAAAAGAGGGAGCAGTTCGACAGTTTTCGGCTAAAATGGCATCTCACAGTCTTAGAGATCAGGATCAGTTGGAGGGATCCTCCAACTAGGCGGTCTGGAAGGAAAGGATCAAATTCCTTCTGGACGAATATGATCTCAAGACGTTCGTGGACAACGTGGTTTTTGTACCTACAGATCCAAATCAAAACAAAAAGTACAAGTCCGATATGACAAAGGCCAAGAGACTTATCCTTGATGGTGTCAAGGATCATATAGTCTCTCATATAACTGGCAAGAACACAACCAAGGAGATACAGGAAGTCTTGTCCCTGCTATACAAAGAAATTTCGAGAAGCGGAAGATGTACTTGGAGCAGAAGCTCCTAATGATCCAGATGAAGAAGGGGGATTGCATTACTCCATTCTTAACGAGACTTCAGGAAATCCGTGCCCAGTTGGCAGTCGTGGGATCCACCCCAACTGCTACAACTAAGGTGAGGTTGGCCCTTAACGAAGTCACTAAGGAGTGGCAAGTTTTTTTCCAAAGTATCTTGGGCAGGGCAACGCTTCCTAGTTCGGAGGAGATGTGGGCAGCTCTTCAGGAGGAGGAGCTGAGAAGAGATCTGGTCAAGTGTAAACTTCACGATAGCAACGGGAGAGGATCGAAGAATCTGGATGAGGAGAATGCAACCCTCGCATCGAAGGGACAACATGGGCAATCGAAACAAAAGAGAGATGTTTCGAAGGTGAAGTGCTTCAGATGTAGCGAGATGGGCCACTTTGCATTACAGTGTCCTTTGAAGAAAAAGGACAAGGATGAGAAGTGTTGAGATTTTTGCTAGCATCGGATGTGCTCTAGCTCCGAAACTTTGTGGAGGGGCTTGGACACATGAGATCTCCAAGACCCAGAAATCGTTTGGAGAAATTCCACCCAGTGTGAAAGTTATTCCAATAATTATTTATTTTAAATGGAGACCCTAAGTCTAACTTAGGAAAATTAAATAATTAAAGGGAATTAATTAAAACATGTGGGTGAGAATGTTCTAAGTGACGTAGAACAAGTCTTCTCTAATCTTAGTCGTTGATTAGAGATTAGATTACAGTCGTTGAATGTTCAACGAGAAAATTATTAAAGGAAGGCTTGGGGTCAGTTGGAGAACATACACATAGTAGCACCACTTGAGCTAAGTCGAAATTATGGGGCGCGGGTTGCTGAGAATTTTCGAGTGAGCTTGTAGTGTAGTTAGGGGCAAATCGATAGTGGGATTCCAGATCCGAGGCCGAGGATACATTGGCAGAGAGGCAGATTCGTACCAGAGCAGCGCAGAGACCCAGCCAGGGTGACGCAGGCCAAGCCAGAGCTACGCAGAGGCAGCGTAGGCCCAGCCAGGGTGATGCAGGGCCAACTTGTGCTGAGCAGAGGCTCACGTAGAGTCCTAAGGCTGACGCAATGCCAGGAGAGGCAACACTGGGGTTCTAGTGGGCCAAAAAGGGCTCGTTTTCAGCAGATCCAGAAGGTGTGAAGCCTCAGCTGAATCAGCCATATTTTCTGCCTCTGAGAGATAGAGTACATCTACCGTGAGTTTCTATACTTGGGAAAACCATGTCTGGTGCCCTTGAATGTATTCAGAATTCTGCATAATAATAAAACCCTCTAAGAGTTGTTGCACCGGTTTTCCCACATTGCGTTTTTCCGGGGACATTTGGTCAAAAAAAATTGTGTCCTTTTCCATGTGGACTTTATTCTGCAGTTCTCGATCTGTATGTATGTGTAGGCTGTAGTAGTGTTTACTTTGATCTTTTATTGAATATTTCAGAAAAATAACTTGTTAATTAAATCAAACAAGTAGGAGAAGTAAATCAAAATACTGCAGTAGGGTTTCTATAATTTGGATTCCAAAATTTTCACATGGTATCAGAGGTATTGCAGATTAGGGGGAGTTGAAGCCATCAGTGAAGTGAAGCAAGAAAGTGGTTGTGATAGCCCAGATCCAGAAAGAGGCAGCACGACACCTGAAGGACATCATACACCCAGTAGGGATGACGCAGAGCTTGTCTACCTCATGCAGAGCTGACGCAGAGTCTAATGCAGGCCTGGAAGGGTGATGTAGAGCATGTCTAGCTCATGCAGAGCTAACGCAGAGGCTGACACAGGCCCAAGAGGGTGACGCAATGCGAGAGGGGTTGACGCTATGCCAATTGTCGTGGCTGGAGGTGCAGTTTTTTATCTTCAAAGTTGTTGGTGGGGCATTGTATCTACCGGTGTAGAACAGTGTCTAACAGGGTTGACAAAGTAAGGGGAAAGAGTTCCTTAGCAGACTTTCTATCCAATAAATCTGAGATCTGATCAGCAGAGTGATTGGAGAGGCTTGATTCAATAGAATTGGTGGAGGATTTTTTAGAAGGAAATCACTAGTCAGAGGGAGCATATTCTCTAGAGGGTTTTTTATTGCCAAGAAACCCAGATCCGGTCTCTTGCCGAGAACAGCTGCAGAAGAAGGGAGAAGGGTTGGAAACACTGAGAGAGCGGGTGAATCAGTGTTTCTTATCAATTAGCACTTTTAAATCTTTTCAGATCATTAGTTAATCTTCAATTCTTCTTGATGTTTATCCAGTAACAACAATAAACAATAGGCACACGAATTTTAGGTGGAAAACCCCCTCCAGGTCAAAAACCACCGAACGCTTTTCTAATAAATTCTTTAATCTTTAGCCCCAATTGAAATGAAAGGTACAACTTCCTAGAATTCTAGAAAATAATTCTTCTCTAGCTCCCACTGGAAGGACGCCCCAATGCCCTGGTTTCTTCAGTAGTCAGCTGAATGGATGCCCCAACATCCTAGACCGACCTACCACCCTGAAGAGTTCACAGGGTCCAACCTGTAGGTGACTTCATGCACCAACCTAGCATCTCTCTGCCACCCTATAATTATCAGAAATAAGACAAGAGTGTGGACTCCCGTACCAGGGACAATGATTCACAATGATTTTCTTGACTAGACCAATCACCCAATCACACTATGACCTGCAACCCAAATATAACATTATCCAACAATAACACTTATACCTCCCAACAATGCCTCTCCAACTCTAGGTAGATTGACTCTTTTACAAGAATGACTCTTTTACAATTTTACAATGATGATTTTTACAATACTAACTTTTGACACGACCTAATACTTGACTTGACATTGCTTCTTTGAATACTAGTAGTTGTTGAGGTATTGTTGTGCTTGCTTCAAGTAATCGTACTTTGGCGTTGCATTTTCCTTCTAGTATGTGTTTGAGTTATCCTATTGTGTCCTCCTTCCTGCACATGCATTAATGGACAATACCCAAACCAATATACAAACAAAATACTTACACTGTCCTGCAAACCATATGTCAGAGAAATATTCAAAATTCAAATGTAAATACATTCAACATTTATGAACAAAACCCAATCAAACATACATACAAAATACTTACATTGTCTTGCAAAAACACATGTCAAAGATAATATTCAAATTAAAATTCAAAAACTAATCATACATAACTTTTTGTAGCATACTTACCCTTGACTGTTGATGTGTTGTCCTTACTCCAGTGATCCTTGAATGCATATTTTTTCTTGCCTTCTAGAAGCTCGATATTGAATTTGTTGTATCTATGTAATTTCAGATCTCTAAGGTTTGAAATTGTGTCTTGTGGTAGCGCTCTAAGTCCTCTTTCCAACCCCGTAGGTCTGATCAATATTGGATTCTTCAAGAAATAGTTATGCCCAATCCCCTACGATGACCTGATTATAGACTGGTTCAGTAGAGCGAACTTGTACGAAGTGCCACGTGTCACTGTTTCAACTTTTGGTCCTAAAAATGATATCCAACAAACTACAGTCCGTCCTCTTTCTGTCACTTTTTACGAAATTTGAATTCAATGCTCAGAGAGAAGGTTATGACGATTTTCCCAAGGTCACCTATTTGACATGAAATTCGGGAGCCTGCAAAACCCTAACTTCCTCACATCATATCTCCGAAAATATAGCGAACCAATATCTGAAATTCAGTGACGCGCTTCATCAGGATTTTGGCTCAAATGGGTTTCTCTTTTTAGCATTTGAAGCTTCATAGAAAAAAATTTATAGCGAAAATTCCACGATGACCTATTTTAAGTAGTGAAATCCTTACATGAGGAGGATATGAGGGTCACAATTTATATAAATGCTTAGCTTGAGAGGGTCTTCAACAAGTGAACATTGGAGGGATTTTAGGAGCATACAAAATTATTAATTATTGACTATTCAATGAACACAACCAATGATTAGTGTCATGCTACAACCCCATGGGGTTCTAGCCCACTAACTGTGGTTACTAACTTCAAACACGAATATCTCTCAAACCATGAAGAATTACGTGGCGTGCCATATATCAACGGAAACATCTCGACAAGTATAAACCATCCAAAATATCCTTGACTCGGAATAAAGTAAGTTGTCAAGTCAAAATTTCCATGCAAGATCGGGGTAGCCTCTGGTGCTGCTTGGGTTGGCATCAATGAAAACCACTAATCAACAAGAACAGCATCTATTTCGACATCGTTGAGCAGAGATGGCCTCTCATGGATTAAGGGATCAAGATAGGTTAGATGTAGCATCTAACTTCGTCGTCTGGAAGGCCAAGATCCTATCTATCCTGGATGAGTATCGCATCAAAGATTATGCCGAGAAGGTTGTGGCCATCTCGGTCGATGTTGATTCGTTGAAGAAGTATGAGGAAGCGCAACCAAGGGCCAAGTGCTTGATAATGGACAGGGTAAAGTATCATGTGGTCCCACACATTGCTGAGAAGAATACGGCAAGTGAGATGTGGATGACCTTGACCACATTGTATCAAGGAACTTCTGTCCAGAGGAACATGCTTCTGGAGAATCAACTATGACTATTTCAGATGCACAAGGGAGAGGAAATCAATCCCTTCTTCATTCGGTTGAAGGCAATTCGAGATCAGTTGGTTTCTATGGGGGCAACTCTTAACAATGGTCTCATGGTGAGGATTGCCTTGAATGCAGTCACCAATGATTGGGAGACCTTTGTCCAAAGTATTTTGGGCAGAGCACAACTTCCAAATTGGGAGGATATGTGGGCAACGCTTCGTCAAGAGGAGATCAGAAGGATGTCTAGGATGGGCAGCAGTAGTGGTGGAGCCAAGATCAAGAAGGAGGAGGAAGATGCAGCCCTCGCATCTAAGGGACAAAGGCAACAGTAAGGAAAGAAATAAAAGGACCTCTCAAAGGTCAGGTGCTTCAAATGTGGCGAAGTGGGACACTTCGCCAATACTTGTCCTCAGAAGAAAAAGGACAAGGAAGATTCAGATTACAAGGCTATGGCAGCCAAGGGGAATGATGGCAGCGATGATGATGTGGCCATGAGTGCTCATGTACCTCAAGAGAAGAGGTGGGGCGACATAGATTTGTAGATTGAACTACAAATGGTGGCAACGGGTAGGATCCTTGAGGTGCCCAAACTCTTGGATCACATACGAGCTATTGAAGCCCTTAAAGACAGTAGCAGGATTACTGGAGTTAGTTGGTGCAGAGGATCATGGAGGCACTTTGTAGTGCTGGGACGCTGAAGACTAGAGCAGTGCAGAGGAGAGGGAGCAACAGCGTGGAAGCAGCAGCGCAGAGGCTGATGGGATTTCGGCAGCGCAGAGTCAGTGCTTACGCAGTGCAGAGCAGCAAACAGCGCAAAGCTTCAAAGGGTCAGTGCAATGCAGCAATAGCAAAGGGTGCTTCAGTATCGAGATGCATCCAAACTGACTTGTCTGTCAGTATTTTGGGTGATGTCCTTCAGTTGCTTACTTCTCAGCAACTGAGTTGCAGTGTAGAATTAGCAGTGGCAGTGCTATGGGCAACATGTTCCAGCATTTGAGAGGGAGCTACATTACAGATGAGGCAGTGACTGTGGCAGAGTCATGAGCAGCAGGACAGAAGGCAGCAGCGCAGTGGATGAGGGGCAGCAGTTGAGCATCAACAGTGCAGGGGACCAATGCCTTGGATCAAAGTAACACTTTTAGAGTAAAGTGTTGTTAGAGCACATTCCTCGCTAAGAGGGAGTGTTGAGAATTTGGGTAGCATCGGATGTGCTCTAGCTCCGAAACTTAGTGGAGGGGCTAGAACACATGAGATCTCCAAGACCCAGAAATCGTTTGGAGAAATTCCACCCGATGTGAAATTCATTCCAATGATTAATAATTTTAAATGGATACCCTAAGTATAACTTAGGGAAATTAAATAATTAAAGGGAATTAATTAAAACATGTGGGTGAGAATGTTCTAAGTGACGTAGATCAAGTCTTTTCTAATCTTAGTCGTTGATTAGAGATTAGATCACGGTTGTTTAATGTTCAACGAGAAAAGTATTAAAGGAAGGCTTGGGGTCAGTTGGAGAACATACACATAGTAGCAGCACTTGAGCTAAGTCGAAATCCTGGGGTGCGGTTTGCTAAGAATTTTCGAGTGAGCTTGCTGTGCAGTGAGAGGTAAAACGGTAGTGGGATTTCAGATCCAAGGTCGACGATACATTGGCAGAGATGCAGATCCGTACCAGAGCAGCGTAGAGACCCAGTCAGGGTGATGCAAGCCAAGCCAAAGCTACATAGAGGCAGCGTAGGCTCGGCCAGGGTGACGCAGGGTCACCTTGTGTTGTGGAGAGGCTCACACAGGGTCGTAAGGCTGACACAGTGCTGGGAGAGGCAACGTTGGGGTTCCAGTGGGCCAGAAAGGGCTCGTTTTTAGCAAATCCAGAAGGTGTGAAGCCTCAGCTGAATGAGCCATATTTCTGTCTCCGAGAGATAGAGGTACATCTGCCGTGAGTTTCTCTATTTGGGCAAACCATGTCTGGTGCCCTTGAATGTATTCAGAATTCTGCATAATAATAAAACCCTCTAAGAGTTGTTGCAACAGTTTTCCCGCATTGGGTTTTTCCAGGGACATTTGTCCAAAACTTATTGTGTTCTTTTTCATGTGGGATTTATTCTTCAGTTCTTGATCTCTGTGTGTGTATAGGCTGCAGTAGTGTTTACTATTGAGATTTTGGGGTATTGGGGTAGCATCAAATGTGCTCTAGCTCCCAAAAATTGTGGAGGAGCTGGAGTACATCAGATCTCCAAGACCCAAAAAGTGTTTAGAAGAATTCCATCAGGTTTAAGTTTTATTCAAATAATTAATCTTTTTAATTAAGGACCCTAAGTCTAACTTAGGAAAATTAAAAGATTAAAGTAAATTAAATTAAACATGTCATGAGAATGACTTAAGTGACGCGGATCAAGCAGCTTCTAATGTTAGCCATCGATTAGAGATTAGATCACGGTCGTTGGTTTGCCAACGAGAAAAGTATAAGAGAAGGGCTTTGAGTCAGTTGGAAAACACACACACTGGCAGAGCACTGAAGCTAAGCTGAGATTCTAGGGTGTGGTTTACTAAGAATTTCAGAAGTGTTTCAGCTGCCGCGAGGGGCAATATTGGCAAGCGGGATGGTTTAATCGCAGACCAAGACTACAATGAGGGCAGAGAAGGAGCATTCCAAAGCAGCGTAGAGGCAGCAGCTACACAGTCCAGCCAAGAGCCTAACAGGGGTAGCGCAGAGGCAACAGGAGCCAAGAAAGGCTGACACAGGCCCAGTCAGGGCAGTGCAGGGGCAGCGTAACCCCTTCTAGGGTGACGAAGGCCCTTCCTGAGCAGCACAAAGGCTCACACAGGCCAGTCAGGCTGACGCAGAGGGCTTCAGAGTAGCGTTGGGGTTTCTAGAGGCTGGAAAGGGGGTGAGTTCAGTAAATCCCGTTTGAGGGTGTGAATTAGTCATATTTTTCAGTCTCCAGGATAGAGGTATTGCTGCCATTTATATTTCTCTGTTGAGTTCACCAATTTTGGTGCCCAGGATTGTTGTACTTAGAATCTGCATAATAATAAAAACCCTCTAGAAGATAGCAGCACCATTTTTCCCGCATTGGGTTTTTCCGAGGTCATTTGTCCATAAAATCCTTGTGTGTCACTTTTTCTATGAGCATGTTATTCAGTGTTTGATCTGTATGTGTAGGTTGTTAATTGTATTTATTTCGATGTTAATTCTGAATATTCAGATTAATAACTTGTGTAAGTAAGAGAAGTAAATCAAGATTTAATAGTAGGGTTTCTTAAGTTTAAGAAATTTTCACATGGTATCAGAGCGATTGCAGATCAAGTTGGATCTCCAGCAAGACGGCTGAAGAAATTTGTGTTGCAGAAAGCAGCAGTAGCAATAGAGAAACCAGAGAGGGCAACGCAGCACCAGAAGGACACAGAGGCAGCAAAAGCCACGTAGGGGCTGACGCAGTCCCAACTGGGTGACGCAGAGACATCGCAGTGCCTTCTAAAGGGACGCAGGAGCAGCCTGCGATGCGCATAGGCTGCGCAGAGTCAGTGTGCTCACACAGAGGCCAGCCAGGGTGACGCAGTCCAATAATTTATTGTTGTGCAGAGTGTCGTGAACCGGAAGCTGGGTTGCAGATCTGTAGCAGTTGTTGGTGGGGTGAAGGTTCTGCCGGTGCAGAATTGTACCTAAGGTAAGTTGACAAAGAGCGGGAGGAGAACAGCTACTCAGCAGATTTCATTGCCAAAAGAAATATAAGGATCGATCGTAGGGTGATCGAAAAGAGCTGATTCGTTGTGTTTGACATATTTCCAAGGAGAAAATCAGTTGTCAGAGGGAGCAAAGGGTGTCTTTTCGCCAAGAACCCTAGATCTGAGCTTCAGTTGAGAAGCGGGGAGAGGAAGATATGTTCCGACAAAGTAGATCTCAGCAGATGGCGCCACACGGACTGCGTGATCAGGATAGGTTGGAAGGCTTGTCCAACTTTGCTATCTGAAAGGCCAGAATCCTAACAATCATGGAGGCATACGAACTACGGGAGCATGCAGAGAGCGTCTTAGCTACACCAAACCGATGCGACTCTCCTGGCGAAGCATAAAGAAGCAGCGGCACATGCCAAGCGCTTCATCATGGATGGGGTTAAATTTCATGTGGTACCACACATAACCGAGAAGAAGACAGCTAATGAGATGTGGAAAGATTTAACCACATTATATCAGGCGAAGTACATCCAGAGGAAGATGCTTCTGGAGAACCAATTGAGGTTATTTATGATGACCAAGGGAGAAGAAATCGATCCTTTCCTATTCAGACTGCAGTCGTTCCAGGATCAGCTGACTGGCATGGCGGTCAAGGTGGAGGATGATGTCATGGTGAGGATTGCTCTAAATGCAGTCACAAAGGATTGGGAAACATTTGTCCAAAGCATTTTGGGTAGAGTGGACCTTCCTAACTGGGACGATATGTCGGCTATCCTCCAACAAGAGGAAATCCGCCGAATGACCAAGAGGCAGACCAGCACCGGAGCGGGCAAGGTGAAGGAGGAGGAAGAGGAAGAAGTAGCCCTGGCATCAGAGAAGCAGCAAGGGAAAAAGAAGCATCATCTATCGAAGATCAAATGTTTCCAATGTGGCGAACTTGGACACTTCGCCAGCAATTGTCCTCAAAGGAAGAAGGGCAAGGAAGCTTCTAGTTCCAAGGCTGCGGTAGCAGACGATGGCTCCGATAATGACGTAACCATGAGCGCTCATGAACCACGAAGGTGGGACGATATTAATCTGTAGAGCAGCTACAGAGTGGTGGCGGGATCCTTGAGTAGCCCAACTCTTGGATCACATTCGTGCCATGGGAGCCTTAAGACAGTAGCAAGGAATGACTGGAGCAGTGGGTGCAAAGATCACGGATGAAGCAAAGGCAGAGGCTGAGACGCTGGAGAGGGAGCTGCATAGTGCAGATGCAGCAGCAGCGTAGAGGCAGCAATGCAAAGGCAGCGCAGAGGAGGCATGCTTACACAGTGCAGAGCTGCAGTAGCACAGTGGCTTCAGGAGGACAACGCAGAGCAGCAGCCTATGGAGCTTCAGTGATGAGATGCAGCTTGACTGACTTGCCTGTCATTAGGCAGGGGTCCTTCGGTTGCTTACTCTCAGCAACTGAGTTGCAGTGCAGCAATTGGCAGCACAATGCAGCAATTTGAGAGGGAGTTGCAGTACGGATGTAGCAGTGACGGTGGCAGAGTCATGGGCAGCAGTACAGAGAGCAGCAGCAGCACAGTGATGTAGGGCAACAGGCCAAGCATCAGCACAGAGACCAATACCAGAGATCAGAGCAGTACTTCGAGGTGAAGTGAATTGCTAGAGCACATTCCTTGCAAAGAGGGAGTGTTGAGATTTTGGGGTGTTGGGATAGCATTAGATGTGCTCTAGCTCCCAAAATTTGTGGAGGAGCTAGAGTACATGAGATCTCCAAGACCCAGAAAGCGTTTAGAAGAATTCCATCAGATTTAAGTTTTATTCAAATAATTAATCTTTTTAATTAAGGACAATAAGTCTAACTTAGGAAAATTAAAAGATTAAAGTGAATTGAATTAAACATGTGATGAGAAGGATTTAAGTGATGCGGATCAAACAGCTTCTAATCTTAGTCGTCGATTAGAGATTAGATCACGGTCGGTGGTTTGCCAACGAGAAAAGTATAAGAGAAGGGCTTAGGGTCAGTTGGAGAACACACACACTGGCAGAGCACTGAAGCTAAGCTGACATTCTAGGGCGTGGTTTGTTAAGAATTTCAGAAGTGTTTCAGCTGCAACGAGGGGTGGTATTGGCAAACGGGATGGTTTGATCCCAGGCCAAGAGTACAACGAGGGCAGAGAAGCAGCACTCCAGAGCAGCGCAAAGGCAGCAGTTACGTAGTCCCGCCAAGAGCCCAACAGGGGCAGCGCGGAGGCAGCAGGAGCCAAGCAAGGTTGACGCAGGCCTAGTTAGGGCAGCGCAGGGGAAGTGTAACCCCTTATAGGGTGACGCAAACCATTCCTGAGCAACGCAGAGGCTGACGCAGGCCAGTCAGGTTGACGCAGAGGGCTTTAGAGCAACATTGGGGTTTCTAGAGGCTGGAAAGGGGTTGAGTTCTGTAAATCCCGTTTGAGGGTGTGAACCAGTCATATTTTTCTGTCTCTAGGATAGAGGTATTGCATATTTCTCTGTCGGGTTAACCAGTTTTGGTGCCCAAGATTGTTGTACTTAGAATCTGCATAATAATAAAAACCCTCCAGAAGCTAGCAGCACCGATTTTCCCGCATTGGTTTTTTTCAGGGACATTTGTCCAGAAAATCCTTGTGTGTCACTTTGTCTATGAACATGTTATTCAGTGTTTGATCTGTATGTGTAGGCTATGTTGACCACTGGAGTGGCACCTGATGATAATGAGAAGACTCCATGCCCAAGGATGAACCAGATAACACATGTACCATCAGATATCATCAGATATCATCAATTCAATATATTTTTTAAGCTCTACTTCTACTTCTCATCATCCTTCTCTTGTACCCAGATTCCACGCCCTATGGGGAATTGTAATAAGTGATGCTAGTAATGATGAGTTTTGAGTCAATATTGAGTATGTAACAGGCCTAGGTAGCCTGGGACCTTGTCAACAAGTGAGTATTACTCTAGGAGGTTTTTTTTACTTGGTTAATTATCATCTCCCTACCAGGAGTTAATAATTAATTGAGTTTTTTCCTCCAATTTTACTCCAAAGCCGGAGTATGGCTTGATGGTGAGGCCTTCGATGAGCCTTAGTGTCTAGAGTCAATGTATATTACCATACTAGATCACACAAAAAAATTCGTGGAATTTGGTTAGGTCTAGGTAGTGATTTTTTAATTCTTTAGATTTCCCGCAAGTCGAAAATTGCAATAAAAATTGTAATTGAATTGTAATAAGTGTTGCCTAAAGAAGTTGTATGGGGTATGAGTAATCAAAATTACACTTCTCACCCTCAACATTCTACGATGACACACTTTGAGGGGTTAAAAATGTGTTTTGAACCCTCAAAACCCACTTTTCCTAAGTTTAGAGGGAAATTTGGCAATTAATCAAACCAGAAATTAAATAAATGGAGAAAAATAAATATCCACACATGCTAAATTAGGTGGAAATGAGGTGGAAAATTATGGATGAGTTAAAGTGAAGTCCCAAAGTGATGTGGACTCCTAAAATCAAGGAAAATACATGTGCTCAAATAAAATTGAATTTCTGGCACTAAATAAGAGTTTCTTACTTGGAAATTCGAATTTGTGAAGTTAATGCATATTTGGGAGGATTTGGGATAATATTTGGTGGATATTTTTGTGGAAAATTGTTCCCACATGGATTACCACCCATATACACTTGTCATTCTATCATAAAATTCGAATTTGGCACATAAGGGAAGAAGAAAATGATGTCCACTTGCCAGAATTCGATTTTTACACTTGGCATTGGAGCTCCACTTATCAAATTCGAATTTGCCTTGTGATCTCCTCCCTCTCACCACTTGGCATTTGTAATATTCCTAATTAGCTATGGCTAATTGGAATATTCGATTTTGCTCAATTTTGCCGTCTATAGTTTATTCATAAATAAAAAAAGTGAGTAGAGAAGACATAACTCACTTTAGAAATAAAAGCTCACTCCCTAGTAGCACAACGTTGTAACTTAAGTGAGCCAAGGGGGGCCAAGAGACCACGCAGAGAGGGGACCCACGTAGACACATGGAGGGACTGCGCAGGCCAAGAGGGAGCACATGGCAACGTTGGAGGAGGTGAGCCTTAGGGTTGAGAGGGGCTAACACTATATAGAGGGGAGAGCCTCCTCATTTTGATCATTCGTTGTTGATGATATTGAGCTGGTCGTTTCGACTTCTTGAGCACGCTGGTTGTTTAGCCTGTCTGCAGCACTGTTTAGTGCATTGAGTGCCTCCGATCGGTGATCTCGCCCTTAGCCCCAGGGGACTTCGAGTGCCTGCTCGAGCAAGGTTGTTTCTTCAGCATTTTGTGGGAGGATTGATGTTTGGATTTTCTTGTGGAGCTGGGCATTCAGAGACTGCGCAGTCTTGAGAGGGAGGACGCAGTCCATTCTAGGGGAGCTCCGGATTTAGTTTCTTGCAGGGGTTTTGAGCTTGGAGATTGAGCAAAGGATCAGCCTTTGCCTTTGGGAGGATTTTGGTGGAGTTTGAGGCTGCATTTCAGTGGTTCCTATTCAGCCTCTGCGCAGAGCCTTGGAGGACAGCGTAATTCCCTAAGGGGGCGATTTTCGGGGGTCAGCCATTTCAGATATGATTTCTGGATTTTGCTGTGGTTGATTAGTAGAGGTGGATTCCAGATTTTCAGCTCATTCCGACGAGGGAATCAGCCCCAAGTCATCAGTTCATTTCAGCAGTAGAAGCTACACGGCAGTTTTCCAGCAGCTGGGACGCAGTTCAGAGAGCAGCCATTTCTTGGATATTCTGAGAGTATTTCTTCCCTTGCCTTGAGCAAGTCTAGGTGCCATCACTCTGATCACCTATTGTACTTCATCATATTTCTCAGTATAATAAAATGGCTTAGCATTCTCTCTCTATATTTCTGGATGATTTGTCGTACATTCTATCTATGCTATTGTATGTTTGCTTTACTGTTATCTTTATATATCTTCGGGCATTCTAGTTCTATACCACTTGTTGTGTTTATCTCATACTCTTAGACAGAGTCTGGAAAGGGCCAGGTAGCCTCCAGATCTCACCCTCTTCCCAGAGATGAAATATCTGGTAAACGCCCTCCCAGTCCATCTCTGGTTGGAGTTGCTCGTGTTTTAGAGATATCCCCGAAACGGGATATTACAGTGGTATCAGAGCATAGTTCTGGCTCAGCCTATGGAGCTAGTTGTCTATGACCGGGGAAGAGGCCCTACATTTGTTACAGAGGCAGAAAGTACAGAGATCGTGAGCGTAGGTTGGAGAACACCTACAGAGAGGGACACTGTGTTCGGGTGGTGGACACAGAACAGGAGGAACCTGTGATAGACGCAGAGCAGGAGGAGCCTGTGTTAGATTCAGAGCAGAGAGAGCCGATGGCAGATGGTAGTGAGGCAAAACAATTTGGGGAGGCACTCCTCAAATCAATGCAGGATCTAGCGAGACAGATTGAGGTGATGGGCCAGAGATTCACCGTTGTGGAAGCTAGACAACGTGAGACCCCACGGGTTTTCCAGGTAGGTGAGGGATCGGGTACATCCCACCATTTGCCGGAGCATGGTGCTACTCAGCGTGATACTACACAGCAGATGGCTTCACATGAACCTACACGCTCTACCATACCCACCTTCTTGGGAGCAGACACAAGGGCAAGAGCCCAGCAGGAGGCAGAGCCCGGGCATATGGGTGATTATTTTACAGAGTATCAGGCCTATGGGCAGGAGTTCAGGGATGCTCTCTCGTTCAGAGATTTTGTTCAGCTTCAGTGGGACAGTAGACCTCACGACCATCATAAAGGGCACCGACATTATCATGACGGAGATACCCACCGCATAGCTAGCAGATTCCACTTGCCTACGTTTGATGGTTCATCAAACAGTTTGGCGAAGTCTTGGGTGGAAAAGTTGGACATCTATTTCCAGCGTAACCAGATGTCGGAGATGGAGGCCATCAAGGTGGCGACATTACATTTGGATGGTGAGGCCCAGGACTGGTGGTTCCATGGGATGGTTACACTCAGACATTCTGCAGTGACAACATATGCCGAGTTCACCAAGAGGTTGATAGAGAGATTTGACCGGACGTATCCGGAACAGCACTTTGTTGAGCTGACAAGGCTCAAACAGACCAGGAGCCCAGAGACATACATTGCAGACTTCTTGAGGGTTTCAGTGATGGTGCCAGATCTATCTGCGGCACGAATGATCTATATGTTTGTGGAGGGGTTAGCAGAGCCACTTCGGGGTCTAGTCAAATCTACTAGACCAGCCACACTCCAGGATGCTATTAGCAGGACCTGGGATTTACAGGATGCATTGCCCAGGACTCGGACACCTTACCCCCAGAGACAAGACTTCCAGCCCAAGGGGAAGGATGTGAGGATTCCGCCTCCAAAGGGGAATCCAAGACAGGCACAGATGGATGATGATGCCAAGAGGGAGCTGAAGAAGAGGCGGTTGTGCTTTACTTGTCAGGAGCCGTGGGCACCGGGACATAGATGTGCTGCTGGAAAAGCACATTTTATTGAGGTCTTCTCCGAGAGCAGCGGGGAAGAGGATGAGGAGGATGACGTGGAGGCAGGAGATAGTCATGCAGCGCAAGATCCTTTGCCACCTCCACCTCCAGCCGCAGGTGGTGCGGCTTTTGCACCTACCGAAGGGGCCCTTGCAGCATTGTGAGGAGTTCCCAAGTATTTGACGTTGCGCGTACGGGGGACAGTACGTGGCCAGCGAGTATCAGTTTTGGTTGACAGTGGGGCAACCCACAATTTCATCGATGCACAAATGGTTGAGCGAAGAGGTATTCA
Source organism: Pinus albicaulis (assembly GCA_034641835.2). Classification (NCBI taxonomy): domain Eukaryota; kingdom Viridiplantae; phylum Streptophyta; class Pinopsida; order Pinales; family Pinaceae; genus Pinus; species Pinus albicaulis. The sequence goes on from CM076579.1 coordinate 574,567,152, forward strand.
GACTGAGAGCTTCGATGGATTTTCAGCTTTGGTCCCAGGAGATCAAACCATGATGTGTGCTCGTTATGTACCAGAGTTATCAGTGACGATGGGCACCTATACACTGACTGATCACTTTTTCGTGGTCAATATTCCGGACACCAACATGGTATCAGGTGTTCAGTGGCTTATCACTCTAGGGAAGGTCACGACAGATTGGAAGGCCCTAGAGATGGAGTGGGGTGATGAGAAGACAGGGAGGCATGAGAAGATACGGAGACAGCACACCTATCCGCCTAAGACTGTTTTGGCTCATCGGATGGAGGCAATCTTCCGAAAGGGAGACATGGAGTGGGCAGTGGAGCTGCGTGCATCAGAGGCAGGGACTACAGGGCAGACAGTGCACCCAGAGATACAGTCCATCCTTGATAGGTATGCCACAGTGTTTGGGGATATTCCGCCAGGACAGCCACCGGACCGGGGGTTTGAGCACACCATTGAGCTTGAGCAGGGCATACAGGCAGTGATTACTACCCCCTATAGGCATCCCAAAGCCTATCGGGATGAGATTGAGCGGGCCATCCAGGAGTTGCTGGCAGTTGGGCACATCCGGCCGAGCACGAGTCCTTTTGCTTCTTCCGTGGTGTTGGTGAAGAAGAAGGACGGCACCTTGAGGATGTGTATTGACTACAGGGCCCTGAACAAAAAGACCCTGAAGAACAGGTACCCTATACCCAAGATCGATGAGTTGATGGATGAGTTGAGAGGAGCCCGGTTCTTCTCAAAGATTGATTTGAGATCGGGGTACCATCAGATTCGCGTGAGGGAACAGGACATTCCCAAGACCGCCTTTAGTTGTCACTATGGGCACTTTGAGTTTTTGGTGATGCCCTTCGAGCTAACCAACGCCCCAGCGACATTCCAGTCTTGCATGAATCACATCTTCCGCAGTCACTTGAAGAAGTTTGTGTTGGTGCTCTTTGATGATATCCTCATTTACAGCAAGACTTGGGAGGAGCATCTCTAGCACATTGAGGCAGTGTTGCACATTTTGGAGGAGCAACAGTTCTATGCCAAGCTCTCCAAGTGTGAGTTTGGGTTGTCGGAGATGTTGTACTTGGGACATATCATAGGGGTGGACGGAGTGAGAGTCCACGAGGAGAAGATTAGGGCCATCAGAGATTGGCCGGAGCCGAGGAACGTGACAGAACTTCGGGGATTCATTGGCATTTGTACTTATTACAGGAAGTTCGTCAGGAGTTTCTCACAGCTTGCTGCACCCCTTACAGATTTGACGAAGAAGGGGGCATTCAGTTGGTCAGATACAGCGCAGCGAGCCTTTGACAGGCTCAAGGAGGTGATGAGCAGCTGCCCAATGCTTGCATTGCCGGATTTTACGCAGCCATTTATTTTGGAGTGTGATGCGTCGGGAGAGGGGATCGGCACAGTATTGATGCAAGGAGGACACCCTATAGCCTTTGAGAGCCGGAAGCTCCTTCCACATGAGAGGTTGTATTCCATATACGACAAGGAGATGTTGGCCATTATGCATGCATTAGCCAAATCCCGGCAGTATTTAGTGGGTAACAGGTTCAGGGTGAGGACTGATCACAACAGCCTCAGGTTCTTTTTGGAGCAAAAGCAGCGACAGGAGAGGCAGCAGAAGTGGATCAGTAAGATCCAGGCATATGACTTTGACATTGAGTATGTCAAGGGTAAGAACAACATGGTAGCAGATGCCCTTTCACGTAGACCAGACACGTTGTCCCTTATGAGCTTGGATACAGATTGGAGGGCTCAACTTTTAGTAGAGTACTCCAAGGACAGATTTGCATGTGAGCTTTTGGATGGTCAAGTAGCGGATGACAAGTACAGGGTGGTCGATGAGATCATCTACTACAGGGACTGGATCTTGTTGACTGAGGGATCTCAGATCAAGAAGAAGATACTTCAAGCATCACATGATTCACCTTTGGCTGGCCATCAGGGGTTTACCAAAACCTACAGGGCCATTAGAGAGAGGTTCTCATGGAAGGGCCTCAAGGAGGACGTACTCCAGCACATCAGGGAGTGCGATGTTTGCCAGAGGAACAAGGGGGAGATGAGCCATCCCGCAGGATTATTGTAGCCTCTTCCCATTCCGGAGGGGAAATGGGAGAGTATTTCGATGGACTTCATCACAAGGTTGCCCATGGTGCAGGGCAAGGATTGTATCTTTGTCGTCGTTGATCGACTGACAAAGTATGCGCATTTTTTCGCCATATCCGCACATTACACAGCAGCACAGGTGGCCGAGCTGTTCTTCAGAGAGGTTTTCAGGCTACATGGCCTTCCTAAGACCATCATCAGTGACAGGGGCAGCCGCTTCATGGGCGGATTTTGGCAGGAGTTTTTCCGGTTGGTGGGGACGGAGTTGACACCGAGTACCAGTTATCACCCACAGACGGATGGACAGATGGAGATAGTTAACAAGTGGCTGGAGGGCTACTTGCGTAACTATGTCAGTGGGTAGCAGCGAGCATGGCTGAAGTGGCTACATCTGGGGGAGTACTGCTACAACACTACACATCACATGTCCATTGGTATGTCACCATTCTATGCTTTGTATGGGTATCATTCTTTGTCTTTTTCTGATGCGATGTTCGGTGCTAGCAAGGCTCCAAGAGCCAAGATTTGGATCCAAGAGAGTCAGGACATTCTCCAAGCTCTCAAGGATAATATGGCTACAGCACAAAACCAGCAGAAGCTGTATGCTGATAGAGGTCGGGTGGAGAGACAGTTTGAGGTAGGGGACTTGGTCTACCTACGATTACAGCCATACCAACAGTCGTCACTAAAGCAGAAGGGAGCTGAGAAGCTCAAGCCCCGCTTTTACAGGCCATCCAGGGTGATACGCAGGATTGGACAGGTTGCATATGAGTTGGAGTTGCCCCAAGGCAGCAAGATTCATAATGTTTTTCATGTATCATGCCTGAAAAAGGCACTGGGGCAGCAGTTGACAGTGACAGATGAGCTACCACCCACTGATAATGAGGGGCATTTGGTGTTGCAGCCAAAGGCTATTATTGATACCAGGGAGAGGCAACTACGGAGCAAGACAGTCCGGGAATTCTTGGTGAGGTGGAAGAATTTGCCGGATGAGGATGCCACCTGGGAGAGTGAGAAAATTTTGCAGCATCCATCACTTCAGTTGCTTGAGGACAAGCAACATTTTGCTGGGGGAGACTATAATATTCCTAATTAGCTATGGCTAATTGGAATATTCGATTTTGCTCAATTTTGCCGTCTATAGTTTATTCATAAATAAAAAAAGTGAGTAGAGAAGACATAACTCGCTTTAGAAATAAAAGCTCACTCCCTAGTAGCACAACGTTGTAACTTAAGTGAGCCAAGGGGGGCCAAGAGACCACGCAGAGAGGGGACCCACGTAGACACATGGAGGGACTGCGCAGGCCAAGAGGGAGCACGCGGCAACGTTGGAGGAGGTGAGCCTTAGGGTTGAGAGGGGCTAACGCTATATAGAGGGGAGAGCCTCCTCATTTTGATCATTCGTTGTTGATGATATTGAGCTGGTCGTTTCGATTTCTTGAGCACGCTGGCTGTTTAGCCTATCTGCAGCACTGTTTAATGCATTGAGTGTCTCCGATCGGAGATCTCGCCCTTAGCCCCGAGGGACTTCGAGTGCCTGCTCGGGCAAGGTTGTTTCTTCAGTGTTTTGTGGGAGGATTGATGTTTGGATTTTCTTGTGGAGCTGGGCATTCAGAGACTGCGCAGTCTTGAGAGGGAGGACGCAGTCCATTCTAGGGGAGCTCCGAATTGAGTTTCTTGCAAGGGTTTTGAGCTTGGAGATTGAGCAAAGAATCAACCTTTGCCTTTGGGAGGATTTTGGTGGAGTTTGAGGCTACATTTCAGTGGTTCCTATTCAGCCTCTGCGCAGAGCCTTGGAGGACAGCGTAATTCCCCAAGGGGGTGATTTTCGGGGGTCAGCCATATCAGATATGATTTCTGGGTTTTGCTGTGGTTGATTAGTAGAGGTGGATTCCAGATTTTCAGCTGATTCCGACAAGGGGATCAGCCCCAAGTCATCAGTTCATTTTAGCAGTAGTAGCTACACGGCAGTTTTCCAACAGCTGGGACGCAGTTCAGAGAGCAGCCATTTCTTGGATATTCTGAGAGTATTTATTCCCTTGCCTTGAGCAAGTCTAGGTGGCATCACTCTGATCACCTATTGTACTTCATTATATTTCTCAGTATAATAAAATGGCTTAGCATTCTCTCTCTATATTTCTGGATGATTTGTCGTACATTCTATCTATGTTATTGTATGTCTGCTTTACTGTTATCTTTATATATCTTCGGGCATTCTAGTTCTATACCACTTGTTGTGTTTATCACATACTCTTAGACAGAGTCTGGAAAGGGCCAGGTAGCCTCCAGATCTCACCCTCTTCCCAGAGGTGAAATATCTGGTAAACGCCCTCCCAGTCCATCTCTGGTTGGAGTTGCTCGTGTTTTAGAGATACCCTCGAAACGGGATATTACAGCATTTGGTTCTTCATTGGGATTTGCTCCCAACTTTCTATATAATGGAGCCATGGGCTCTCATATTGTATCATGTTATGAGCTATTATGCTTGAGGAAACTCTGTCATTTTTGTATATCAATAAAATCAAGACTTTGGGGCTATTTAGCAGATGTTCTCTGGGCGTTATGAGGTGATTTATTTCCATACTATTGCTATTGTATTTGAATTTGTTTATATGCTTGATAAATATTAGTTTATATTTGCCATCTTGCTTGGATTGATGTGTGCAAGCTATCTTGCATGCATCATTGATTTAGAGTATTATTCTAGGAATTAGCTTGCCAAGTCATTTTCGGAGAAATGTTTGGTTTATCTATTTCATTATGATGCTCTAATATTTTTGCAGACTGATATTTGTTTAATTGTGTAGGGAAGATCTATTCGTATTGTGTGCAGGAAATTCATCCAGGCGTAGGAGAAGTCTCAAATAGATCAACTCACTCCTAAATTCAAAGCGATCCAACACTCAGCTACTTTCAACCCCAAGTTTTGCATCAAAGGAAGACAAAAAGGGAGTTTCTCGTTCTCTAGCTACTTGATCATCTATTTCCACTTTTAAAATCTAAAAATTTCCATTTGTAGAGCGTCTTAAAGTCATATTTGCTACTTCAAGAGCGTTTCTTTAAACTAGACAAGAATGGGAATTCGCTCCCATTCCTTGGGCTAGTGCCTTTGTACATTAATTTGTATTTTAAATCCTCTTTATTTCAGTCTAAAATTTGATTTTCCTTCGCAGCCCGCAAGCTTGAGCGTGAAAAGTGAGGAGCTTGAGGAGCTTGAGGAAAAGACGGCAAGAGACAATTGATCATCCTTGCATGCGAAGGCTTCCATTACTTCAAAATCTGATTTTAAAAAGGCTATAAGCACCTTTGGGACAGCAGCAAACTCGATCTTTGCCGTCGGCCTTGGAGCCTTCAAAAATTCATATTTTGAAGGTTTTTCTTCATAAGTTGTGTTGTCAATTTTTTAGGAGGAGATTAAGCCTTTTTCCAAGCTCTTTATTCATAGAAGGATCTCCTTTTGGGCAGCCCTCTTAAAGGTTGTTTTCTTCACTTGTAATCAGTAATAAAATATTTTTTTTTGCTTGAGGGAGCTTGGGATATTTTTCCCATGGTATCCCACTTCCTTAGTTGAAGAGGAAGGAATTTCTTGGGTGGATTGATTCATTTTCTGATTTTCGTTTTATGAATGCTAATGAGTTAACAACTAATGCACTCTACATCCATCTAACTAAATTTCAGTTAAATTAAACTTACATGCATGAACCCCAATGCTACATGTTATCGCACAGAATATCTAGGTACCACGACAACTGCTCAGATCGAGGGCTATCACCCTGATCCCCAATCTCTGTATCTAAGATGTCTCTTTGCAAGCTAAGGGAGGTAGACCCTAACAAAAATGAAGGAAAAAAACTGGTTGAAAATCAACCAATTCAGGAGACACAGCTAAAAGACCAAGTACTTGTTAAGATTAAAGAGATTTTATAGATCCAATTATATTTGAGACTTTAAAACCAGTGCCTTGTGGAGTCAAAATATCCTGTTATAAATTAAAGTCAAGTATCTGATATGTAACTGCTACTATGAAAAATCAATCAACCACAATGATATTCAATAAAACACCGCACAATTACGCATTAACAATGTTCGATGAAATTACACAATTAAAGATAGCTCAATGTTGACCAAACACATCTAAGCACCAACAATTTAAATTTGAAACAAAAACGTCATCATAAAAAAATCGTCAAATTTAAATGCCAGATATTTCCAATATTTCTGAATTTATGATGTTCCAGATAATTCCAATTCAGAAATTAAAATTTTCCCACAGTCAAACTTTTGAATAAAAATTAGGCTCGCTTTTTACTATGGAATAAATTTTTTTGAAAATTTTCTAAAGTTGAGAATTTAGAAATTTTTAGGTCCTTTTTTTTTGAAATTTTTATTCCTAAAATTAATCTAAAATCTAAAACTAAAACTAAAGCCAAAAAAGGTAAAAAAAAAAATTATTTTTGGTTTCTTTTTATTTTTATTTTTTATTTTTTTTTAGTTTTTTAATCTAAAAATTAAATTAAAAAAAAAAATGAAATCCTAAAAAAAAAAAAAAAAAACTAAACTAAAGCAAATCTAAAATCTAAAAATAAAAATAAAACTAAGAACTAAAATAAAACTAGGCTAAAACTATAAAAATCTAAAACTAAAACTAAAGTCAAATAATTTAAAACCTAGGCTAAAACAAAATTAATTAAAATCTAAAACAAAAAATTAAACTAACGCTAAACTATTTAAAATCTAAAACTAGACCTAAACGAAATGCAAATCGAAAAAAAACCAAAGTCTAAGACTAACACTAATGTTTTTGTTTTCTTTTTCTTTTCTTTTTAAATCATAGGTTTGTTTATGTGTTACTTCTGCAGGTCGGGCGTAAGGAGAAAATGAGGCAGCGGACAGAGGTGGACGGAGGGCTCAACAGTGTACAGACAGGGATGCCGCAGCAAGGGAGAGGAAGGAGAAACGACAGCAAGGATAGCAGGTAATGCGTGAAAGGAGAAATGGGGACGGCGGCAGCGTGTGAAAATGAGAATTCGAGCAGCCACAGCAAATGAAATGCGTACGGATTTGCAGATATGGGTAGAGAAAATGAGCAAGGGGTAGACGGCAGCTAGTAAAAGATGAAAACGAAGGGCAAAAAGGCAGCGTAGAGGAGGACTGAGCAAGGAGATGAATGCAGAATGCAAGGATATAGCAGAGATAAGGAAAGATTATCTCAAGAAAACCCAGTACACTTGAAATTCCTCCAGCAATTAAAATTTTTCCAACATAACTCAGATTTTTAGAATATTGATTTAGATGCACCTGAGATTTTCTCTTTTGCAGCAAAATAACACTCAGATTTGCCAGCGAAAATGATCCTGAGGCCAGATCTTACCCTCTGGGGGTTAGATCTGGCTCAGATCTAAGAAAAAAAAATTGAGAAACCCCCTGCAACCCTGCAAAAAACCAGAAAAGATCCAAAACTATGCACAAAAAATAAATAAACCCTTACACCCTAGAGGATATTTGCAATTTTACAATGCTAATTTACAGATTAGAGGCCCTGTTGGCCAGATTAAAAACCGTTTTTGCACAATTAATAAGAAGAGAAATTATGAGAGGCACAAGCCCAAGAAGACCCTGTAAAATAAATTTCCATAAGATAAACCTGGGAATTAGGAAACAATGAGCTTTTTCAAATTTATGAAATCTGAGAGTCGGCTCGTCTGACAGAAGACTTTCCCAAACGTTCAAACGTTAAAAATGATCCCTGCACACTTAGATCTGAACTTTAGATTAATAGAGATTTAAAAAAATAATCATGAGACCTTTCAAAAAAATAGATAACTAATCTTTCCGTCAAATCAAAAATGTCATTTTAGAAACCCAGAAAACTGCACAAGATACCTGTATGCAGATTAATCCATAAAGGCCATCAACCATAAAAATGTCAAATAAAGTAGCAGAGTTTAGAGACAAATCACCACATAGATCTGGAAAAGGAACACCAAAGTTTGTAACCCCAAAGTCTTTATGCTTTATTGATAAAAAAAAATCACAAGAGCTTCCAAGAACAAGTGCACGATTCAAAGATCGAATGAAAATGTCATACCAAGACCTCTAATTTATAAGACAAAATCTCCAACGACTAGTTCGGTTGATCCATGTCAAAAAGATTTGATCATCTTTTAATCTGGACCGTCGAAATTATAAATTTGAGGAAAAACGAATTTATCATTTAATTCCATTTTAATTAACTCAAAAATAATATTTTTGAGTTAATTACCTCAAAATTTTGACTTTGACTTAACCACCTAGGCCCAAGGGTCCAAAATTTCTTGAAATTCTCAATATTCCCTTGGCCTGGGACCTTTAAAAATTCATTTTTTAAGGACAAACGAATTTTTCCTTTGAAGAAATTTAACTCACCTAGGATTTAAAATTAATTAAAATTTTTGCTTAGGATTTTTAATTAATTTGGCTAGAAAATTTAATTAATTGACTGAGAGGGAATTTAATTATTTTTTCCAACCCTCTTTACATAAGATAAATACATTTAGACACATGAAGGGGGAATACCCATTTGTATAGACCCTCAAAAAGCTACTCAATTCTGCGACTCAAAACATGATCTAGTAGACCAAGTAGCTTGTAATAAAATAATCTAGCCAATTACCTAGGATTATTCCCAAACTACTTTTACAAAGACTCGATAGAAAACACTAGGACTCACTTAGCATCTTGATGACAAAATCCACCCTAGCTTTGGAGTGAGGCTGGAGGGGAAAACTCTGTCGATCACTTGTGTCGAAAAACACAAGTAAATCAGTGAGACAAAAAACCTCCTAGGATAAAAATCGTCACCAACATACTAGGCTTACCTAGGTTGTTACATACATGACGGTCTTACTTAGATCATTTACATCATAAACATGCAAAATGGGTTTACATCATTTATAACAATGTCGGCTGCTGATGGAATCTGAATGGCGCGAACACGTCGAACATGATGAATCCCATTTGAAAAAATGGGGGTGTACTGCTATGGGGTCGTTGACAAAGTGTTGTAAACACTACAAACTTGAGCAAAATCTCTTTTTTATGTGTAAGCAATTTGCATGTTTGGCAAAATTCCATTTGATTTAATGATTATGCTTCATGCACGTTGAGGAACCATTGAAGCAGCCTTTTTATAAGAACTTATTTCATTCCACTTGCCATTAAAATGCTACAACACAAGTTTATTTGTTTCTCTCAAAGTTTGTTTTATTATTGCAAGTAAGCACCATCTCATCTCTTGTGGAAAATTTGCATGTATCATTTAAATGAGATTTATCAACATTCATTTCACACAAGCAACTTATTAAAACTTACCTCCAACATAAGTTGGTTGTATAGACCTCTAGGGACCCTCTACTCCCCTATTGACTCCTCACTGTGAGATCCACATAATTTGGGCGAGGGTGAGGTCTGGAGATTGAAGACTTGATTTGAAATATTTGTTGTAGAGTAAGTTTAACTAAAATGAATCAAGAGCACTCTTCACCACATTTCCCTTTGTATGGTTGTTGATCTCAAGCAAGTAGTGTGATGCTTACTTTATATATTTGCAAAGTTTAATTTCACCTTCAAAATCTCAATTTTTGGTTGTTTTTAACTATGACAAGATATGTTTAAATGTCGTGATTTGGTTATCCTGTAATCATTTTTATCCTGCAAATATCTTGTGCTGACATCTTTTGTTTCCGTTTCTAGATTATTGTGTTCTCATATCTTTGAGCATTATTCTTGAGCACGTTATTTAAGGCACTGGTTGAATGGTTTGTCATTGTTATTTCAAAGTTGCTCATAAATGCTCATGAATCTTTAAAATTAATCCAATTTCACTCTAATACTCTCCTAGAAACTCACATCTTTAACTTAGTTTTCCTTTAGGGACTACTCCCCTTAGCTGACCTAAGAGAGAGCTAAAATGGAGAGAGTCAGGATCAATGTGACAGCCCCTTCTCTGAGATCCTTGCCACCAACCACACCTTGTGGGGTTGAAGGCTTTTTCCACTAACTTGTAGGTAGGTGTAGGCGGAAAGGAGAGTTAATAGGATGGTAACTATATTTACTTCGATGTTAATTCTGAATATTCAGATTAATAACTTATGTAAGTAGGAGAAGTAAATCAAGATTTAACAGTAGGGTTTCTTAAGTTTAAGAAATTTTCACATTTATTTTGATGTTTTATTGAATATTTTAGAAAAATAATTGGTTAATTAAATAAAACAAGTAGGAGAAGTAAATCAGAATATCAGGGTTTCTGTAATTTGGATTCAGAAATTTTCACAAGAAGCACGATCCAAAAGTTGTAGCCGTGAAAATCGAGGAGGATGTTTTGCCATGAGTGCCCATGCATCTCCAGGAGGGAGATGGGGTGACATAGAACTGTAGTTCACCTTGAACTTCAGTTGGGCAGGATCCTTGAGGAGCCCACCTCTTGGATCACAACCTTGCTACGGGTGCCCATGATCAGCAGTAGCGGGATGGAGGAGTTTTCAGTCGGTGCAGAGGAATGTCGAGACGACAGTTGCAGTGGGTAGCAGTGCCAACTTCTTAGCAACGCAAAGTAGAGTTGTCGCAGCGCAGAGCAGAGCAGAGCAAAGCAGCAGCAACGCAGTGCATCGAAGGGACATCGCGGTAGCTATCAACAGTCAGTGTCTTTAGCACCAAGATGCATCACTGAACACTTATTCGAATTTTTGGCTGGTTTCAATTGCTTATCTCAGCAACTGAGTTGCAATGTAGATGCAGTTTTAGCAGTGGCAGTGTTAACAGCAATAACAGATGCAGCATTTGAGAGGGAGTTGTAGTATGGATGCAGCAGTGGCAGTGTCATCGACAGTAGTATGGTTGCAACAACAGCGCAGTGGTTGGTGGACAGCTCGTCAGACATCAGCAGCGCAGAGGATGCCTCAGGGTCAGAGCGATATGCAGCAGGAATATTGTTAGAGCACTTTCCTTGCTAAGAGGAAGTGTTGATTTTTAGTAGCATCGGAAATGCTCTAAGTCTCTAAATTTGTGGAGAGGCTTAGGCACTGGTATTCCAAAGAACCCACAAACCGTTTGTGAAAATTCCACTCGAAATATGTTTTAATGAAAAAATTAATTATTTTAATGGGGACCCTAAGTCTAAACTTAGCGAAATTAAATAATTAAAGGGTATTAATAAAACAGAGTGGGAATGATCTAGAAAAATTGAAAATCAAGTCAAGTTATAATCTTAGTCGTTGATTAAAGATTTAATCTCGAACGTTGATGTCTCAACGAGAAGACTATAAAGGAAGGCTTGAGGGTCATTTGGAAAGACAAAACAAGTGAATCTAGTGATCGAATTCTTCTGACAGAGCAGTGCTCGAACGAAGATCAGATCTAAGTGATTCTAGCTTCCGGAGAGAATGATTTTCTGAGTCAGAGAATCATCAACAAAGAGAGGCAGAAAGAGATCCAGCAGAGCCAGTGCAGAGCCACGCAAGGCTACGTAGAAGTTGCACAGTCGCTAAAAGCGTTTAAGAGATTTTACTGTCAGATCAGATTCAGAGGTTGGGATCCAGGGTGTGGGACCGGGAGGCCAAGATCTAAGATTCCGGGAGGTAGATTGATCTTCTAGCTGGTTGACGCAGTGCCTAGAGAGGGTGATGTAGGGACTGCGTAGGAACTGCGCAGTGGCAGCGTAGAGCCTGCCAAGGGCACCTCATCCAGTGATCGGATCAGCCGAGAAATTCCAGTGATTGAGTGAGATAAAACTCACAATTTTTCTGCCAGTATTTCTCTCTCTGTAACTTAACAACCCTTGAGGTATTCAGCGATGTATTTAGAAATTGCTACTACTTAATAATACAAACCCTCATATCTGCTGCACTGGTTTTCTTGCATTGGGTTTTCCCGGGGACTTTTTTCCAAAATAAAGGTGTCCTATGTGTGTATTGTTCTTTGCTCAGTTTCCTTGTTTCAAAATCATATTTAATTAAGTGTAGGTTGCTTCAGTAATTTGTTTCCTGAGATTGTTAGATCTAGGAATTTTCACATTGTCAACAACTCCACATGATTGCTCATGCTCCCCAGAGGCATCTTCATATGACCCCATGGAATTATCCAAATAAGAGTCCTCATCCTGACATACAAAAGGAATATCCTCCTGCTTTACCTCTGCCATCTCCTCTATATCTCCCAAGCATGAGTGGTCAATTCCCTAAGGTTCTTTGCAGATGAAGCAAAGACCCTTCCTCCTCAGCTCATGCTTGTTGCACGGTCCACCAATCCTCTGCAACTCCTCCTGGGTCAATCGTCTCCTAAACAACTCAATGTCCTGCACTGATAACCTTTCGACAAGCCCATACGCAGTAGGTGAAACCAACTGCTCTCTCCTCCAAATGGCCAATAATTTGGACTACAACCTCCTGCAAATGGCATTATGGCCTCTCATACATGAGGAGAAAATTGACTACATGTGTGCTATCACTGTGTCAGGATGATGTTTCCTAATGTTGAAGAAGCATTGGAACATCTAGAGGATCAAATCGTCACACTCCAACTCAAACATGAGGTCATAAGATCTAACCAAGGCCATGACTTCTAGAATCTCTAGCCTCTTCCCAAAGGTAGGGCCCTCGCTGTTATCCAAATCCTGAAAGGTCTCCACGATCAATCTGAAGACTCTCCTCATAATGTCATCACTATAAGGAGGTACTTGTGCAGTCAGCCTCATGATACTACCAAGACAAGAGGCAACTGGAAGTTTGACTCCCATACAAGGATGCTCCAAATACTTGGGTTGTATTAAGGCAAGCATGGTTGGTTTTAGAGCCCAAATCAAGCTCTTCCCATCTGGAGCGAAGCAAGTTCTTCCAGCTTGAGAGTGGCTTTTGCTGTAACCGCCATGACTCTCAAATTTGTCCCAGGTGCAAGAATTTTGTGTCCCAAATCATGTTCTTTCTGTGGTTGCTCCTACTGTAGCATAGAAAGTATTCCCTTAGAAAGGGATCTACTAATTTTTGCTGCTATTTTAATGAAGGAATTGATGAAAGTTTGATCCATGTTTTACTCAATGATGACAAGGACAATTGTGATAATGAGGCCAATTTCTTTTTTTTTTTAGTTTGTTGAATTTGTCACTGAGGTGTTTTGGATAAACAGTTTGATGAAAAAATGTTGTCAATGTAGTTTATAATTTTGTTTCGGGACCACACATACAATGTTTCAAAAAACTTCGAGACACATTTACATTGCTTATATCAAGCCCAAAATTTAACATACTGCTGATATATGACAATAACACCTCCCCCAAGAACAATTTTCCTCATTTGAATTTGAATATACGATGAGCAGAAAATAAAGATTGAACCTGGTATTCCTCTACAACAATAATGCAACTCCTTTGTTTTATGCTGCGAAAAATGATAAGAGGATTGTCCACCAAAACCTGGTACTCAACGAATATACCCCTCTTCCATCTTCTATTGACAAACCACTACAACATTGTCATAAAACCCTCTAGCACTCTTGCAGTAGGTTTCTAGTATCTTAGCACGAAAGAATTGTCTATCCTTCATAAGTAGGAGTTATGAACTCTACTACAGTCTTCCAATGCTGGCTCAACCTTCGGCAAGAAACACAGATTTTCTTAGATTGTTCCAGCGTTTGAACACTTCAGCAATGGATACAACAACAAATGCAAGCTCATCAACAGTATCTGACAAACACTATACAGCAAAAGCAGTGTATACGTGTTGATTTTTGGTAGCATCGGATGTGCTCTAAGTCACAAATTTTGCAGGGAGGCTTAGACATGTGTATTCCAAAGAACCCAGAAAGCGTTTTGGGAAATTTCACCCGAATTGTGTTTTATTAAAATAATTAATTATTTTTAATGGGAGCCTAACTCTAAACTTAGGGAATTAAAATAATTAAAGGGTATTAATAAAACAGAGTGTGAAACTTCTAGAAAAAGATGGAGATCAAGTCAAGTTAATTCTAGTCGTTGATTAATGATTTAATCTCGGTTGTTGAAGTCTCAACGAGAAGATTATAAGGACTTGATGGGCATTTGGAAAAACACACCAAGTGAGTCTAAAGATCGATTTTCTCAAGTGGGCAGTGCTCAGAAGCGGAGAAGATCATCGAGTTGATTCAATTGCAGTGAGGGGCAGTGATAGTTCCAATTGGAAAGTCTTTTCCTAAGACGGGAATACATCGCAGAGAAGGCAGAGAAGAGAACGTAGAAGAGACAGTGTAGCAGCTACGCAAAGGTAGTGCAGGGGCCACGCAGAGGCAGCATTGCAGCCTTCAGGAGATCAACGATTTTGCTGAGGATCAGTCAGATCAAGTGCCAGAGTGTCGAGGTGTGAGACCGAAGGGGCCATAAGATCAGATCCAGCCAACAGAAAATCCGACAGAAGGAGCTGACGCAATTCCTAGCCAAGGTGACGCAAATCTGTACAGAGGAAACGTGGGGCTGTCCAGTTCAACGTGGGGTCAGTGTTGGATCTCCAGTTAGTGTGAGGACATTTTCTCAGTAATTCTCTATTAGAAATTTTCTCCGTATGGATGGCCAGTAAGGCATCCTAGTTGTATTCAAAACTTTTGCTTAATAAAATCAAACCCTCATCTGCAACACCGATTTTCCCGCATTGGGTTTTTTCGGGGACTTAGTCCAAAACTAACGGTGTCATGCGTGTTATTTTATTTTTCTTGCTCAGATCTTCTTTCTGCATTTATTTAAGTAAAGGTTGCAATGTATTTGCTTCATTACTTACTTGTAGAACACAGTAAATAACTTGCATAATTTATCAAGTAGGAGAAGTAATATTAGTTTGCTGCAATAGGATTCTGGGAGTTAGGAATTTTCACATGGTATTAGAGCAGTGCAGGTGAAGCAACAGAGTAGATCAGAAAATCTCAGCGTTGAAGAATAAGTGGGAGGTCGAATAGTTGCATAGGCAGCTAATCAAATCACCAAAGGATTATGCAGTCGAGGCCAGGAGGGCTAGATTCACGAGGAAAATCTCTCTCTGAGTGAGTCGACAGAGAGGTAAGATTTCCTAATTCGTGATTTGTCAGTGGCAAAGGGATCAGCGCAGCAGTCGCTTCAGCACAGACCAGATCTATGTGGGATGCAGTTTTTCTGCAGCATACTTTTGGGCAGAAAAGCGCCAGAAAGAAGAAGAAGACATAATTGAAGGAATATTCTTCCTCAGTGAATTCCTAGCCAAAGGATTTTAATTCTCAGTGGTTGAGCAGCAATGTTGAGTAGCAGATCTACTAACTCCAGCAGGGAGTGCATAGGCCAGCCTAGCAGCTGCGGAGAGGGGAGAGAGAGTAGTTCAACATTTTTTTCAGTCGGCAGAGATGGCAGCAAATGGGCTGAGAGATCAAGATCGGTTGGAGGGAGCCTCTAACTATGTGATCTGGCAGTCAAGGATTGGATGCTTGTTAGATGAGCATGATCTCAAAGCTTTCATCGATAGCATGGTAGCTATCCCCATGGATGCAGATCCATAGAGAGCATACCAAAAAGATACGACAAAAGCGAAGCATTTGATCCTCGACGGAGTGAAGGGTCATGTCGCATGCCAAATCGCAAGCAAAGGGATCGCAAAGGAGATGTGGGATGCCTTAGCAACGCTATATCAGGGATCTTTCGAGCAACGAAAGATGTTCTTGCAGGAGAATATGCGATCAACACGGATGCAGAAGGGAGAGCGCATTGATCCGTTCCTATCTAAGCTTCAGGAAGTCTGAGATCAGCTGACAGCTGTGGGCGCTGCGCCTCAGGCCACCGACATGGTCAGATTAGCAATGAACTCAGTTTCAGATGAATGGTAGGTCTTTGTCCAAAGCATCCTGGGCAGAGAAATACTGCGTCATTGGGAGACGATGTGGGTTCTCTTCAGCAGGAAGAGATGACGTGAGACATGATCAAGTGTAATATTGATGGTAGCAGCAGCAGTGGGACAAAGCCCAAGGAGGAGGAGGAGGAGAATGCATCCCTTGCATCAAAGGGTCAGCAGGAGCAGCGGAGACAGAAAAAGGACGTTTCAAAGCTCAAGTGCTTCCGGTGTGGGGAGTATGGTCATTACGCCACATAGTGTCCTCTCAAGAAAAAGGACAAAGATGAGAAGCATGATCCGCGAGCTGCAACCGCAAGGATCGAGGAGGAGGAGTTCGCCATAATTGCTCACATATCTCCTGGGGAGAATTGGGGTGATCTAGAATAGTAGTTTAGTAGAGCTGCAGTTGGGCAGGATCCTTGAGGAGTCCACCTCATGGATCAATACCTTGCAATGAGAGCCCAAATCAGAAGTAGCAATATGGACAAGTGTCAATTGATGCAGAGGGTTGTCGGAGTGACAGCGCAATGGCTAGAAAGCGCCAGAGTTTGAGCAGTGCAGAGTTAGCAGCAGTGCAGGAAGGCACAACACAGAGTCAACAGCAGCGCAGCAGCTTTAGAGGGTCAGCGCAGAGTCTAGCAGCAGTCAGACCTTCAGTATCAGATGCATCATGCTGAACACTTAGTTCAGTGTTTGGATGTTTTTTTGTTGCATCAGGCAGCAAAGTTGCAGTGCAGTAGCAGTTGAAAGCAGTACGCAGGGTCAGGAATAGCATAGATGCAACAACACAGTTTGTGAAATTTTCAAGAGGAAAATATTTCTGCAATACTTGGTTTATTTCTCCTACTTATGAGATAAGTTATTTACATATGCTTCAGTAAATTCTGAAATAAACACATTTGCAAATCTTCACTATCATTAAGAGCATAAGAACAGAAAGAAAATGTACACAAGTAGCACAATAGAAACAACCACATGAACACAGTTATTTTTGGACAATTGTCTCGGAAAAACCCAATGTGGGAAAGTCGGTGCAACAGATGAGGGTTTTATATTTATCTTCAGAAATGGAAAGTACATTTACAAGAGTCTGATGAGCAGAGAAAAATTTGCAAACACCTGGCTGAATTTCTGGACCTTCTGACAGATTTCAGACACTCGGGGTGACCTCCTTCACCCTTTGCGTTATCCAGCGTGAGAGCTCTATGAGTCTCTCCCTGGACTGCGTGATTCTACGTGGACGGGGTCTTGTTGTTGATCAACTCACCCTTCCCTTCATCCCCCTGACTTCTGCTTCCTGATAACTAACTCCTCTCTCCTCCTGCTTCTACAACCCTTCCTCTACAATCTCACCCACTGAAATCGAATTCTCTTGCTTCATAATCGATTTCCTTCGGGTACTGAGAGTGTCCCCGGCTTGATTTCCAAATGGCCCTCAAGTCTCTTCTTCTAGTCTTCTCGCTGATGAATCAGCGACCAAGATTATATTGTTAATCAATGGCTCAGATTAAGAGATGACTTGATCTTAGTTTTCTAGAAGATTCACACTCTGCTCTATTAATACCCTTTAATTATTTAATTTCCCTAAGTTTTAACTTAGGGTTTGCATTAAAATAATTAATTATTTTAATAAAGTCATATCCGAGTGGAATTTCCACAAACGATTTCTGGGTTCTTTGGATAACTGATGTCCAAGCCTCTCTATTAAAAATGAGACTTAGAACACTTTCCGATGCTATAGAAATCAACACTGCCTCTTAGCAAGGAAAGTGTTTAAGCAAGATACTGTTGTACTGCTCTGACTTTACATCATCTGTTGCGTTGATGATGTCCTGGTTGCTGCCCCTCATCTCTGCGCTGCTACTTCCTGTATTGTTACTCTGCCACTGCAGCATCTGTACTGCAACTCCCTCTTCTTTTGAAAACCACCCTTTCCTCTAATGGAAGGGGTTCTCGACCATCCCCATCTTCTCTCTAAAGTAAGTGAACTTGATCTTACTTAGAGCCTTTGTGAGGATATCTACCACTTGTTCTCCTGTAGAAGTGTATCGCAACTGTACTGCTCCCCTTTGGACATAGTCCCTTATAAAGTGACACCGAATGTCAATGTGTTTCGACCAGTCATGAAACACAGGATTTTCAGAGAGCTTAATGCAGCTCTGATTATCGCACATAATCCCGGTCAGTTCTATCCACTTCTTGAGTAGGTTCAAGAGCAATTTGCGGAGCCATATGGCCTTGCACGAAGCTGTGCTTGCTGCCATGTACTCTACCTCGACTGAGCTCAGTGCTACAGATTTCTGTTTCCTGCTGCACCAGGAGGTCATTCCTGATCCGAGACTGAAATAGTACCCACTGGTACTTTTTCAATCTACTGTGCTTCCAACCCAGTCTGCATTTGTGAACCCACTCAACTGGATCTCATTACCCTTGGTGTACTTCAGCCCATACTCGATTGTCCCTCTCAAGTATCTGATAACATGTTTGGCTGCTGCCCAGTGAGCCCTCCTTCGTTCCACCATGAACTGACTGAGGGTATTCACTGCATAACAGATGTCTGGTCTCGTATTGACCAGATACATCAATGATCTGATGAGTTGTCTGTACAATGTGGGATTAGCCTCATCATCCTCCGATGTGTCTATCTTCTTCCAGTTAGTAATCTGGCGTGGCCATGGGTCTACAGTCTTCCATCTAAAATCTCTTCAGGATTTATGTCGTGTATCTTCCTTGTCCTAGGAAGATTTCCCCTTTCTGTTGCTAGACTTCTAATCCAAGAAAATAGTGCATCTGCCCTAGGTCCTTCATGCCGAATTATGTTGCCAAATTCTCCTTGCAGTCCTTGATGAGCTTGGATGATCCGGTCAAAAACAGGTCATCCACATAAAAAACAAGAATAAGCGGCTCATCTCCTACTCTCAAGTGGTATAGGTTGGGATCTGTGTCACTCTTGACAAACCCCATCTTCTGCAAGTAGCTATCAACCGTCCATACCATGCCCTGGGGGCTTGTTTTAAGCCATAGAAGGCTTTCTTAAGTTTGCAAACATAAGTCTTCTGCTCATGTGTCTCGAAACCCTCTAGCTGCTCTATGTACACTTCCTCCTCTATCACCCCGTTCAAGAACGTTCTCTTGACATCCATCTGGTGAATCTCCCATCCCATTTGTGCAACCAGAGAGATGACAGATCTCATAGAAGTGTATCGTGCTACTGAGGCGAAGGTTTCTTCATAGTCAATGGCTTCCTTCGGTGCATACCCCTTAGCTACAAACCTTGCCTTGAACTTCTCTTTGCTGCTATCTGCAACATATTTGATCTTGTAGATCCATCTGGATCCTACAACTAATCTGTCCTCTGGTCTAGGGACTACTTCCCATACATCGTTTGTCATCATGGAGCTATACTCCTCCACCATGGCATCCACCCATACTTGATGCTGAGCCGCTTCCCGAAAGGTAGATGGTTCACCAACCTGAGCCACTAGTACTTGATATCTGTCTGGTTGTTTCCTTATCCTCTTTCCTTCTCTAGGGGCTCCAACAAATTCTTCTCCATCCTTAAGAATTTGTTGAAATTCTCTACTCAGTCTTCCATCAGTTGTGGGCGGTCTCACCTGTTCTTCCTCCTGTTCTTCTTCGAAGGAGCTCTCCTTAGAATTATTGTGCCTTGGAGAGGCACTTGAACTCTCCTCTGTAAGTCGTTGAGGCTGTACCAGTGGATCTTCCTCAATCTGCGTATCTGTGGCCATTTCTCGAGATTTCCTAAAGGCTCTCTCCTCCAGGAATTTCACATCCCTCCTTACCACGACTTTCCTGCTCTCTGGAATATAGATGCGATATGCCTTTGCATTCTCGCTATAGCCCATCAGAAAACCCTTTTCTGCGGTTTGATCCAACTTCTTTCTCTTTTCATCTGGAACATGGCAGTACACCATGCTGCCGAATATCCTGATGTGGCTCACTTCTTGCTTGTTGCATGTGAACACACTCTCGGGAGTTACCTTCCCCAAAGCTATATTGGGAACTCTGTTCTGAATATATACTGCTATATTGCAAGCCTCTGCCCATAAGAATTTGGGCATATCTTGGTCATACAACATTGCCCTTGCAGCTTCTATTATGGTCCTATTGTCGCACAGATTGTCCGACACCGTGACAACGGCTCAGATCAGGGGTTGTCACCCTGATCCCCAATCTCTCTATCTAAGTTGTCTCCTTGCAAGCTAAGGGAGGTAGACCCTATTATAAATGAAGAGGAAAAATCTAGGAGACACAGCTAAAACACCAAATACTTGAAAAATTAACGAGATTTCATGGATTGATTATGTTAAAACCAATGCCTTATGGAGTCAAACAAGATCCCGTTATGCAATTAAAGATAAGTATTGGATGTATAACTGTTGCTAAACGACCACAATGATATTCAATAGAAAGTGCCACGATCATTCATTTAAGATACTGAAGCAATGCTATCATGAAACGATCATTAAGACAAATGCCAGATGCTTGAAAAATTTCCGAAATTATGATATTTCCAATATAACCCAGTTCGAAAATTAAAATGTTCCACAGTCAAACTTTAGATAGAAAAGTTTAGGCTTGTTTGACTATAAGACTTAGAAATTTTTTAGAATTTTGAAATTTTATATTTTTTATTATTTTTTTATTATTTTTAATGAAAAAATTTTAAAATTTAAAATCCTAAGTCTAAAACTACAAGCTAAATCTAGACAAAACTAGAATAAACTTAAACTAAATTAAAACAAACACACAAAATTAATTTTTTCATACGGTCATCATCAAATTTTTCAATTTCTTTTCCCTTAGAATCTGTCAAAGATCTATCAAAATCTGGAGTTTTGGACATTCCAGATGCTTTCTTATCTTTTTCAATCTCCTCAGCTAAAGATTGACAAGCCTTATAATTTGCAGTTTTAGCCCGCCTTAACTCATATGAAGTATCATAATCAAAAGCATCAATGTAAAAATTCAGAAGAGATCCATCAGGAGGTTTATGAGTTTGAGATATTTCTCTAAGAACACCATTAAATCTCCTGTTAAATTCTTCAGTCGTTTCATTTTCTTTCTTTTTTATGGTACTGATTTCTCTTACCAAATGCCTATCTTCCCTTTTATCACCATACTTTTCCTTAAAAGCAGTTACAATTGATTCAAAAGTATCAAATGAATTATCAGGTTTTTCCGTAAACCATTCAGCAACATCCTCGCCAAAAGTAAGAACAAAAGTTCTCATCTTTACATCCTCGAAATTATTATTTGCAACTGCAAATCTATTCCACCAGTTAGTGAAAGCAAACAAATGAGACTTGACACTAATTGCTTCATTTCCTTGAAAAGAAGGTAATTTATCCATTTGAGGGACATCATGGGGATAACCCTGAATATTAGCAAAATTACACGGGGCAAAAACATCCATGATATCGTTTTTAGGATTTTAGAAATAGATCCGTGTTCAAGAATAGTCAAAAGGTCCTCAAGAAGCGAACTTCTTAGCAGGAACTCTTGTAAGAAATGAAAGAATTGGAGTCACCACTTGAACATGAAACTAATTCTAAAACAGAAGAAATAATCGAGAGATAGCAGATGGATATCAGGGGGGGATTCTTGTCCGGGAGTAAAAAGATGAAGAAGTGGAGTCACCACCCAAACAAGAAGCCAACCGAAATGTCCAGGTGCTAAAGATGAAATGATTAGATGATGAAGAGATGAAAGAACGCCAGAAAATGTGATCCCTTATGACAGGCTAATGAATGGCGAAAGAAGATTTAAAAGATTAGAAAATGTCGCTAAGACCAAGGACAGAAAAAACTCTATCCCCGACAACAGCGCCAAAAAATGTTGTCGCACAGATTGTCCAGGCACTGCGACAACGGCTCAGATCGGGGGTTGTCACCCTGATCCCCAATCTCTCTATCTAAGCTGTCTCCTTGCAAGCTAAGGGAGGTAGACCAGTGTTACACGGGGACTCGCCCCCCCACCTAGGGGTCTAGAATCCTCGCCCCCTCGCGCTCCGGGGTCTTGGGGACTTCCAGGGGACATTTCCCGACGCTCCCAAAAATCAAAAAATTAAGGGGGACGTCAAAGGGGACGTTTCCTCAGATTGAGGGGTCGAGGGTGCTTTAGGGAGCGTGAGGGAGCATGAGGGGACGAGAGGGAGCGTGAGGGGACGGGGTCGAGGGTGCTTTCAGGAGCGTGAGGGAGCGTGAAGGGAGCGTGAGGGGGCAGGAGGGAGCGTGAGGGGGTGTGTGGGGCCCACAATTAAAAAAAAAAATGAAAAAAAAAAATATATATATATATATTTTAATAATCGATTGTTTAATTAAATTAATTTTTAGGTTTCAGTTGTTTTCATTGTATCATTGTATCATTGTATCATCCGCACTTAACACTTGCCGCCCAACCCTTAGCATTTGCCGCAGCCGCCGGAAGAAGCCCACAGTCGGAAGAAGTTATGTTTTATGTTTTATGTTTCACTGTTGCAAACATAACTTTAAACTTATTTGCTTTTAAGTTTTAATATTTATGTTTCAGACTTGAGTTGTAAACTTCAGTTTAAAGTTTATTTTGAATCTTGATATAATATCATATATGTCATGACTCATATGATATCTTAAACTTTATTTTCATTGTCATTGCTAGTAGTTACATTAATGATTATACAGTTACAAAGTTACATATGAATCTATGATGTATGTTTTAACTTTTAGCTTTTAAATTTGTTTCAGTTAGATGATTCATTATTCATTGATTTATAATTTTTAAATTTTATCATTTATGATTTATCTTTCATGATGTAGGTGTATGATGATTGTATAAACATTCCTTGCAAAAATGAAAAATACAATTGCATTATAAATATTTATTATTAAATTTTCCAATGATATATCATATATAATATTATAATATTATATATATTTTTATATTTTATAATTTTTATGACTCCGACGTCCCCCCACGTTTCCCGAAAATTGGTAGGGAGCTTTTGCATAGGCCGCTCCCGCGCTCCCTCGCCCCCTCGCTCCCACCTCCAGGGGACTTGGTGGAACATTGAGGTAGACCCTATTATAAATGAAAGGAAAAATCTAGGAGACACAGCTAAAACACCAAATACTTGATAAAATTAACGAGATTTCACGGATTGATTATGTTAAAACCAGTGCCTTATGGAGTCAAACAAGCTCCCGTTATGCAATTAAAGATAAGTATTGGATGTATAACTGCTGCTAAATGACCACAATGATATTCAATAGAAAGTGCCACGATCATTCATTTAAGTTACTGAAGCAATGCTATCATGAAACGATCATTAAGACAAATGCCAGATGCTTGAAAAATTTCCGAAATTATGATATTTCCAATATAACCCAGTTCGAAAATTAAAATGTTCCACAGTCAAACTTTAGATAGAAAAGTTTAGGCTTGTTTGACTATAAGACTTAGAAATTTTTTAGAATTTTGAAATTTTTTATTTTTTATTATTTTTTTATTATTTTTAATGAAAATTTTTTAAAATTTAAAATCCTAAGTCTAAAACTACAAGCTAAATCTAAACAAAACTAGAATAAACTTAAACTAAATTAAAATTAAAACAATTAAATAACAAACATTAAAACTAAACTAAAACTCAAAATCTTTAAAGAAAAAAAAAAAAAACCTAAACTAAATCGAAATTAAAATAAACAACCGACCAAACTAAAACTTAACAATATTAAACTACAATCTAAATATTAAAACAAACTTGAATCTAAAAGAAATTTTAAAACAAAAATCTAATTAACATTACAATCTACGACTAACTTTAAAAAAATTGAATCTGCACTAAAAAGAAATGAAACGCGGGCTGAGATTTGATTTATGCGTGAGTTTTTGTTGTTGTTTGCTACAGGTCGACTGGTCGGCAGAGAAGGACGAGGCTTCGATGGAGAAAATGGACGTGAGGGCAAATATGCAGGTAGAGCAAATAGGGCACGACGGTGAGGAAACAAGAGCTCAACAGCGGAGGAGGAAATGTCGAGGGCAAACAGAGAACGGGGTCAACGAAAGTTAATGTTTTGTGTTGCAGGTGGGCGACGGACAGAGGAACGACGGCATGTTAACGAACGATGCAGATGGCAAGGAGCTGGAGTGTAGGAGGAAATGGACAAGTGTGAAAAGAAGTAAGATGGAGCTGTAGAGAAGGGTTGACGTCAAAGACAGGGGCAGCGTGAGAAGGGTTTCGGACGGGCAAGGGAGACTGGAAGCAGGGAAAGGGTAAGAAAATCCAAGGAACGTTGGCTGCAGTGGAGGATGATAAGAGAAAACGATTTGCAATTCAGATGGGTAAACGGATAGCAGAGGGAAACAAGGCAGCGAATAAATCCAGAAATCTCTGATCTCATACACTTCTTCAATCAAATGACGCTCAGATCCTTGTGCTCCTTTAAATCAAATAATGTCCAGGTTTGCCCACAGTGGGGATTCTGAGGCCAGATCTGGCCCTTGGGGGCTGGATTTGGCTCAGATCTTTTAAAAAAAAATTCTGAGTGAACCTGTAACCTGCAAAACCAGTCAGATCTGAAAATATATACACCTAAAAATTTATTAAACCCTTACAGCCTTAATAAAAATACAAATTTACAAGCTAATTTACAGATTTGAGGCCCTCATGGCCAGATTTGAAACATTTGAGCACAATTTTTAGAGATTTAAAATTTTAAAGAGATGCAGGAGCCTTAAAAAACCCTGCAAAATCACCAATTTCGTAAGATAGATTTGGAATTTAACAAATAATGAGCTTTTCATATTTATGCTATATGAGAGTCGATTGGTCCAACCGAAGACTTCCCTAGATGCTCAAATCTTTAAAAAAAATTCCCTGCACACTTAGATCTGAACTTTAGATTGATAGAGATTCAAGAAAATAACATAAGATCCTTCAGAAAAATCAAAATTTCATCTTATGAACCCAGAAAACTGCACAAGATACCTATATGCAGATTAATCCATGAAGGCCATCAACCATAAAATGCCAAATTAAGTAGCAGAGTTCAGAGAAAAGTCACCACATAGATCCGAGAAGGAACATCAAAATTTGTAACCCCAAAGTCTTTATGCTTTATTCCTTAAAAATTTACAAAAGCTTCTAAGAACAAGTGCACAATCCTAAGATCGGATGATTCAAGACTGACAAAGACCTCTAAATTTATAGGACAAAATCTCCAACAGCTAGTTTGGATGATCCTTGTCAAAATAATTTCAACCGTCCAAAAGATTTAATCATCTTTTAATCAGGAGCGTTGAAATTATAAATTTGGGGAAAAACGAATTTATCATTTAATTCAATTTTAATTAACTCAAAAATATTATTTTTGAGTTAATTACCCCAAAATTTTGACTTTGACTTAACCACCAAGGTTCAAAGTTCCAAAATTTCTTAAAATTCTCAATATTCCCTTGGCCTGGGGCTTTTAAAAATCATTTTCCAAGGACCCACAAATTTTGCCTTTGAAAGATTTAATCCTAACTTAGGACCCCAAATTAATTAAATTTCTGGTTTAAGATTTTTTTAAATTAATTGACCAGAAAATTTAATTAATTGACTGAGAGGGGATTTTAATTATTTTTCCAACCCTCTTTACATAAGATAAAACATTTAGACACATGAAGGGGGAATACCCATTCGTATAGACCCTCAAATAAATACCCAATTCTGCGACTTAAAACATGATCTAGTAGACCAAGTAGCTCAAACTACTTTTACAAGGACTCGATAAAAGACACTAGGACTCACTTAGCATGCTGATGACAAAATCCACCCTAGCTTTGGGGTGAGGCTGGAGGTAAAAACTCTGCCGATCACTTACGTGAATTAGTGAGACAAAAACCTCCTAGGATAGAAATCATCAACATACTAGGCTTACCTAGGTTGTTACATACATTGACGGTCTTACTTAGATCATTTACATCATAACATGCAAAATGGGTTTACATCATTTATAACAAAATATCATCTGTCGATGAAATCTGGATGACGTGAACCTCGAACATGATAAGTCCCATTTGAAAAAATGGGGGTGTACTGCTATGGGGTCGTTGACAAAGTGTGGTCAACAGGTCCGATTCTTCCATTCTACAACTCTATTTTGCTTCGATTCTTCTGTTCTGCAACTCTATTTTGCTCTGGATTATATGGAGTTGTCCATTCTCTCTTGATGCCTTCCTTTGCACAGAAATTTGTGAAGTCTTTTTCGATATATTCTCCACCGTTATCTGACCGCAACTTCTGGATCTTCTTTCCTGTAGAGTTCTCCACCAATGCTTTGAAATCCTTAAACCGATCAAAGTCTTCATCTTTGGTTTTCAAAAAATAAATCCAAGTTTTTCTGGAATGATCATCAATGAAGGTGCCAAAGTACTTTGCCCCACTAAGAGCAGTTGTGGACATTGAACCACAAATGTCAGAGTGTATTAACTCTAATACGCCTTTGGATCTGCTACTGCTTCTTGGAAATGTTGCCTTAGCGTACTTCCCTATTACGCATCCCCTGCAAACTTCGTCTTTCTTCATGCTGAGTTCAAGAGACCCTATGACAGTATTTTTGAGAATCCCCAAGGCTCCATGATGTAGATGTCCCATCCTTTTGTGCCATAATTCATTCAGATCTCTATCATCTGTACTGCCAATCACGGCCACCGGAGATTCAAGCTGGAATTTATACATCTTGTGACTCCTTACTCCGATTAGTGCCTTTTTGCTCTAGTTAGGGTGTTTGACATACACCTTATCTCGAATAAAGTATACATCATAGCCCTTGTTCTGAAGTTGAGACAATGAGAGTAAATTCATCCCCAACCCTGGTACATGCAGAACATTCGTGGCTCGAATCTTGTTTCCATCCTCAGTCTGAAATGTTACGATACCTCTCTCAATGGGGATACATTTTGCCTTGTTTCCCATAGTTATCTAGAAATTCAACTGTTCTTCTTGGTAGTTCAAAAAATTTTCTCGAACCCCCATCATATGAGCAGATGCTCCACTGTCAATATACCAAACACTTGGAGGAGTTGTGCTCGACACACAAGCAAGATCCTCCTCTAGTTTGGATGTCAGCACTTTCATGTCGTGTTCTCTTTGCATTTTTGCATGCTCTGGAGGACTGCGTGAGTCCCTTTGACTGCGTGAACCCTTCCAGATGATGGAAATTTGGTCCATGGCAGATCCTCCCTTTCTGTTTTTAGCCCTCTGCTCTGATACCATGTGAAATTTTCAAGAGGAAAATATTTCTGCAATAATTGGTTTATTTCTCCTACTTATGAGATAAGTTATTTACAGATGCTTCAGTAAATTCTTAAATAAACACATTTGCAGATCTTCACTATCATTAAGAGCATAAGAACAGAAAGAAAATGTACACAAGTAGCACAATAGAAACAACCACATGAACACAGTTATTTTTGGACAATTGTCCCCGGAAAAACCCAATGTGGGAAAATCGGTGCAGCACATGAGGGTTTTATATTTATCTTCAGAAATGGAAAGTACATTTACAAGAGTCTAATGAGCAGAGAAAAATTTGCAAACACCTGGCTGAATTTTCTGGACCTTCCAAACAACTTTCAGACCCTCGGGGTGACCTCCTTCACCCTCTGCATCATCCAGCGTGAGAGCTCTATGCAGTCTCTCCTTGGACTGCGTGATTCTGCGTGGAGGGGGTCTTGCTACTGATCAGCTCACCCTTCCCTTCATCCTCCTGGCTTCTGCTTCCCGATAATTGACTCCTCCCTCCTCCTTCTGCTTCTGCAACCCTGCCTCTACAATCTCACCCACTGAAATCGAATTCTCTTGCTTTAGAATCGATTTCCTTCGAGTATTGAGAGTGTCCCCGGCTTGATTTCCAAATGGCCCTCAAGTCTCTTCTTATAGTCTTCTCGCTGATGAATCAATGGCCAAGATTATATCGTTAATCAATGGCTCAGATTAAGAGATGACTTGATCTTCGTTTTCTAGAAGATTCACGCTCTGCTCTATTAATACCCTTTAATTATTTAATTTCCCTAAGTTTAACTTAGGGTCTGCATTAAAATAATTAATTTTTTTAATAAAGTCATATCCGAGTGGAATTTCCACAAACGATTTATGGGTTCTTTGGATAACTGATGTCCAAGCCTCTCTACCAAAAATGAGACTTACAACACTTTCTGATGCTATAGAAATCAACAGTTGGTAGGCAGCAGTGTCAGACATCAATAGTGTAGAGGGAGATGTTACAGAATCAGTGTAGCGCTTCAGCAAGAAGTATTACTAGAGCACATTCCTTGCTAAGAGGGAGTGTTGATTTTTGGTAGCATCGGATGTGCTCTAAGTCTCAAATTTTGTAGGGAGGCTTAGACACATCTATTCCAAAGAACCCAGAAAGTGTTTTGGGAAATTCCACCCGGATTGTGTTTTATTAAAATAGTTAATTATTTTTAATCAAAGCCTAAGTCTAAACTTAATTAAAATAATTAAAGGGTATTAATAAAACAGGGTGTGAATCTTCTAGAAAAAGACAGAGATCAAGTCAAGTTAATCTTAGCCGTTGATTAGCGATTTAATCTCGGTCGTTGAAGTCTCAATGAGAAGATTATGAGGACTTGATGGGCATTTTAAAAACACACCGAGTGAGTCTAAAGATCGATTTTCTCAAGTGAGCAATGCTCAAAAGCGGAGAAGATCATCGAGTTGATTCAATTGCAGTGACGGGTAGTGATAGTTCCGATTGGAAAGTCTTTTCTTAAGCTAGGAATACATAGCAAATAAGGCAGAGAAAAGGACGTAGAAGAGGCAACGTAGCAGCTACGCAGAGGCAGCGCAGGGCCACGCAGAGGTAACGCTGTAGCCTTGAGGAGATCAACGATTTTGCTGAGGATCAGTCAAATCCAGTACTAGAGTTCCAGGGTGTGAGACTGGAGGGGCCAGAAGATGTCGGGGTGATGCAGATTTGCACAGAGGTAGCGCGGGGCTGTCTAGTGCAGCGTGGGGTCAGTGTCGGACCTCCAGTGTTTGTGTGAGGACATTTCCTCACTAATTCTCTGTCAGTAATTTTCTCTATATGGATGGTCAGTAAGGCATCCTAGTTGTATTCAAAACTTCTACTTAATAAAATCAAACCCTCATCTGCTACACCGGTTTTCCCACATTGGGTTTTTCCGGGGACTTAGTCCAAAAATAACGGTGTCGTGCGCGTTATTTTCTTTTTCTCGCTCAAATCTTGTTTCTACATTTAATTTCCGTGGTTTATTTGTGTGAAGGTTGCAGTGTATTTGCTTCAATATTTACTTGTAGAACACAGTAAATAACTTTCATAATTTATCAAGTAGGAGAAGTAATATCAGTTTGTTGCAATAGGATTCCCATGTGCGCTCTTAATTCCAGCAAATTCATCACAAGGCACAACCCCTACAAACGATCTCTTCACAACTTCAAGTACAATAAAATTCCCTGTCGTTTATGGTGTGTTCTCGTGGAAACATGGTGTCTCTTGTGTTGATCAGGTTTGTCCCATCCGCCAAATGACAAGAAGGCAAACATCACCTTATTCGTGGCCAGCAATGAACAAACAAAACGAATGTTGCCTGCAATACAATCTTCCAATCTTGACCACAACCTTGATCTACTACACCGAATATTAATTTTAGCTAATTGATTAGACCAGTCCAGCTCCCATAATGTAATACTTGGACCGATATGAAACTGGAGATTCGGCTTGATTACAACTACCGTCGGCAATTCATAGACCAGATCTAGTCCAGTCCAACTCCAGAATAGCGATGCTCAGCTTGATCCTGTTTACAATTGCCGCTTGAAACATCATTCTCGGACCGACGCGTTAACAAGTAAAAATAAAATTCGACAGAATCCAGACCCTCTTGATTTAGCAATGAGAACTTGATAACGAATCCTTCCAATACAAAATTTTATCTCATGATTTAGGGCGACGTGGCAATAAGAATTCAAATAAAAATTCAGCGGCCGGTAGTAATGCGGCTCTCTGAACTCGGACCCACTGTAATATTCCCAATTAGCAGCAGGTAATTGGTAATATTAATTTTTGTCCAGTTTACTTTTTATAAAGTTAAATCAATTAATAAAGTGGGTGAGAAGATACTTAGCCTTCACTTAGGAAATAAACATTCCCTAAAGTCACTTGAGCATTTTATTATTTTGCAGTGTGGGGCCCAAGAGGACAAAGTGGCAGCGTGAGGGAAGTGGCAGCGTGGGCAACGTGGGCCCATGACAGCGCAGTGAGAGAGGGACAGCGTGGGCCAAGAGGGGCAGCGCAGTTTTGGTGGGGCCTAGGTGAGAGAAAGGCTCTCAAAGCATAAAAAGGGGAAGAGGCTCCTCATTCTCTCATTCAATTATGCATCTATGCTTTGTCTCTTGACATTGAGCACACTTTTGTTGTTGAGCAAAGTCTGCAAGTGTTGTTCAATACACCGGGTGTCTGCAAGCAGAGATCCCAACCTCAGCCCCGGGGGACTTTGAGTGCCTACTAGGGTGAGGAGTTCTATCTATTGAATTTCAAGTGGAAGCAATAGCATCTTCAACCAGGGATTACGCACTTGCTTGCTTGCGCAGTCTCAGGGAGAGATCACGCAGTTTTTGGAGGAGGTAGTTCCAGGAGTGAGGATTCATCAAGGGATTCAGCCCAGGATATTGAGAAGGGATCAGCCCTTCACTATTCCATCACTTTTGGTAGAGGAGGAGGCCACTATTTACAGAGGATCATTCAGGGCCAGCGTATTTCACTGGGATAGCGTTGTTCCTCAAGGGAGGTCAAATTTCGGGGTCATCCATTCCGGAATTCCTTTATGGGCTTTTCTGGGTATTTGGAGGAGAGCTCATTCCCAGAGTTTCATATTTTTCTGAATAGGGGAACAGCCCCAAAGAGCCATCCTATTCCAACAGTAGCAACAGTCCAGTAGCAGCAGTAGCAGCATTTTGGAGATAACGCAGTCACTGAAGGAGAAGCCATTCCTTGAGCATTTCTGAGAGTATTTCCAGCTTGCCTTGTGCAAGCCAAGGTGCCATCATCCTTATCACCTTTGTACTCATTGTATCTTTCAGTTATATAATAAAATGGCTCAGCATTCTCCATATTTTGCATTGTTTATGTGATGTCTCTCTTTTCTGTAGATCCTTGTTTATGTCGCTTTATATTGTTTTTTATTTCTATTTGGAATATTACAGTGGTATCAAAGCTCATAGACTTGGCTCAGCTTGTGGAGCAAATTGTCTTTGACACCAGCAGAAAAACCATATATCACTTACTGGGGAAGGAAGTACAAGGACCAAGAGAGGAGGCTTGAGGCCACTTTTGGAGAGGGAGACTGCATTCCAGTAGTGGACGCAGAGGGGGAAGAACCAATGGCAGGTGAGAAAGATGAAGGAAAGGAGTTCGGGGAACTCCTCCTAAACTCTGTGCAGGAGCTATTGAGGATAGAAGACATGGGGCAAAAGTTTACCGCAGACCAGAGACAGCGTGAAACCCCAAGGGGTTTTCACATCTGAGAAGGGTCCGACACTTCCCACCATTTACAGGAGCAGCTCATAGCGCAATAGGTTGTATCACTACTCCCCCACGTTCCACGATGCCCACATTTCTAGCTACAGGCACTGGAGCAGGAGTACCTCATGAACCAGAGCCAGTTCATATGGGGGATTATTTTGTCAAGTATCAGTCCTATGGGCGAGAGTTTGGCGAAGCTCTCACTTTTCATGATTTTGTTCATCTCAAGAAGGACAACAGACTCCTTAACCAGAACAGAGGGGGTAGATACACACAGGATGGGGACATGCAGCGTACAGTGGGCAGATTTTTCCTACGAACATTTGACGGATCCTCCAAATGTTCGGCAAAAGCTTCGGTGGAGAAGCTGGATATCTATTTCCAGCTCAATCAGATGGCAGAGGGAGAGGCCATCAAGGTGGCAGCGCTGCACCTAGAGGGAGAGGCCCATGATTGGTGGTTCCACGGGATGGCCACGCTGGGTCACTCAACTGTGACAACGTATGCAGAAATTACACGAAGACTGATAGAGTGGTTTGATCGAAGGGATCCGAAAGAGCACTTTGTTGAGCTGACCAAGCTCAAACAGACCGGGAACCTGGACACCTACATTTCCAAGTTCTTGAGGCTTTCCGTGATGGTACCTGACTTGTCCTTAGCCAGGATGATATACATGTTTATTGATGGGTTGGCAGAACCTCTGCATGGGTTAGTTAGATCCACAAGGCCTGCTACACTTCATGATGCAGTTGGGAGGACCAGGGATTTGCAGGATGCCCTACCCAGGACCAGAGCTCCTTTCCCCCAGAGACCAGCATTTCAGTCGAAGGGGAAGGACACGAGGGTTCCACCTCTGAGGGAGAACCAAGGTCGGGGGCCTTTGGACGATGAGACCCGGAGAGAACTTAGATGGAAGAAGCTATGCTTCACATGCCAGGAGTCGTGGGCACAGGGACATCGTTGTGCCGCTGGGAAGGCACACTACATAGAGGTCTTCTCCGACAATGACGGGGAAGAGGATGCATATGAGGAGATGGAGGCAAGAGGCAGCGCTGTAGTACAGAGAGGGGATCATCCACCACCTCTACCACCAGGAGCAGGAGGGGCAGCGTTTGCACCTACTGGGGGAGTCCTTGCTTCTTTGCAAGGGGTTCCCAAATACTTGACACTACGTGTCTGGGGTACTGTGCAGGGACAGCGTGTTTCAGTACTAGTGGACAGTGGGGCTACCCACAATTTTATTGATGCACAATCAGTAGAGCGGAGGAGCATATCGACAGAGAGTTTTGATGGATTTTCAGTGCTGGTACCAGGTGCCAAAACTATGCAGTGCGCCAGATATGTGTCGTCTTTGGCAGTGACCATGGGGACTTACACTCTGATGGATCATTTATTTGTGGTGGACATTCTGGACACCAATGTGATACTGGGAGTGCAGTGGTTGATCACGCTGGGGAAGGTCACTACAGACTAGGAGACCTTGGAGATGGAGTGGACAAACAAGAGGACTAGGAAGCATGAGATGATTCGGGGCATGCACACTTATCTGCCACAAACAGTTTCAGCACACCGGATGGAGGCAGACTTCCGGAAGGGAGACATAGAGTGGGCGGTGGAGCTGTGTGTTTCAGAGGCAAGGTCTACAAGACAGGTCGTACACCTAGATGTGCAGTCAATTTTGGACAGATATGCTATAGTTTTTGGGGATATACGACCAGGGCAGCCACCGAATCAAGGGTTTGAGCACACCATTGAGCTGGAGCAGGGCATCCAGGTTGTGATTACTACACATATAGGCATTCCAAAGCCTACAGGAATGAGATTGAGAGAGTTATCCATGAGCTCTTAGCGCTAGGACACATCCGACGCAGCACTAGCCTGTTTGCTTCTTCTGTTGTACTAGTGAAGAAGAAGGATGGCACACTGAGGATGTGCATCGACTATCAGGCTCTCAACAAGAAGACCATGAAGAACCGATACCCCATCCTGTGGATTGATGAGTTGATGGATGAGTTGAGGAGGTCGAAGTTCTTCTCGAAGATTGATTTGAGGTCGTGTTACCATCAGATCTGGGTGAGGGACCAAGATGTCCCCAAGACAGCTTTCAGATGTCACTACAGCCACTTTGAGTTTCTGGTGATGCCCTTTGGGCTAACCAATGCACCAGCCACACCACATCTTCTGTGGTCAACTGAGGAAATTTGTGCTAGAATTCTTCGATGACATCTTGATATAGAGCCAAACATGGGAGGAGCACCTGCAGCACATTGAGGTTGTATTGCGCATTCTGGAGGAGCAATGTTTTTATGCTAAGCTCTCCAAATGCGAATTTGGACTGACAGAAATGCTCTATTTGGGGCATATCATTGGTGTGGACGGAGTGAGAGTCCACGAAGAGAAGATCAAGGCCATCCGGGATTGGTCAAAACCGAGGAACGTGACTGAGCTTCGGGGGTTTGTAGGCATCTGCACCTACTACCAAAAGTTCTTTAAAGGGTTTTCCCAACTTGCTGCACCCCTCACAGATCTTACCAAGAAGGGGGCATTCAGTTGGACGGGCACAGCGCAGAGGGCTTTTGACAAACTCAAGGAGGTGATGAGAAGTTCTCCAGTTTTAGTGTTGCCGAATTTCACGTAGCCTTTTGTCCTAGAGTGTGATACATCTGGAGAGGGGGTAGGCGCAGTCTTCATGCAAGGGGGCCACCCCATAGCTTTCGAGAGCAGGAAGCTATTGCTGCATGAGAGGTTGTATCCCATATACGACAAGGAAATGTTGGCTATCATGCATGCACTGGCCAAGTTTCGACAGTACTTGGTGGGAAACAGGTTCAGGGTGAGAAATGATCACAACAGCCTTCGGTTTTTTTTAGAGCAGAAGCAGTTGCAGGAGAGACAGCAGAAGTGGGTCAACAAGATCCAAGCATACGACTTTGACATCGAGTATGTCAAGGGAAAGATCAACGTGGTGGATGATGCTCTTTTACGCAGACCGGCAGCGTTGTCTCAGATGAGCTTAGACACAAACTAGAGGGCTCAGTTACTGGTGGAGTACTCCAAGGACCGTTTTCCTTGCGAGATACTGGATGGAGAAGTCATGGATGACAGGTACAGAGTGATAGATGATGTGATATACTTCAGGGATAGAATCTTCTTGACTAGGAGCTCTCATCTCAAGGAGAAGGTCCTGCGTGCCTCACATGACTCACCACTATCAGGCCACCAGGGGTTCACCAAGACCTACAGGGCCATCAGGGAGAGGTTCTCTTGGAAGGGCCTCAAGGAGGACGTACTCTGGCATGTCAGGAGGTGCAAGGTGTGTCAGCGGAACAAGGGGTAGATGAACCATCCAGTAGGATTACTACAGCCACGTCCCATTCCAAAGGGAAAATGGGAGAGAATTTCGATGGATTTCATCACAGGGTTGCCCACGGTGCAGGGCAAGAAATGCATCTTTGTAGTCTTTGACCGGCTGACAAAGTATGCACACTTCTTCGCTATATCAGCACGGTACACGGCAGCACAGGTAGAGGAGTTGTTTTTCATAGATGTTTTCAAGTTGCATGGTCTTCCGAAGACCATTGTTAGTGATCGGGACAGTCATTTCATGGGCGGCTTTTGGCAGGAGCTCTTTCGTTTGGTGGGTACAGAGTTGACTTCGAGTACCAGTTATCACCCTCAGACAGATGGGCAGATCGAGATAGTGAACAAGTGGATGGAAGGCTACTTGCGAAACTATGTCATAGGGCAGCAGAAGGCATGGTTACATTGGTTGCATCTGGGAGAGTACTGCTACAACACCACTTTCCACATGTCCATCGGTATGTCTTCGTTCTATGCTTTGTATGGATATCATGCTTTGTCTTTTGCTGACGTGATGTTTGGTGCTAGCAAGGCCCCCAGGGCCAAGGACTGGATCCAAGAGAGTTAGGATATACTCCAGGCTCTTAAGGATAAATTAGCTACAGCACAGAACCAACAAAAGTTGTATGTTGACAGAGGACGGGTTGAGAGGCAGTTTGAGGTAGGGGACTTGGTCTACCTATGACTTCAGCCATATAGGCAGTCCACGCTAAAGCAAAAGGGGGCCGAGAAGCTCAAGTCCCGCTTCTATGGACCTTACAGGGTGATCCGCAGGATTGGGGAGGTTGTATATGAGCTAGAGTTAACTACAGGTAGCAGGACCCATAACATATTCCATGTATCATGCCTGAAAAAGGCATTAGGGCAACAGGTGACCGCAACAGAGGAGCTTCCACCAACAGATGATGAGGGGCATTTGGTGTTGCATCCAGAAGCCATCATAGACACCAGGGAGAGGCAGTCACGGAGCAGGACGGTTAGAGAATATTTGGTGAGGTGGAGGAACTTGTCAGATGAGGATGCCACTTGGGATAGCGAGAAGATTTTGCAGCATCCATCTTTGCAGTTTCTTGAGGACAAGCAACGTTTCAGCTAATTGGTAATATTAATTTTTGGCCAGTTTACTTTTTATAAAGTTAAATCAGTTAATAAAGTGGGTGAGAAGATACTTAGCCTACACTTAGGAAATAAACATTCCCTAAAGTCACTTGAGCATATTATTATTTGGCAGCATGGGGCCCAAGAGGACAAAGTGGCAGCATGAGGGAAGTGGTAGTGTGGGCAGCGTGGGCCCATGATAGCACGGTGAGAGAGGGACAACGTGGGCCAAGAGGGACAACACAGTTTTAGTGGGGCCTAGGTGAGAGCAAGGCTCTCAAAGCATAAAAACGAAAAGAGGCTCCTCATTCTCTCATTCGATTATGCATCTATGTTTTGTCTCTTGACATTGAGCACGCTTTTGCTGTTGAGCAAAGTCTGCAAGTGTTGTTCAGCACACCGGGTGTCTCCGAGCGAAGATCCCAACCTCAGCCTCGTGGGACTTTGAGTGCCTTCTCAAGTGAGGAGTTCTATCTATTGATTTTCAGGTGGGAGCCATAACATCTTCAGCCAGGAATTACGCACCTGCTTGGGCAGCGTAGTCTCAGGGAGATCACGCAGTTCTTGGAGGAGGTAGTTCTGGGAGTGAGGATTCATCAAGGGATTCAGCACGGGATAATGAGAAGGGATTGGCCCTTCACTATTCCATCACTTTTGGTAGAGGAGGAGGCCATTATTTGCAGAGGATCATTCAGGGCCAGCGTATTTCACTGGGATAGCGTTATTCCTCAAAGGAGGTCAAATTTCGGGATCCTCCATTCCGGAATTCCTTTCTGGGCTTTTTTGGATATTTGGAGAGCTTATTCCCAGAGCTTCATATTTTTTTGAACAGGGGAACAGCCCCAAAGAGCCATCCTATTCCAGCAGTAGGAGCAGTCTGATAGCAACAGCAGCAGCATTTTGGAGATAACGCAGTCACTGATAGAGCAATCATTCCTTGAGTATTTCTGAGAGTATTTCCAGCTTGCCTTGTGCAAGCGAAGGTGCCATCATCCTGATCACCTTTGTACTCATTGTATCTTTCAGCTATAATGGCTTAGCATTCTCCATATTTTGCATTGTTTATGCGATGTCTCTCTATTTGTTGTAGATCCTTGTTTATGTCGCTTTATATTGTTGTTTATTTCTATTCAGAATATTACACCCATGAGATCGATTCTCGTCTGGTGATAATTTTGACACCCACATAAATGATCACACCCTACGGCCTCCCTTTAACATTAGCAGATCCGATCTTCTGATGTTACAACGAATTCGTCTTCAATTTATATACTGGTTGTGACGGCTTGCTCCAATTTAACTCAAACGATGATCATTACTTCAGCGCTAGTCCGCTCGCTATGCGGCGCAGCCCACAAACTCAATAAATTACAGCTGCAATAATCTCTACTTGGCATTCGGCGATCAACCACCAGGTCACTGCTAATACATCAATTGAGCAATTCACAAGCACACTTCTAATTGCTCTGCCATCAATGCACGGGCAATCGCACAACAATGGGGTCTTCAGAGGCCTACGCCAAACTCAGATCTTCGATGTTGAATAATCATCTCCTTCCAAAAAAAAAATTGGATGGCCTCAAATAATCGTTGTTGGCTCCTCCCTTCGGCTTATTCAAACTGATTTGGGCAAATCCTTGGGAACTGAGCTTCAAATTCGACTTATCCAAATGTGCTTAGACTCAGTCAATTTTGGTCTTTGTTAAACACTGACTGGCTTAACAATATCATAATGTTTAATTCTTCAATTCTTGCGTGGACAAGGGCTTCGGGCATGCCTGAATTCCTCGCGGCTCCCAAATTGGTGGCTCAGCACTGCGATGTTGGGCTTCCAGCGTAATCACAACCACCTTATATCATTTTTGCTAGATTGCACAAATTTGGCTTCTCCGCACATAAAATGGTTCTCAGCCCAATATTGCTCACAGCACCTTTTTAAGCCAAAGTTCACAACTTCATAAACATGTTGCTATGGCCACAAATTGAGCATGCCATAAAATACTGACCACTTTATACCAACAAATTCGTCTAAGAAATAATATTCAGGCGACAATCTTTATGAAATTTTGTTGAATATCCAATAAGAAAGTTTGTGGAACCCTTTTTAATAATTTCTCATTTTGCTGCAAGAATTGGGCCTTCGGCTTCGACAGATAGACCAAATAACCCTTGAACAGTCCGCAAATGAAATTGAAACCCTCCATGCTGGCAGGAGCATCAGCTCTGATACCATTGTAATATCCTAAACAGGAAATTTCGCCGATTTTACAGAAATTTAACTTGACCCAAAATTTCACCATAAAATTACTATTTTATTAACAGAACATTGCCATGTAAAATATAAAAAACAAAGTACATGCAATTCAATAACACAATGAGCAAAAATAAACTCAGCTTTCATTATAAGAGATAACTGAAAGAGTGTACACGATGATATAAGCTGAAATGGCTGAGATAGAAAATCTGGCCCCCAAAACTGATATGCTCTAATGCTGAAACCTGCCCTCCAAAACTAAACTAAAATCAATCACTGCACCTGTGAATTCTGGTTGAATCCACCAAGGAGATGAGGTGGGTTTCACCCGAGGGTTTTCGTCCTAGGGCTACTGCTAGAGTAGAGAACCGGGTTCTCAACCTCTCATACTAGAAGAAATATAGAATCCAAGATCTTCTCTAATGGCCCCTCCTCTTTTTATAGATCTAATGGACTCCTCTAGAAGCTCCTATTTTATTATTATTTTAATCATTGAGCACATTTCCCTTAATTAAAATATTCTTTTTAATGTGGAAAAATGGTCAATTGGCCACCATGCCTTTTCAGGTCACTGAAAATCACTCCTATCCATCCCATCCTGTAGATCTTCTCGTTCTGGTTCCAACGAGCTATTACACTAAGGTGTTCTGCCAAGAATTCCTCCCGAAATGCCACCTTAGGCGTAATAAATTGAGTTAGGCCCATTAATAACTCATTTTTCTGAAAGTTGTTAGAATGCAACAGAACAAAAGGAAAATTGTGAGGATGGTGGCATATACCAAGTGAATGCCATCAAACCTCATAAGAACTCCTCAAATCCCCTACAAAAGCCCCCAGGGCCCACCGATGACGCCAACCTGCACCTGTGACCTGTCTTCCCCCAACTCTGAAAGTCCATCCTAACCATGTCATAAGGAATACCAGAACAAGGAACATTACAAAAGTATTAGAGCCCAGAGATTTGCATCGTTGACCTCAACATCATATGAAATTCATGGCTACAATTGGAAGAAAATTTCGTTAAGCAAGTGTTGTCTCATGGGCTAAGTTGTATGAATCATGGAAACAAGTATGGATTTAGGAAACAAGAACACCTACAAACATGCACACCCCCAGACAAGTACATTGAGGAAAAATGGCAGTATCACCCACAAATTCTTGCCTTGTAAAAGCTGAAGGAAATTTAAAAACGCCAATAAATAGGCATTATCACCTCACTTACTACCCCTCACTTTGAACTTAGTGCTTGCTAACTTTAGCGGGTGTTACCAATCCAACTATCACTTGACATCCGAAATCCAAGATTACTACTAGTCAATGGGAAACTCAAGAGGGATGACAATGTCACCACAAAAACCCTCTTCTCACTAAAAAGCAACTGTCCTTTGATAGAAGGGGGTTGTCCCTAGGGTGGGATTACTAAGACATAAGAAGTAAGGCTCAATGGTGAAATGAAGAGTGGTCTTAGTAAAACATATTTATTTTTTGAGTTTATAAAGTTGGTTTCAAAGGTGGTCGATGGGAAAATACTAGTGCCAAGAATCCAAGAGGGCATATGGAGTAATGAAGCAAAAAAGAAGGTTGAAAATGAGTCATTATCATTGTTACTGTTAGTGTCAAAATATGCATTCTGCCATCAGTGATCAAAATCACTCTTTTCATTCTCATTTTAGGTGTCCCACTCTGAAATTTTTATATCATTCCATTAGGTCATGCTAAAAAAAATTTCACTGATGGTAGCCCTAGTCATAAAAACATCACTCTTCCTCAAATTTGATTACTTGCTGGCATAGTTTGATACCTTGCTGACTGTACATCATTCGCAAAGTTAATGTCATCATGCCATAATGTCAGTCATTTCATCTCGAAATTAAGTCCTTCAAGGTCTCATTAGGTTTTCTAGGGTTTTTTGAGGTTTCACTAGGTCATTAGGGTTCCATGATTCATAAAACTCCATTCCATTGCATAAGACCAGAAAGTATGAGAGTGATCCCAATAATGTCTCTTTACCATGTAAATATGACCTCTAAGATGGTTTCCAAAATTGTAACTCTATTTCAAGTATGAGTTTCATTCCAAGATGTAATTTTTATTTATTCATGTAATTTTATGTCAATTCAAATGTAATAAGTATTCAGTCTCCCAAAGGCTGCCAACTCAGAGTTCCACATGCCAAAACATAAAATGTCAAAGTGAAAGAGTTTTTAATTCATCAATTGATCAAATGTCAAAGGGAGTTGTCTTTTCCCAAAGGTGCCCAAGTCATCATTGTTCACAAGCACTAAACCCTAATTTCCTCTCCCACTGAGCTAGGGTTTGCTATGGAAATGAGAAATTTGAGTAGAGGAGGCATAAGGGAGGTCATTCAGCAAGTATGAAGCCATCCCAACTCATAAACATCATGCCTCCGTCATTTTCCAAGAATTCATTCTAAGGGACAAATCATTTGCCACACACAAGGCCAGTTTCGCTTCAAACTATGTTTTCCACCAAACAAAGATGAATTTGACAAAGTGAGAGGTTTTTGTCCATCATAGGCCAAGGAAGAAAAACATCCTTCAGTGTTTACATAGGTATCATGGTTTTGGAGAAATGTCAAAAATACAGGTGCTACAAGAGGTTTTCTACACTTATGGAGTGACCTTGGGAAAATAAAGTTTTCTCATAGCTCGAGTGTCCAAATGACTTGCTTGATAAGTTAAATGATAACTAGACAGAAAGAGCTTTCCAATGAGCTATCATGAGATCAATTTGGAGTTAAGGAAGGCCTCCAAAAGTTTCCTACAACAGCACTCTGCATTTCTGCACCCTCATTCTACACTTTTTGACCAATCTTGGGAGAAATGAATTTTGACAAGGAAAATGACCTTTATTTTGAAAACTGAAAACAGATCTGGAAACTAGACTTGAAGGGCTTTCCAACAAGCTATCTTGGAGCCAATTTGAACACCAGGAAAATAGTCAACAACAGCCTGCAAGTTGGGGGTTAAATGGCGCTGCACGTTTAACAATTGACTAATTTTTTTTGAGTTTTTCTACAAATTTGAATTTTACCTCGGGGAATCATGTTTTTACCTCATGTAATTGATGATGTAAATCTAATTATCATGTTTTTACTATTACTACGGTAAATACATTAGGTAAATGAACTAAATAGAGGTGTAATGAATCAATTCTGAAAGCTAGGATGGTGCTTTGACCCTCTACACTCTGGGCTTAGGTTTAGTTTAGTGGATCGCTCACTCCTCTCATGATTGACCCTCAGTGTAATATTCCTAATTAGCGACAACTAATTGGAATATTCGATTTTGTATAGTTTTTCCGTCTATAGTTTATAAATAAATAAAAAGTGAGTAGAGAGTGTCTAACTCACTTAAGTGAAATAAAACATCCTCCTAGTAGCATGACGTTGTAACTTAAGGGGGAGCCAAGGGGGGGCCAAGCACCATGTAGAGAGGGGGTTCACGTTAGCTCTAGAAGCTTCTGCGCAGATGAGGATGAGCACACGTGGAGGAGAGAGAGGCTACGTTGGGGTTTTGGAGGGAAACCAACGTTATATAGGATGGAGGAGCCTTCTCATTTTATTCATTCTGTTGTTGATGATATTGAGCTAGAAGTTTTTTTCTTCTTGAGCACGCTGGCTGTTTAGCCTGTCTGCAGCACTGTTTAGTGCATTGAGTGTCTCCGGTCGGAGATCTCGCCCTTAGCCCCGGGGGACTTCGAGTGCCTGCTCGGGCAAGGTTATTCCTTCAGTATTTTGTGAGAGGTTTTGTTGTTTGGGTTTGTTGCGGAGCTGGGCTTTCATAGAGACTGCGCAGTCACTGGGAGAGAGGACGCAGTCCATTTTGGAGGTGCTCCGGATCGGGATTTTTGCAAGAGATTTAGCCGAGATTTTGAGCAGAGGATCAGCCTTTTCCCACAGGAGGATTTTGGTGGAGTTTGAGGCAGTGTTTTGGCTGATCTCATTTAGCCTCTGCATAGAGCCTTGGTGGCCAGCGTAATTCCTTGAGGAGGTATTTTCGGGTGATTTTCGGGGGTCAGCTATTTTTGATATGGTTTCTAGGTTTTGTCCGGATTGGTGAGTAGAGGAGGTTTACAGATTTTCAGCTCATTCCGGCAAGGGGATCAGCCCATAGTATTTATTTCATTCTAGTAGTAGCAGCTACTTGACATTCTTCCAGCAGTTGGGACGTAGTCCATAGAGCAGCCATTTCTTGTGTTTTCTGAGAGTGTTTCTTCACTTGCCTTGAGCAAGATTAGGTGCCATCACTCTGATCACCTATTGTACTTCATTATATTTCTCAGATTAATAAAATGGCTTAGCATTTCCTCTCTATGTTTCTGGATGAGTTGCCGTATTTGCCGTATTTCCTTTCTATGCTATTATATGTCTGCTGCACTGTTATTTTTATATATTCTTGAGCATTCTAGTTATATACCACTTGGTGTGTTATCTTTCACTCTTAGACAGAGTCTGGAAAGGGCCAGGTAGCCTCCGGATTTCGACCTCTTTTCTGAGGCGATATATCCAATAAATGCCCTCCCAGTCTATCTCTGGTTAGAGTTTGCCGTGTTTTAGAGATATCCCCGAAACAGGATATTACAGTGGTATCAGAGCATAGTTCTGGCTCAGCCTGTGGTCTATGACACCGGGGAGGAGAATATATATTTGTTATAGAGGCAGGAAGTACAGAGACCGTGAGCGTAGGTTGGAAAACACCTACGGAGAGGGAGATTGTGTTCGGGTGGTGGACACAGAGCAGGAGAGAGAGCCTGTGACAGACGCAGAGCAGGAGGAGCCTGTATTAGATTCAGAGCAGAGAGGGCTGATGGCAGATGACACAGAGGCCAAACAGTTTGGGGAGGCACTCCTCAAATTGGTGCAGGATTTAGCCAGACAGATCGAGGTGATGGGTCAGAGGTTCACCACTATGGAGGCTAGATAGCGTGAGACCCCACGGGTTTTCCAGGTAGGAGAGGGATCAGGTACTTTTTGACCAATCTTGGGAGAAATGAATTTTGACAAGGAAAATGACCTTTATTTTGAAAACTGAAAACAGATCTGGAAACTAGACTTGAAGGGCTTTCCAACAAGCTATCTTGGAGCCAATTTGAACACCAGGAAAATAGTCAACAACAGCCTGCAAGTTGGGGGTTAAATGGCGCTGCACGTTTAACAATTGACTAATTTTTTTTGAGTTTTTCTACAAATTTGAATTTTACCTCGGGGAATCATGTTTTTACCTCATGTAATTGATGATGTAAATCTAATTATCATGTTTTTACTATTACCTACGGTAAATACATTAGGTAAATGAACTAAATGAGGTGTAATGAATCAATTCACAAAAGCTAGGGATGAGTCACTTTGACCACTCTACACTCTAGGCTTCAGTTTAGATTTTAGTGGATCAGCTCCTCCTCTCATGGATTCGACCCCTAAGTGTAATATTCCTAATTAGCGACAGCTAATTGGAATATTCGATTTTGTATAGTTGCCATCTATAGTTTATAAATAAATAAAAAGTGAGTAGAGAGGGTCTAACTCACTTAAGTGAAATAAAACATCCTCCTAGTAGCATGACGTTGTAACTTAAGAGGGAGCCAAGGGGGGGCCAAGCACCATGTAGAGAGGGGGCTCACGTTAGCTCTAGAAAGCACGGAGGAGAGGTTGGACACGTGGCAAGAGAGGGAGGCTCGTTGAGGAGATGGGCCTTAGGGTTGGAGGAAGACCAACGTTATAAAAGAGGGAGGAGCCTTCTCATTTGA
The DNA here is from genome assembly GCA_034641835.2 of Pinus albicaulis. Lineage (NCBI taxonomy): Eukaryota > Viridiplantae > Streptophyta > Pinopsida > Pinales > Pinaceae > Pinus > Pinus albicaulis. The sequence goes on from CM076579.1 coordinate 574,611,158, forward strand.
TTCATTCTGTTGTCGATGATATTGAACTAGACATTTTGTCTTCTTGAGCACGCTGGTTGTTTAGCCTGTCTGCAGCACTGTTTACTGCATTGAGTGTCTCCGGTCGGATATCTCGCCCTTAGCCCCGAGGAACTTCGAGTGCCTGCTAGGGCAAGGTTATTTCTTCAGTATTTTGTGAGAGGTTTTGGTGTTTGGGTTTGTTACGGAGCTAGGCTTTCATAGAGACTGCACAGTCACTGGGAGAGAGGACGCAGTCCATTTTGGAGGTGCTCCGGATCGAGATTTCTGCAGGAGATTGAGCCGAGATTTTGAGCAGAGGATCAGCCTTTGCCTGTGGGAGGATTTTGGTGGAGTTTGAGGCGGTGTTTCAGTCATTCTCATTTAGCCTCTGCGCAGAGCCTTGGAGGCCAGCGTAATTCCCCAAGGGGGGTGTTTTCTGGAGGTTTTCGGGGTCGGCCAATTTTGATATGGTTTCTGGGTTTTGTCGGGATTGGTGAGTAGAGGAGGATTGCAGATTTTCAGCTCATTCCGACAAGGGGATCAACCCCTAGTCTTCAGTTCATTCCAGCAGTAGCAGCTACATGGCAGTTTTCCAGCGCTGGGACGCAGTTCAGAGAGCAGCGATTTCCTGTATATTCTGAGAGTATTTCTTCACTTGCCTTGAGCAAGATTAGGTGCCATCACTCTGATCACCTATTGTACTTCATTATATTTCTCAGATTAATAAAATGGCTTAGCATTTCCTCTCTATGTTTCTAGAAGAGCTGCCGTATTTGCCGTATTTCCGTTCTATGCTATTATATGTCTGTTGCACTGTTATTTTTATATATTCTTGAGCATTCTAGTTCTATACCACTTGGTGTGTTTATCTTCCACTCTTAGACAGAGTCTGGAAAGGGCCAGGTAGCCTCTAGATTTCGTCCTCTTTTCAGAGGCAATATATCCGGTAAATGCCCTCCCAGTCTATCTCTGGTTGGAGTTTGCAGTGTTTTAGAGATATCCCCGAAACGAGATATTACAGTGGTATCAGAGCATAGTTCTGGCTCAGCCTGTGTTCTATGACACTGGGGAAAAGACCATATATTTGTTACAGAGGCAGGAAGTACAGAGACCATGAACATAGGTTGGAGAACACCTACGGAGAGGGAGATTGTGTTCGGGTGGTGGACACAGAGCAGGAGAGAGAGCCTGTGACAGACGCAGAGCAGGAGGAGCCTGTATTAGATTCAGAGCAGAGAGGGCTGATGGCAGATGACACAGAGGCCAAACAGTTTGGGGAGGCACTCCTCAAATTGGTGCAGGATTTAGCCAGACAGATCGAGGTGATGGGTCAGAGGTTCACCACTATGGAGGCTAGATAGCGTGAGACCCCACGGGTTTTCCAGGTAGGAGAGGGATCAGGTACATCCCATCATTTGCCAGAGCATGGTGTTGCTCAGTGTGATATTCCTCAGCCGATGGCTTCACGTGCACCTACCCAATCTACGATGCCCACTTTCTTGGGAGCAGACACAGGGGCAGGAGCCCAGCAGGAGGCAGAGCCCGGACACATGGGCGAGTATTTTGCAGAGTATCAGGCCTATGGGCAGGAGTCCAGGGATGCTCTCTCATTTCGAGATTTTGTTCAACTCCAGCAGGACAGTAGACCCCGCGACTATCATAGAGGGCACTGACATTATCATGATGGAGATTCCCACTGCACATCTAGCAGATTCCATTTGCCTACGTTTGATGGCTCATCAAACAGCTCGGCAAAGTCTTGGGTGGAGAAGCTAGACATCCATTTCCAGCTTAACCAGATGTCGGAGACGGAGGCCATCAAGGTGGCGACATTGCATTTGGATGGTGAGGCCCAGGACTGGTGGTTCCATGGGATGGTGACACTCGGGCATTCTACAGTGACGACATATGCCGAGTTTACCAGGAGGTTGATGGAGCGTTTTGACCGGAAGGATCCGGAACAGCACTTTGTTGAGCTGACGAGGATCAAGCAAACTGGGAGCCCAGAGACTTACATTGCAGATTTCTTGAGGGTTTCGGTGATGGTGCCAGATCTATCCGCGACACGAATGATCTATATGTTTGTGGAGGGATTGGCAGAGCCACTTCGAGGTCTAGTCAGATCTACTAGACTAGCTACTCTCCAGGATGCTATCAGCAGGACCAGGGACTTACAGGATGCATTGCCCCAGACGCAGACACCTTACCCCCAGAGACAGGGTTTCCAGCCCAAGGGGAAGGATGTGAGGGTTCCCCCTCCAAAGGGGAATCCCGGACGGGCTCAGATAGATGATGATGCCAAGAGGGAGTTGAGGAAGAAGCAGTTGTGCTTCACTTGTCAGGAGCCATGGGCACCAGGGCATAGGTGTGCTGCTGGCAAAGCACACTTCATTGAGGTCTTCTCCGATGATAGCGGGGAAGAGGATGAGGAGGATGATAAGGAGGCAGGAGATAGTCAGAAGGCCCAGGATCAGTTGCCACCTCCACCTTCAGGGACAGGAGGTGCAGCATTTGCACCCACAGGAGGGACCCTTGCAGCCTTACGAGGAGTTCCTAAGTATTTGACGCTGCGCGTACGAGGGACAGTACGTGGCCAGCGAGTATCAGTCTTGGTTGATAGTGGGGCAACCCACAACTTCATTGATGCACAGATGGTCGAGCGGAGAGGTATACCGACCGAGAGCTTTGACGGATTTTCAGTTTTGGTCCCAGGAGCCTAGACGATGCAGTGTGCCCGGTATGTTCCAGAGTTGGCAGTGACGATGGGTACCTACACCGTGACCGATCACTTTTTCGTGGTCAACATACCAGATACCAATGTGGTATTGGGTGTTCAGTGGTTGATTACTCTGGGGAAGGTCACCACGGATTGGGAGGCCTTAGAGATGGAGTGGGATGATAAGAAGACTGGGAAGCATGAGAAGATCCGAAGGATGCACACTTACCCACCTCAGACAGTTTCGGCACACCGGATGGAGGCAGATTTCCAGAAGGGAGACATAGAGTGGGCAGTTGAGTTGCGGGCATCAGAGGCAGAGACCACCGGTCGAGCAGTTCATCCTGATATACAGGCCATTCTTGACAGGTATGATGCAGTGTTTGGGGATATACCACCAGGTCAACCACCGGACTGAGGGTTTGAGCACACCATTGAGCTTGAGCAAGGCATTCAGGCGGTGATCACTACCCCCTATAGGCACCCCAAAGCCTATCGGGATGAGATTGAGAGAGCCATCCAAGAGTTGCTGGCTCTTGGGCACATCAGACCGAGCACGAGTCCGTTTGCTTCTTCTGTAGTGTTGGTGAAGAAGAAGGACGACACCTTGAGGATGTGCATTGATTACAGGGCCCTGAACAAGAAGACCCTGAAGAACAGGTATCCTATACCCAGGATCGATGAGTTGATGGATGAGCTGAGAGAAGCCAAATTCTTCTCGAAGATTGATTTGAGATCAGGGTACCATCAGATTCGCGTGAGGGAACAAGACATTCCCAAGACCACCTTCAGGGGTCATTATGGGCACTTTGAGTTTTTGGTTATGCCTTTTGGTCTGACCAATGCACCAGCCACCTTTCAGTCTTGCATGAACTATATCTTCCGCAGTCATCTGAGGAAGTTTGTATTGGTCTTCTTTGATGACATACTCATATATAGCAGGACTTGGGAGGAGCATCTCCAGCATATAGAGGCAGTGCTACGCATCTTGGAAGAGCAACAGTTCCATGCTAAGCTCTCCAAGTGTGAGTTTGGGATGACGGAGACGTTGTATTTGGGACACATTATTGGAGTGGACGGAGTGAGGGTCCATGAGGAGAAGATTAGAGCCATTAGAGATTGGCCGGAGCCGAGGAATGTGACGGAACTTCGAGGGTTCATTGGGATATGTACCTATTACAGGAAGTTCGTCAGAGGGTTCTCACAGCTTGTTGCACCCCTTACAGATTTGACGAAGAAGGGGGCATTCAGTTGGTCAGATACAGCGCAGCGAGCCTTTGATAGGCTCAAGGAGGTGATGAGTAGCTGCCCAGTGCTTGCATTGCCGGATTTTACGTAGCCATTTGTCTTGGAGTGTGATGCATCGGGAGAGGGGATCGGCGCAGTATTGATGCAGGGGGGACACCCTATAGCCTTTGAGAGCTGGAAGCTCCTTCCGCACGAGAGGTTGTAATCTATATACGACAAGGAGATGTTGGCCATCATGCATGCCTTGGCCAAATTTTGGCAGTATTTGGTAGGGAACAAGTTCAAGGTGAGGACTGACCACAACAGCCTCAGGTTCTTTTTGGAGCAGAAGCAACTACAGGAGAGGCAACAGAAGTGGATCAGTAAGATCCAAGCATATGACTTTGACATTGAGTATGTCAAGGGTAAGAATAACGTGGTAGCAAATGCCCTTTCACGTAGACCAGCCACGTTATCTCTTATGAGCTTGGATACAGATTGGAGGGCTCGACTTTTAGTGGAGTACTCCAAGGACAGATTTGCATGTGAGGTGCTGGATGGACAGGTAGCGGATGACAGGTACAGGGTGGTTGATGAGATCATCTATTACAAGGACAGGATCTTCTTGACTAAGGGGTCTCAGCTCAAGAAGAAGATACTCCAGGTGTCACATGATTCTCCATTGGCAGGCCATCAGGGGTTTACCAAGACCTACAGGGCCATTAGAGAGAGGTTCTCATGGAAGGGCCTCAAGGAGGACGTACTCCAGCACATCAGGGAGTGTGATGTTTGTCAGAGGAACAAGGGGGAGATGAACCATCCCGCAGGATTATTGCGGCCTCTTCCTATTCCGGAGGGGAAATGGGAGAGCATATCGATGGACTTCATCACAGGGTTGCCCATGGTGCAGGGCAAGGATTGTATCTTTGTCGTCATTGATCGGCTGACAAAGTATGCGCACTTTTTCGCCATATCCGCGAATTACACAGCAGCACAGGTGGCTGAGCTGTTCTTCAGAGAGGTTTTCAGGCTGCATGGTCTTCCTAAGACCATCATCAGTGACAGGGACAGCCGCTTTATGGGCGGATTTTGGCAGGAGCTTTTCCGGCTGGTGGGGACGGAGTTGACACCGAGTACCAGTTATCACCCACAAACGGATGGACAGACGAAGATAGTTAACAAGTGGCTGGAGGGCTACTTGCGTAACTATGTCAGTGGGCAGCAGCAAGCATGGTTGAGATGGTTACATTTGGGTGAGTACTGCTACAACACGACACATCACATGTCCATTGGTATGTCACCATTTTATGCTTTGTATGGGTATCATTCCTTATCTTTTGCTGATGTGATGTTCGGTGCTAGCAAGGCTCCTAGAGCCCAGATTTGGATCCAAGAGAGTCAGGACATTCTCCGAGCTCTCAAGGACAATATGGCTACAGCACAGAACCAGCAGAAGCTGTATGCCGACAGGGGTCGGGTGGAGAGACAGTTTGAGGTAGGGGACTTGGTCTACCTACGATTACAGCCATACCGACAGTCATCGCTGAAGCAGAAGGGAGCTGAGAAGCTCAAGCCTCGTTTTTTCGGGCCATACAGGGTGATACGCAGTATTGGGCAGGTTGCGTATGAGTTGGAGCTGCCCCAAGGCAGCAAGATCCACAACATTTTTCATGTATCATACCTGAAGAAGGCGCTGGGGCAACAGGTGACAGTGACAGAGGAGCTACCCACCACGGATGATGAGGGGCACTTGGTGTTGCAGCCAGAGGCCATTATTGATACCAGGGAGAGGCAGCTACGGAGCAGGACAGTCTGGGAATTCTTGGTGAGGTGGGAGAATTTGCCGGATGAGGATGCCACTTGGGAAAGTGAGAAGATTTTGCAGCATCCATCACTTCAGTTGGTTGAGGACAAGCAACATTTTGCCGTGGGAGACTGTAATATTCTTAATTAGCGACAGCTAATTGGAATATTCAATTTTGTATAGTTGCCGTCTATAGTTTATAAATAAATAAAAAGTGAGTAGAGAGGGTCTAACTCACTTAAGTGAAATAAAACATCCTCCTAGTAGCATGACGTTGTAACTTAAGGGGGAGCCAAGGGGGGGCCAAGCACCATGTAGAGAGGGGGCTCACGTTAGCTCTAGAAGCTTCTGCGCAGGAGAGGTTGGACACGTGGCAAGAGATGGAGGCTACGTTGAGGAGATGGCCTTGGGATTGGAGGAAGGCCAACGTTATAAAAGAAGGAGGAGCCTTCTCATTTGATTCATTATGTTGTTGATGATATTGAGCTAGAGGTTTTGTCTTCTTGAGCACGCTGGCTGTTTAGCCTGTCTGCAGCACTATTTAGTGCATTGAGTGTCTCTGGTCAGAGATCTCGCCCTTAGCCCCGGGGAACTTCGAGTGCCTGCTCGGGCAAGGTTATTCCTTCAGTATTTTGTGAGAGGTTTTGTTGTTTGGGTTTGTTGTGGAGCCGGGCTTTCATAGAGACTGCGCAGTCACTGGGAGAGAGGACGCAGTCCATTTTGGAGGTGCTCCGGATCGGGATTTCTGCAGGAGATTTAGCCGAGATTTTGAGCAGAGGATCAGCCTTTACCCACAGGAGGATTTTGGTGGAGTTTGAGGCAGTGTTTCAGCTGATTTCATTTAGCCTCTGCGCAGAGCCTTGGAGGCCAGCGTAATTCCCTTAGGAGGTATTTTCGGGTGATTTTCGGGGGTCGGCTATTTTTGATATGGTTTTTGGGTTTTGTCCGGATTGGTGAGTAGAGGAGGTTTGCAGATTTTCAGCTCATTCCGAAAAGGGGATCAGCCCCTAGTCTTCAGTTCATTCCAGCAGTAGCAGCTACACGGCATTTTTCCAGCAGTTGGGACGCAATCCATAGAGCAGCCATTTCCTGTATTTTCTGAGAGTGTTTCTTCACTTGCCTTGAGCAAGATTAGGTGCCATCACTTGGATCACCTATTGTACTTCATTATATTTCTCAGATTAATAAAATGGCTTAGCATTTCCTCTCTATGTTTCTGGATGAGTTGCCGTATTTGCCGTATTTCCTTTCTATGCTATTATATGTCTGTTGCACTGTTATTTTTATATATTCTTGAGCATTCTAGTTATATACCACTTGGTGTGTTATCTTTCACTCTTAGACAGAGTCTGGAAAGGGCCAGGTAGCCTCCGGATTTCGTCCTCTTTTCTGAGGCGATATATCCAGTAAATGCCCTCCCAGTCTATCTCTGGTTGGAGTTTGCCGTGTTTTAGAGATATCCCCGAAACGGGATATTACACTAAGGTTGGGAGAGGTTGTTTGAGGCTTATATATTGTACATTTTGACTCATTTTCAGAGGTGGGAATTGTTGGCATCAGTTTGAAAGTTGGTGTATTGATCAAAAACCAGTTTGGCCTGGATATTAATGAAAAATTGCAGCTATTTCCTTTGGATTCATGTGGTATGAATGTTTGACATAGTTTTTTCTCTGTGATCATTTGTATGAATGTTTTGTAAGCTCATAAACCTTTTCATGTCTATTATATGTTAAATTTCAAGTTGAAAGGCAGAATACATGTGTTTCATGCTCTGTTTTGGGAAATTTTTCATAATCTGTCCATTTTCTTCAGTTTAGGAAGAACTCATCCCCTATGCTCTTCCTAGCTCCTCATCTGTCTTATTCTATCTCACCCAATCATCTTTAAGTGTTGAACCTTCTACCTACCTTGCCCCATCGAATGGACTGCAATTCCATCTCATTGGCCCTAATCTAGTCCCCTTGACCTAATCCTCATTTAGTGAGCCCAACCCCAAAATCAAAACAAACCCCTGCATTTCATACCTAGCCTAAAACCCTAATTGCTCCAACCCTCCTGGTTGTGACCCCTTGGAGAGAGCTCTCTCCGACTTGGTAGGGCTAGATACCAAGTCAAAAGCTTGGTTTGTGGTTACCTCTGTTGGGATTCCTTCCTCAGCCTTGGGAATATGGCGGAGTGATAACAGTTACAACATGAAAAACACTACTAATGGTTGCAGATTTATATTTCTAGAAATTGTTATTTTTCGAGTTTACTCTAAAAGTGTGTACATCATTCTTGGGTTGCATCCCGAGATTTGGGGTACATGGGGTATTTTCAACCCCTGGATAGTTCAAAATGGATTGTCATACGAGAGATATGAAAGATAGCCTTTAATGGATTTGCACAATTGAGATAGCGTGTTCAATGGGTGCTTGACCTCATATAGTTGTTGTCCTAGTGTTCTTTCCTTGGGCATTGGAATTCTCTTGATAGTTTCGTGGTTTCCCTTCATTGGGGCCCCATGAAGGATCCACTCACTTAGAGACTGCCTTACATATGAGGAGCATTATGCAACATGGAGGAGTGTGTTAGGCCTTGTTGACCATAGAAATGCATTTGAACATATGTTAAAGACTCCATGATCAAAATACGCTTGGAGCATTCTAGTGCCTTCAAATCAGTGAGAGTTCTAGACTTCATCAATATTTCTAAGCCCCTTTCTTTTTCTTCTCATCATTCTGTCTTTCAGATTCCACAGCCCTACGGGGACATTGTAAAAATTATTCTAGTACGATGAAAAAGAGTCATGTAAAAGGCCTAGGTAGCTTAGGAGTATACTATCAAGTGAGTTCACTCTAGGGAGTTTTTTTCCTTGGCTAATTATTTGTGTTTTTTGACACCTATAATCAGTTATGTTTTTCTCCCAGATATACTCCAAAGTTAGAGTGTGACTTGATGGTAGAGTCTTATGTGAGTCCTAGACTCAAGAGTCAATGCATATTACCATACTATATCATCTCTAAAGTTTCACGGAATTTGGTTAAGTCTAAGAGACAGTTTTTAATTGTTAAAATTTCCTCGTTGGATGAGATTCTCTATGTAAATTTTGATATAAGAGGTAATAAGTGTTGTCTAAAGGAGTTGTAGGGGGTATGAGTACTCAAAATTAGACCTCTACACCTCAACTTTCTATTTAGACACACTTTGAGGGTGGAAAAATGAGTGTTTACCCCTAAAAACCCTTTTTTTCTAATTTTTGGCAAAATTTGGCAAATAATTAGCGAGAAAATAATAATTGGCAGAAAATAAAAATTCGCCCCAAGTGAAAATACTAAAAAAATGAAGTGGAAATTCCCAAAAATTAAAGTCAAGCCAAAAAGTGATGGGAATTCCATTTACCAAGGAAAGATGACCCAAGAAAAAATTTGATGGTCTAAGAGAAAAGCTAATGTCCCAGCAAAACAATTTTTTTTTAGGAGAAGGTCCAAGTGGGTTGATCTGAATAAGATGTTTTCGAGGAAAAATAAGGAGAATAGTTTTTAAGTGGTCCAAACCACTCCAACATTGAATTGTTACTCAACCCAGCTACTCCCAAGGAAAAGCATCTCCCTCCTCAAGATCTGCATAGGGCTAAACAAGGGTTCCATTTTCTCCAGGTGATCAATCCTGTTAGTTTTTGTAGCATTGGATGTGTTCTAGCCACGGAATTTGGTGGAGAGGCTAAAATACATGAGATCTCCAAAACCTAGATATCGTTTCTAGAAATTCCACCTAGAGATTACTTAATTAGATTATTAGCCAATTTTTAAATATTTCCTACATCTAAACTTAGGGAATATGGCTAATTAATCATAATTAATTAAGTCATGGTGCAAATTATCTAGAAACTCACACGGATGGACTCCAAGATGATCCTAGCCATTAATTAAGTTTTAATCTTGGTCGTTGGTGCTCCAATAGTGGATTATAAGAGGAACTCAATGGGCACTTGGAGAAGACACACCAGAAACACCAGATGAATGGTAAGGGAATGAAAGGGGCAATCCTGGGCCACATGTGGGGGTACAAGGGTAGCTAATAAAGGGAAGGCCACACTTGAGTATATAATGTATAGGAGGTAGAAATCGTGGTACATGAGTTACCCCAGCCTTGATTTTTCCACCCTTCTTCATATGCCTTTTGTTTTTTATGATTTTTCTTTGGTTAACTGCTCGGGACTCGAGGAATGAGAGCATGATGTGTAAAGTATAGCAGTGGATACCTCTTTAAGGTGTGGCAATGCATTTCCCACTAGGGGTTGGGACAATCATGGGTTCCTAAATGATATAGGAGGCTCACCTAGGGCCTATAGGAACTAGGGTGATGGCCATGGGGACGCGGTAGAGGTCATGCATTGGCTTTTTCCTGCATGCTAAATGTGTCTGAACTTTGTCCCGACCATCTTTTGCATTTTGTGGTACATGTTCCTGTTTAATGTGGCCAATTATGCTTTTACTCTTCTTTATAGCTGCATCAACCTCTAGGGCATCATTTGAGGCCAGAGTCCAGACCCAAGGTGTGGGCAAGGGGAATGAGAGGCTCACCCTGTGTGGACCCAGCTGGGAGAAATGATGAATGGGGTTGTAATGAACGGAAAGGGTGTAATGTATGTGGATGAGGGAGCGGGAGCGGGACCACGCAACCCAGATCAGGGTTTCCCATGTAGTGCCACCCTAAAACCCAAAGGTCAGTAAAGGAGGTCCCATGGAACTAAGATCCAAGGGTAACATCGCAAAGAGGTCTAGGGGACAGAATCATAGACCTAGCTCACTCTTTCCACCGAATCCCCCCATTAATCCATGCCCAGAAGTGTCCATGATAAGAAAACTACAATACTCAATTACCAAATGACAAGGCATACCTTTAGGTTCAGGAGGCCCACCTTCAAACATACGATCATGACAGATAGGTGAGGGACTGCATGGTTCGCTCAGGTGGCAGAGAAATGGCACAACGAGATAGTTGGTGGTTGGAAGGGGTTGCTAACTTCCAGTTGAGGACCATCTTGGAGAAAATTTTCTCGTAGGGATATCACCCACAAAATGGTGGGTAAAATCTAACTCCAACGGGGATGTGATCTCTCGAAAAGTGGGCAAAGCTACTCGAACGGGAGGTCATAAGAACTCCAGCAATCTCTTGGTTACCATATACCTATTACCTGCACATATCAAAGAATAACCCCACGGGGCGGCATGTTTGTACAGTGTCTTACGATCACCCATACTTAATTTAGGCCATAAAATCAACAAATAATAAAAGGTGCAAATTTTAATATAAATGCAACTAATCTTCTATGAGCAATACCATATGACATTAGTTCTAATGTGAAAATCAACATGAAATGCATCCTACTCTAACATGCATATGGTACAAAAATAATACTAAGTGTAATCATAAAACCAGTGCATCCAACATATTATCAAATCAATATAAATATGTCGGCCTATAGGATTACCCATGTAGTAAATGTCAAAGCGAATGTGGTCAGAATCACATGGATGATAAGGCCGGTGGGAGGTAGTAAAATAGAATGCCCACACATGAATGATCACGTGAGAAAAGGTAAGAAAAGGATGTAATCTAGTCCATGAGATCCTCTCTTCTAACCAAAATTTAGAGATGTAAATGATTAGGCCCATAAACTTTTGATGAATGGCAACCTTGGGCATATTATTATGGTTGTTATCATTCATGTCATACTTTATGGCCTCCACGGGGTTATGATTAGTAGGAAAGAGAGACTGATGAAATGGAGAAACACAAGTAGGTTTCCCATGATGATCACACCGAAAAGGGGAGATTATAGATTGATCATGATCATGAGGGGGTGCCAGGGGAGATAAAGAATACTCAATGAGGGGTACTTTCTGATTCACACCCTCAAACAGGATTTACAGAACTCAGCCCCTTTTTCAGCCTCTGGAAACCCCAACGCTGCTCTGAAGCCCTCTGCATCAGCCTCTGCGCTGCTCAGGAAGGGCCGGCATCACCCTAGCTAGGGTTACGCTGCCCCTCCGTTGCCCTAACTGGGCCTGCGCCAGCCTTCCTTGGCTCCTTTTGCCTCTGTGCTACCCCTACTGGGCTCTTGGCTGGACTATGTAGCTGTTGCCTCTACGCTACTCTAGCTTGCTCCTTCTTTGCACTTGTTGTACTCTTGGCCTGGGACTAGACCATCCCCCTCGCCAATACTGCCCCTCGCTGCAACTGAAACACTTCTGAAATTCTTAGCAAACCAGGCCCTAGAATCTCAGCTTAGCTTCAGTGCTCTACCAATGTGTGTGTTCTCCAACTAACCCCAAGCCCTTCTCTTATACTTTTCTCGTTGTAAACCAATGATCGTGATCTAATCTCTAATTGATAGCTAAGATTAGAAGTTGCTTGATCCGCGTCACTTAAGTCATTCTCATCACATGTTTAATTTAATTAACTTTAATCTTTTAATTTTCCTAAGTTAGACTTAGGGTCCTTAATTAAAAAGATCAATTAATTAAATATCTCTTAAACCTAATGGAATTTCTTCAAACGCTTTCCAAGTCTTAGAGATCTTGTGTACTCTAGTCCCTCCACAAAGTTTGGGAGCTAGAGCACATTTGATGCTACCCCAACACCCCAAAATCTCAACACTCCCTATTAGCGAGGAATGTGCTCTAGCAATACATTTCACCCCGAAGTACTGCTCTGATCTTTGGTGTTGGTCTCTGCGTTGATGCTTGGCCTGCTGCCCTTCATCACTGCGTTGTTGCTGCTCTTTGTACTACTACCCATGACTCTACCACTATCACTGCTACATCCGTACTGCAGCTCCCTCTCAAATTGTTGCATCGTGCTGCCAACTGTTGCACTGCAACTCAGTTGCTGACAGTAAGCAACTGAAGGATCATCACCCAATCTTTGGCAGACAAGTCAATTGGGCTACATCTCATCACTGAAGCTCCATAGGTCGCTGCTCTGCGTTGTTTTCTGGAGGATACTGTGTTCCTACAGCTCTGCACTGCGTAAGAAGACCTCCTCTACGCTGTTGCCCTCTACGTTGCTGATGTATCTGCACTGCGCTGTCCTCTCGAAGCCTCTGTGCTGCTACAGCATTGCACTACGTAAGCAAGCCTTCTCTGCACTGCCTCTCCACTGATGCCTCTACGTTGTTGCTGCATGTGCACTACGCTGCTCCCTCAACAATGTGTCAACCTCTGCCTTTGCTTCATCTGTGATCTTCTGCACCCACTGCTCCACTTGTCTCGCTACCGTATTAAGGCTCCCGTAGCTCGTATGTGATCCAAGGGTTGGGTTGCTCAAGGATCCTGCCACCACTCTGTAGCTGCTCTACAGATTAATATCGCCCCACTTTCGTGGTTCATGAGCGCTCATGGCTATGCCATCGTCGGAGCCATCATCTGCTACAGCATCCTTGGAACTAGAAGCTTCCTTCTCCTTCTTCCTTTGAGGACAATTGTTGGTGGAGTGTCCAAGTTCGCCACATTGGAAATATTTGATCTTTGACAAATCACGCTTCTTTTTCCCTTGTTGCTTCTTTGATGCCAGGGTTGCATCTTGCTCTTCCTCCTTCCTAATCTTGCTCGAACCGGTGTTGTACTGCCTCTTGGTCATTTGGTGGATCTCCTCTTATCAAAGGATGGCCCACATATTGTCCGAGTTAGGAAGATCCACTATGCCCAAAAGACTTTGGACAAATGTTTCCTAATCCTCTGTGACAGCATTGAGAGCAGTCCTCACCATGACATTATCATCCACCTTGACCCCCATGCGAGTCAGCTGATCCCGAATCGTAAATAGGAAAGGATCAATTTCCTCTCCCTTGGACATCATAAATAACCTCAGCTGGTTCTCCAGAACCATCTTCCTCTGGACGGACTTCCCTTGATACAATGTGGTTAAAGCTTCCCACATCTCATGAGTCGCTGCCTTCTCGGCGATGTGTGCTACCACATGATCTTTGACCCCGTCCATGATGAAGCGCTTGGCATGTGCCGCTGCTTCATTATGCTCTGCCAGGAGTTTCAAATCGGTCAGTGTAGCCAATACTTTCCCTGAATGCTGCCTCAAGCTGTATGCCTCCAGCACTAGCAGGATTCTGGCCTTCTAGATAGCAAATTTGGACAGGTCGTCCAACCTATCTTGATCACGCAGTTCATGTGGCACCATCTGCTCAGAAATTTGGCAGAATAGATCCTCCTCTCTATGCCAGAGACTCAGATCTAGGGTCCTTGGCGAGAAACGCACCCTCTGCTCCTTCTGACAGCTGATTTCCTCCTTGGAAATATGCCAAAAACAACGAATCAGCTCTCTTCGATCAACTTAGCTTAGGCATAATTCTACACCGACAGAATCTTCACCCCACCAGCAACTGCTGAAGATCTGCAACTCAGCTTCCGATTCACGGCACTCTGCACAGCAATCAGATTCTGGACTGTGCCACCCTGGCTAGCTTCTGCGTGAGCAGACTAGTTCAGCGCAGCGTAGGCTGCTCTTGCGTCCCTCTGGAAGAGTCTGCGTTGTCTATGTGTCACCCAGCTAGGACTGCGTCAGCCCCTCCGTGGCTCTTGCTACCTTTGCGCCCTTCTTCTCCTGTGTTGCCCTCTCTGGTTTATCTGTTGCTGCTACTGCTTTCTGCAACACAGATTTCTTCAGTTGTCTTGCTGGAGATCCAGCTTGATCTGCAATCACTTCGATACCATGTGAAAAATTCTGAATTTACTAAACAGAAACCCTATTGTTAAATCTTGATTTACTTCTCCTACTTATGCAAGTTATTAATATGAAAAATTCAGCATTAGCATCGAAGTAAATGCAGCTAATAGCCGAAACACAAGTATCACAATTTGTCAACATGCTCAAAGACAAGCACACAAGGATTTTTTTAATAATGTCTCTAGAAAACCCAAAGCGTATGCACCAAAGCATTAGCTTCTCGGAGGGTTTTTATTATTATGCAAATTCTAAGACAACAAATCAAGGCACCAATTGGTTAATCAACAAAGAACAAAACCCAGTGAATACCTCTTATTTGGTAGACAGAAATTGATCGTATTTGACACCTCAAATGTGATTTACAGAACTCACTTCTTTCCTACTTTCCTGGAACCATTCCCAGCCCTTGTGCCGCAAGAAGGCCTGGGCGTCACCTCAGTTGGGCCACGCCCGCGCTACCCCAACCGGGCCTGCCGCCACCCTTTGTTGGTTCCCCGCCCGCTTGCCCCGCCCGCCGGGGTCTTTGGTCGAACTCCGTGACCGCTCGCGTCGCTGGACGGTCGTCTCTGTTGTATTTTTTTGTTCGGACGACCACCCCTCACGACCCGTCACTAGTACCTCAAACACTTCCAAATTTCAGTAAAAAACCACCCCAATCTCACTAGAAACTGCCTACTGTGTTTCCAATCCCACCAAGTCTTTCTTCTGACATTTCCTTTTCGTTGAAAACTAACCACAGATTCAATCTCTAATTAGTTGTACTAAGATTACTGCTTGATCCGCGTCACTTAAGTCATTTTCATCACATGTTTAATTTAATTAACTTTTAATCTTTTAATTTTCCTAAATTAGACTTAGGGTCCTTAATTAAAAAGATTAATTAATTAAATATCTCTTAAACCTGATGGAATTTCTTCAAACGCTTTATGGGTCTTGGAGATCTTATGTGCTCTAGTCCCTCCACAAATTTTGGGAGCTAGAGCACATCTGATGCTACCCCAACACCCCAAAATCTCAACAACTATACTGTCAATATAGTTTGTGTGTATCAACTATTTTTTAGCATATTATGATACAATTCCATTTGGTAATGGCCATTATTTTATTGTAAACCCAGGAAAGGTATATCCTTTAACAATCTTGAGACAAAATTTCCTATCATAAAGTGGAATGGATTTTGTTCAAACTAGTGGAAAAGCATACATCATATTCATTTTATGCGAGCATCAACTGTCAAGATATGAGTAAAGGCTAATTTTCATTAAGGAATAAAAACAAAAGCTTAGTTTTAAGACTCATTGTGTTGTAGTTATTATTATAAGAAGAATATATGACCCTTTGAAACTCAGTATTTAATTCAACAACAATTTCTCTCCACTGTAAAAAGGGCCTAAATATTATGAAATCATTGTTTGTATTGTTGTTAATGCCTTACACCTACTCCTTTCTCACATTGAAACCAAGTTGACAGTCCTTTGCAATCAAGATATGCCATCTTTTTGGAGACAATAATGGATGACCGAAATATTTGTTGTTGTTTCATCAATGCCTCTACCCTTTTAGGTCATGGCCATATTGCTTGCATGAGATGGGGGCTTACGTATTTTCCCATCTACTGTTTCTTACAGATTTTATGACCTTAATGGCAAAGTGGGTAACAAGTTGATGAAAATGCAATTGCTTAAACTTTGGATAATTAATGATATGCCTTCTAGGTTGAATTTCCCATTTCCTTAAAAGAAATTAATTTATTCCTTAGCAAAACATTCTACGTGATCTCCACCTATTGGACATGACGAATACCTAAGCATTCAGCTAAAATGCAGATCCCATTCTCCCCCTGGGGACTCACTTACAGCTCTAAGATTTTAACTCTATTATATTTTATTAGGCAAGATCCCATTTTTTTTCTTAAGCGGCCATCACATAAAAAAGCATGTGGCTTTTTGCACAATGATATCAAAATCAAAGCCCCAGTTTAAGCTGCCTAATGTGACCCCAACATTACAATATCTTACCGTATCTTTTAAGATGATATTCTGTTAGATGTGTTCCAAAAACTAGATGTATCATGTGATTTTCTCAATATGTGTTCAATGTTTATTAATACGCCATCGTTTTTAAGATTTTTAAATCTTTACAACCATCTAGATTTCTATGGTTGACAATTTGCACATTATTTCATCCAAGACACACCACATGTTAGAGCTTTTTCATTTTCTTCTGGGTTACATCTTGGGAATTTGTGTGAATATTTTATTGGATCATTATCTTTAAGTGGTTGTCTGACATAAAGTATCTTCTCTTCATTCTTACATCTTTACAAATACCCTTTAACGTTTCTAGAGAAATTATTCTTCATTCTTACATCTTTACAAATACCCTTTAACATTTCTAGAGAAATTATTCACATTTTTTAATTATATTTTCCGAGGGAAGACAATGTCAACAAGCATTAAGGCCAAGCCTTAGAAGACTACCATTACCACGATCTACTCAAATTTCAAAAATTAGACATTTCTCGTGGCAAGAGGGCAAACAATAGATAAAATAGATTTACTATTCTTTTCTAGTTTCTAGTAGTTTTTAACTTTTTATAATTGTTGAAACTTGACTATTTCATATTTAATTTGATATTTTTTGTAAACAATATATGACAATTTAAGTTTGAAGTTTGAAACTTTGAAGTTGGCAGTTATAAATTTATAACTCATTATGAATTATGAATATGATGCTTCATGAAATTTGAAAGTTGTTTCATTTCGTTTCATTTTATAACATTTCATTTCATGTTAAATATTCTTTGTTGTAATGGTTACACTTAGCTTGCAAGTACAACTATGGTGATCAATGAATCAATGATGATAAATGTTATATATTAAATTTTGAAAGCTTCAAACTTTAAGATTGATGAATCATGAGACTCAAGAGTCAATATGTTGTATGTTTCTAAATTGTGGACGTGATTGATGAAGATTATAACTTATAGATGATTGATGTTATATGGTTCAATCTATGTTTTTATGTTTTTATATGTCTAATTCATCATTCTACATGCTTTTGTTGACATATATGCATCAAAATATAAAAAAATATAAAATATATATATATATATATATATATATATATTATAAAAAAATACTCCTGGATCGAGAGCTTCTGAAAATGGTGCTCCCACTCCCGATCCCCGTTTTCACTCCTACTCCCAAGTAACCTTGGTACTGCATCAAGGCCGAAGTTTCGCTGTTGCATCAAAGTCGAAATACTGCTTCAGGGTCGAAGTGTTGCTTCAAGGTCAAGGTCAAAGTACTGCTTCAAGGTCAAGGTCAAAGTACTGCTTCAAGGTCAAGGTCAAAGTACTGCACCTAAGTCGAATTCCAGTTATTTGCTGCTAGGTCGAAATTGTTGCTACTGTTGCTGCCAGGTCCAAGTTGTTGCTGCTACTGCTACCAGGTCGAAGTTGTTGCTACAAAATATTATTGGAAGGTTATCAACTGCAGAAAAAGGAAGGTTATCCTACTGACTGGAGGAAGTTTGTGTCTAGGTCAAAGGAATCTTGGATTATCTCGTGAAACTATTGAAAGAAGAGTTGTTGAGTGGGTTTTCCCCCAGATAGGGGTTTTTCTTTGCTTGTCCGCCTACATCTAGTGTCTTTGATCTTCATGCTTTGGTTTTGATAATTGCTTGATGAACTAAGATAAAAGAAGAATACAAAAAATTTAATAAGAACATAAGAACATCACAAGTAATCATCAAGATAAGAAAATATTTCTACCTTTCTGATTTTCCAACACCTAAGGACGCTAGCGATGTTCAAAGCGGGAAAATTATCAAAGAAAGACAACCTATTTGAGATATACATGAAAAATATGTAGGACTCACCAGGGTGAATTTAAAGATGCCTAGAAATATGTTTGCTTCATCCTACAAACATCGACCTTAAAGTTCAATGAAGAACTAGGGCTTCATTCTTCCAATGGAGTCGCCAATAATGACATGTCAATATGTCATATGGGGAACAAAACACACCTCTCGTGTCCCCGGCAACAACGTCAAAATGTTACCGCTCAAACTAGCAGGGGTCCTAGGAGGGGATACTTGTAGGGAAACTACCAGGTTAAGGGCAACAATGGAGCAATAGCCCACTGTCACCTCGGCTAAGGCTCCCTACACTCTACGAACTTTCACCGATGGGAGGAGACCCGATATAACAAGGATCACGAAAATGAATGGATCAATGATAGGATGAGAGGTGATCCTAGAACCCGATTCACAAGAGAGGCTCAGATATATGGCTTTCTTGCCTGGAAAGCAAGATGAAAGGCTGTTTAGGAAGGGCTTAGGGGAATTCTAAGAGCTAGGGTTTGAGTATATGACTTGTAAAGAAGATTCTTAGCTACTAAAATCCTTGTGGGAACTTGGATTCCAAGTGGTCTTTGTGAAATTGGCTTCAATAAGTTGTGGGACCACACAGGACCAAGTGGACCCACAATTAGGTCAAGGGGATCGAATTTATCAACCAAGGGTGTGCTTGACCTAATTTAGGGGGAGAAATGGATTAAAGGAGAAATTTTCTTTGAAGTTGATGCAATAATCCCAATGACATCACTAGCCAAGGGAAACCTTGAACAAGAAACGTTCCTCGAGCTAGGGCTTGCAATATCTCGAGATCCCACCGTCGGATTTGCTTCAAATATGGACGGCGTCTAGAGAAAACTCCAGCACAATTGTGGACCAAAAATCGAAGTATTTGGATGGCTAGATTGTGAGATAAGTGATGCCCTAGTTGACCTATGTAGGCTAGGCCTAGAAAGAAAAAGAGAAGGTGAGAAAACTATGCTTTAAGGTGATCACCTATGGAGGACAAATGCCTAATCCTTTGGGGGAAATGGAGTCAAGGATATTTCAATGATTGGAATGGATTCACTTAGTCAAGGAGGGCTATAAAACAATTTCGCATGGCAATTAGGGCATGGACAATTGCTTCAAGGTCTTTATACTTCAATATGCAATATGCGATGACTTATCAAGATAAAATTTCAACAAAATATCTCTAGGAACATTCACTTATTCAAACATGACCCATGACATGATGCAATGCTATAAATAGACAAATTTCCACCATTTCACACAAGAAAAGCACCAAACTTCTGCCTAATGTAGCGAAAATCTCCGACAACATGCATGTGACATAAAAAGAGTGAAAAAAATAGCATTAAAAGTACTTACATGTGAGAACAAGTATATCCAATCATAATCATATGCCAATATAGAAGTTCCAAGACAAAAATGAAAATATCCAAACATCAAAATTCATCCATCCACCAAATTTCATCCTCCAAAAAGAATAGCAAAAATATCCCAAGAGATAATGATCCAATCCAAGTGATGTTGAGAGAATGAATCAACTCATCATATATTTATACAATGTCTAATGAATTCAATTTAGCTAATTAGGCCTACATTAGCCCCTAGAATAAAATAATGTGCAAAATAACTAGCATTTGGTGACAAGCCCACCAAACTAGCTCATAAACAAAAGAATAAGCCTCTCAAGAGGATGAATGATCAATAGTACATGTCGTTGGGCCTTCTTAGAGGCCTGATGAAGTCCATAGGTGCCATAAGGAGAAATAGGGCTCCCAAAGGGGTTGGCCCCTTGTTCTCTGAATAATAAACATGTGGTGCTCCCAGTGGGTGTGGGGGCACACAAGTAACCTCATGCGTCTCCAAGTAGATCGAAGATGCCTCTAGACCATCTGCAAGGGCTCGGATGATGGTGCAAGTGATTCCACATCATCATATAGGTCTTGGGTCATCTACCAATTGTGGGGTCAGTTGGGCATGGTGAACCAGGTGCATCTTCCTCGTCCAATAAGTGAATCTCTGGCAATCTCTTAACGTCTTTGGGGATCCATGGAATGTTGTCTACTGTTGTGGAGGCCCATGGCTCTCTAGACACAACCCTATATGTGCCAATGTAACTCTCTAGAGGATTAGAACCCCATATAGGGATACCAAACCCAAAATGGAGACCATCTCCAATCTTGCATAAGATCCAATGTGTCCCCTTGTCTTCCAGTACAACAAGTCATTTAAATAAATCAAGTTAAAGAACTTACAAACCATGAACAACAGGTGAGCACCTCATAATGGCATGCCCTTCCATAGTGGACTATGGCATGTGCTAATGTCTCCAAGCTCCAAGGGTGTTAACCAAAGACCCTATTAGGTGGTTTTTACCATTAAAAGAGATAATATGTCCAAGTTACATCCTTCAAATGGTGGTGGCATGTGATAAAGAGATGAATGGAATAGGGAATGAAAGGGGCAATCCTGGGCCACATGTCGGGGTACAAGGGTAGCTAATAAAGGGAAGCCCACACTTGGGTATATAATGTATAGGAGGGAGCAGTCGTGTACATGAGTTACCTCGGCCTTGATTTTTCCCCCCTTCTTCATATGCATTTTGTCTTTTATGATTTTTTCTTTGATTAACTGCTCGGGGCTCAAGGGATAAGAGTATGATGTGGAAGGTATAGCAGTGGATATCCCCTTTTAAGCTAGAGCGGTTCATTGCCCACCAAGGGTTGTGACAATCATGGGTTCCTGAATGATAAAGGAGGCTCATCTAGGGCCTATAGGAACTAGGGTGATGGCCATGGGAATGGAGTAGAGCTCATGCATTGGCTTTTTGCCACAAGCTAAATGTGTTTGTCCAAGCCATCTTTTGCATTTTGTGGTACATTTCCCTGTTGAATGTGGCCAATTATGCTTTTACTTTTCTTTTCAGCTGCATCAACCTCCGGGGCATCGTTTCAGGCCAGACCCGAGGTGTTGGAAAGGGGAAGGGGAGGCTAACCCTATGTGAACCCAGTGGAGGAATGTGGACCTGGGTGGGAAAAATGATGAACGGGGTTATAATGAATGGAAGGGGAGTGATGTATGTGGATGAGGGAGCGGGACCACGAAACCAAAATCAGGGTTTCCCATGTAGTACCACCGTAAAACCCAAAGGTCAGTAAAGGAGATCCCACGAGACTAGGATCTAAGGGTAACATTAAAAAAATAAAATAAAATAAAAAAATCAGGAACAAGAGCACAGACCTAGCCCAATCTTTCCGCCGAATCCCCCCATTAATCCATGCCCAAAAGTTTCCATGATAAATAAACTATAATACTCAATTACGAAATGACAAGGCATACCTTTAGGTTCAAGAGGCCCACCTTCAAACATATGATCATGACAAATGGGCGAGGGACCACATGGTTGGCTCAGGGGGTGGAGAAATAGCACAACGAGCTAGTTGGTGGCTACAAGGGGTTGTTATTTGCCAACTGAGGACCATCTTGGTGAAAATTTTCTCCTAGGGATATCACCTACAAAATGGTGGGTAACAGGGACTACTCCCCTTGACTTAGCTAGGAGAGAGTCTAAACGGAGAGAGTTGGGAATAGGTGACAACCCCTTCTCTGGCTTTGCGCTATAAAGACCACACCTGGTGGGATTGAGGTCTTTGCCGACATTGAGGTGTGCATCTTAGGAGACAACACCTCCATCAAAAGGCCCGATAAAGGCTATGTTAGACAGGTTTATATTGATAAATGTGATTCACAATCCTCCCTTTTCCTCAAATGATTATGCATTGACAATATGAAATCAGCGATCCTGGCTGCCACGAAAATAGAAAAAGCCCTTAATAATCTTAAGAAGAAATATAAAATTAGTGTTTTGGAAAAACAACTAAAGGCTAAGTATTTGAATTATTTCAAGTCCATTGTGTTGAAAGATACTATTTATATAGGGATGTGAATGTCCTCATGAAGAAAGAGGATGTTTATATTCTAGTCAGGCAACCCATCTATATGGAAATGATGAATACTTGGAGGCATATGCATTGTTGGGAGGTGCCACAAAATGAGAAAATAATTTGATGGTTTGGTGTTTAAACTTTATAATATATATATCAAAATGACCCTTCTAATGTTATGTTGGTTAAAGGTACCGAAAAGTATATGCATTAAACTCTTTGGTTGTTTTTATAGAAGAGAAATACATAATTCAGCCAATTTAAAGAAGGAAGATAAACCTTGGGAGAACCTTTTTGTAAGAGGCCAAACCATTACTATATCATTTTTCAAATGAGATATCAACTCTTGACATTGCAAATAGCAAATCGGTCTTTGATCTCCTCATAAATCAGATTTGAAGATATGACATGTTGTTGGTTGGTCATTTAATTAGAAGGTTGTCATACAAAATCTACTTCATCTAGGGTTTCATATGTGTTGATTTTTATATTGTTCATGGTAACATGTGATTACTTGGCAGTAATCTCATGGTTGTGATGGTCTACTTTACACAACAGCCCTCACTTATTCTTGCACAATCTAGAAATTTGTTTTTGACTTACTATAGCACATTAATGCATGTTTTAATTACATCTTCCCCATCATGCTAAAGCCTTCTTGCTCTAGGATCCTAACTCCATCATACACTCGATGGACACTGTTTTCTATAGTCTACTACGACTTTATTACCTTAATTTTAAAGTATGTTATTCTACAAATCTGATTTTTATATCAAGCCTTGCAAGGACAGATTTGTACTGTTATGAGGGAATTTCCCCTTGTGCTGGAGAAGAGCCAGCCTAAAGTGAGGAGGATAACTGCTTAGATGACAATGGGTGGTGTTCTCAGGTTGCCCGAGGGTTTGTGCTTGGTGAATGACTTTTGTGCAGATCTTGGCGGTAACAATACAGCCACTTTCTATTGTCAAACTCTTGATTATGAATGCTTTTCCAATAAACTTTCTAATTAAGATAGTTACATCTCTCGAGATGACTTAAGGAACTGCTTTGCAAACTACATAAAGTAGTGGTTACAATGCTTGAAATTGGCAAAGAGCTCAAATATAAAATGATAATAGAAAATTTTTTGGTACAATGAAAAATGAAAGAGCTATGGAGTTAAAACGAAAAGGTAAACATCCTTTAACTGAAATCAAGTAAAACAACACTTTCACAGAAATTAAAGAAAACAACAGTTCTGAGACAGAGAGGGTAAGCATTCATTTTTATCTATCTTATGTCATCCGTAGTTGTGAAATAACAAAGTACCTTCCCAACTGCAACCAACAAGGATGCAGGGCTCCTAGACAATTCCGAATGCATTTTGCTTGGATCCAAGACCAATTGCCTGCCTTTAAATGTTCAGGTTTACTCACTACAAACAAAGCATTTCTTTGTAAGACAATACTGGAGTAATTACAAAAGAAGTATAAACACCCTGAGCAGTTTCTGGATACATGCATCTAATAGTAGGAAAAGGAATGCCGCCTTCCAAACAAGACCCTGCAAAAAGCATAAAAAAATTATCGACAATGATCCAGCAAAATCTTCATGAAATACAGAAAATAATAACAGAATTCATTGCTAAATATAATAATCTTTGAGCTTATTGATTTAAGAACATGACAATTCAGCTCAAGCTAATTTACTTCTATGAAATAAGTGGATTCAACTAGAACATTTACTGCTGAAGGAGAACTATACTGATAAATAGCTTACAAAACAGAAATTTCAAGAAAACCAAACAAATCATGTTTCTCAGAGGGAGAAAAGATCAAGAGTATTTTGGCCTTGCCATATGAAGATGTTACTTCACAGCATATATTTGATAACCATAGGCATCCAAAGCTGCATTAAGCACAGCTATACGAAGTTTCTATTCATAGGTCATTTTTTTCTGTAGCATGCTCTCATCCTCATTATGCCATGTTTCCAGCTAATCAGACTCAAATGCTGACTCCAATTTAGGAGCCCACGTACCATTTCACTCAGCTTATGTGTAGGAGCAATGTCTCTATTTCATTTGCTGTTTGGAATGAGAAATTTTCATTCTCGATTTCATTAAAGGGGTTGCCATATCTAAGGGACTATTTGCTCAAATGTTTTAACTTTTAAGGTGATATAAAATTTAAATAACAATATTTGTGAATCATACTTGTGACCCTCCACCACTACCCACATTAGAAACCATTCTCCGTTCTGAACAGTTTACTTCTTAAAAACTTGTAAATGGAGCTTGCAATATGATCTTTCTATGAATCAAATGTCAAAGAGCAGCCTGACCTGAGATTCACCAGTGCTTTTTCAGATGGACTGATAGATGGTGCACTAGTAGAAAATCACATCATAAGGAATCTGTTGAGATTTTGAGGTGTTGGGGTAGCATCGGATGTGCTCTAGCTCCCAAACTTTGTGGAGGGACTAGTCACTAGAGTACATGAGATCTCCAAGACCCAGAAAACGATTCAAAAAATTCCATCCTGTTTAAGAGATATTTAATTAATTAATCTTTTTAATTAAGGACCCTAAGTCTAACTTAGGAAAATTACAAGATTAAAGTTAATTAAATTAAACATGTGATGAAATGACTTAAGTCACACGGATCAAGCTTTCTTTTTATCTTAGCCGTCAATAAGAGATTAGATCACGGCCGTTGGTTTCCCAATGAGAAAAGTATAAGGGAAAGGCTTGGGGTCAGTTGGAGAACACACACAGTGGCAAAGCATTGAGACTAAGCTGAAATTCTAGGGGTTTGCTAAGAATTTCAGAAGTGTTTCAGCTGCAGCGACGGGTAGTATTAGCGAGAGGGATGGTTTGATCCTAGGCCAAGAAAGCAACAAGAGGCAGAGAATCAGCATACTGAGCAACGTAGAGAGGGCAGCAGCCACAGCCCAGCAGGGGCAGCACAAAGGCTTCAAGGGCTACGCAGGGCTGACGCAGGCCTAGAAAGGGCAGCGCAAAGGCAGCAGAAGACTAGTAGGGCTGACGTAGGCCCAGCCAGGGCAGTGTTACCCAGTCTGGGGTGACGCAGACCCTCTCTGAGTAGCGCAGGGGCTGATGCAGCCTAGCAGAGCTAATGCAGAGGGCTTCAAAACAACGTTGGGGCTTCTGAAGACTAAAAAGGGTTGAGTTCTGTAAATCTCGTTTGAGGGTGTGAATCAGTCATTTTTCTGTCTCCAAAACAGAGGTATAGTTGCAGTTTATTTCTCTGTCGGGTTAACCAGTTTGGTGCCCAGATTTGTTGTACTCAGGTTCGACTTAATAATAAAACCCTCCAACAGCCAGAAGACCAATTTTCCCGCATTGGGTCTTTCCGGGGACAGTTGTCCAGAAAATCCTTGTGTGTCACTTTTTGATTGTGCATGTATTCAATTTAGATCTGTATGTGTAGGTTGTTAATGTATTTACTTCGATGTTAATGTTGAATATTTCACATTAATAACTTAATGTACGTAGGAGAAGTAAATCTGAAAATTAACAGTAGGGTTTATGTTTGAGATATTCAGAAATTTTCACATGGTATCAAAGCGATTGCAGATCTAGCCTGAATCTCCAGCAAGAAGACTGAAGAATCTTTGCTGCAGAAAGCAACAGAGAAAGCAGCAGAAAACTGGACCAGAGAGGGCAGCGCAGCAGCAGAAGGAAGCAAAGCCAAGCAAAGGCCAGGGTGACGCAGTCTCCATGCAGATCCACGCAGGCCCACGCACTTACTACGCAGAGGTAGCGCAGAAGCTGCGTTGAGACCATCCGCTCACACAGAGGCCAGCCAGGGTGACGCAGTCCTGAAGCTGATTGTTCATTCAGAGTGCCGGAAGCTGTGCTGCAGACCTTCTGCAGTTGCTGGTGGGGTTAAAATTCTGTCGGTGCAGAATTTAGCCTAAGCTAAGTTGATGAAGAGCGGGAGGAGAACAGCTTCTCAGAAGATTTCGTGCTAAAGAAGTCTGAAGATCGATCAGAGGATTGAAGAGAGTTGATTCGTTTTGTTTGGAAGACTTCCAAGAGAGGGAGTCAGTTGTCAGAGGGAGCAGAGGGTTCTTGTTTCGCCAAGGACCCTAGATCCGAGTCTCTAGCAAAGAGAGGAGGATTCATTCCAACACATTTTCTGAGCAAATGGCACCTCATGGACTACGTGATCAGGATAGGTTGGATGGCATGTCCAACTTTGCAACCTGGAAGGCCAGAATCCTGGTAGTCATGGAGGCATATGGCTTGAGGGAGCATGCGGAGAAAGTCCTGACCACGCCGACCGATGCTCTTCATCTAAAGAAGCATGAAGAAGTCACGACACACACCAAGCGCTTCATTATGGACGGAGTCAAAGATCATGTGGTCCCACACATAACCGAGAAGGCAACGACTCATGAGATGTGGGTGGCTCTAACCACACTATATGAAGGAAGATCCGTCCAGAGGAAGATGCTTCTAGAGAAGCAGCTGAGGTTATTCATGATGGCCAAGGGAGAGGAGATCGATCCTTCTCTATCCAGACTACAATCGATCCGGGATCAGCTGACTGGCATGGGAGTCAAGGTAGATGACAATGTCATGGTGAGGACTAATCTCAATGCAGTCACAGAGGACTGGGAAACTTTTGTCCAAAGTCTCTTGGGCAAAGCGGACCTTCCCAATTCCAACAACATGTGGGCTATCCTACGAAAAGAGGAAATCCGCCGGATACCGAAGAAACATTACAGCACTGGTTCGAGTAGAGTGAAGAAGGAAGAAGAGGAAGATCCAGCCTTGGCATCAAAGAGGCAGCAAGGGAGAAAGAAGTGTGATTTGTCAAAGATCAATTGTTTCCAGTGCGGCGAACTAGGACATTTTGCTAGCAATTGTCCTGAGAAGAAAAAGGACAAGGAAGCTTCCAACACCAAGGCTGTTGTGGTGGATGATGGCTCCGAAGATGACGTAGCCATGAGCGCTCATGAACCACGAAAGTGGGGTGACATGGATTTGTAGAGCAGCTAGAGAGTGAAGGCAAGATCCTTGAGTAGCCCAACTCCTTGATCACATACGAGCTATGGGAGCCTTAAGACGATAGCGGGACAAGTGGAGCAATGGGTGCAGAAGATCATGGATGGATCAGAGGCAGAGTTGGATGCTAAGAGGGAGCAACACAGTGCAAATGCAGCAGCAGGGCAAAGGGGTTGCTATGACTTCAGCAGCGCAGAGCAGGCTTACTTACGCAGTGCAGAGCTGCACCAGCGCAATGGCTTCAGGAGGACAGCACAGCGCAGCAACAGCATAGGGTACTTCAGCGCAATAGGTGGTCTTCTTAAGCAGTGTAGAGATGCAGCAACGCAGCAGCCTCCAAATGACAGCGCAGAGCAGCAGCCTATGGAGCTTCAGTGATGAGATACAGCCCAACTGACTTGTCTATCAAAGATTGGGCAGGAGTACTTCAGTTGCTTACTCTCAGCAACTGAGTTGCAGTGCAACAGTTGGCAGCACAATGCAGCAGATTGAGAGGGAGTTGCAGTACGGATGTAGCAGCAGCGTCATGGGAAGCAGTACGGGAGAGCAGCAGCAGTGCAGTGATGAAGGGCAGCAGTACGGGAGAGCAGCAGCAGTCAGTGATGAAGGGCAGCAGGCCAAGCATCAGCGCAGAGACCCACACGAGAGATCAGTGCAGAACTTCGGGGTGAAGTGTTGTGCTAGAGCACATTCCTTGCTAAGAGGGAGTGTTGAGATTTTGAGGTGTTGGGGTAGCATCGAATGTGCTCTAGCTCCCTAACTTTGTGGAGAACCTAGAGTACATGAGATCCCCAAGACCCAGAAAACAATTTAAGAAATTTCATCCTGTTTAAGAGATATTTAGTTAATTAATCTTTTTAATTAAGGACTTTTAATTTTCCTAAGTCTAACTTAGGAAAATTAAAAGATTAAAGTTAATTAAATTAAACATGTGATGAAAATGACTTAAGTCACATGGATCAAGCTTTCTTTTTATCTTAGCCATCGATAAGAGATTAGATGACAGCCATTGGTTTCCCAACGAGAAAAGTATAAAGGAAAGGCTTGGGGTCAGTTGGAGAACACACACAGTGGTAGAGCACTGAGACTACGCTGAAATTCTAGGGCGTGGTTTGCTAAGAATTTCAAAAGTGTTTCAGCTGCAGCGAGGGGTAGTACTGCGAGAGGGATGGTTTGATACTAGGCCAAGAGTGCAACAAGAGGCAGAGAATCAGCGTACTAAGCAGTGCAGAGAGGGCAGTAGCTACGCATAGCAGCCACAGCCCAACAGGGTAGCGCAGAGGCTTCAAGGGCTACGCAGGGCTAACGCTGGCCCAAAAAGGGCAGGGCAGAGGCAGCAGGAGGCCAGCAGGGATGACGCAGGCTCAGTCAGGGCAGCGTAACACAGTCTCGGGTGACACAGACCCTTCCTAAGCAGCGCAGGGGCTAACACAGGCTAGCAAAGCTGATGCAGAGGACATCAGAGCAGCGCTGGGGTTTCTGAAGACTTAAAAGGGCTGAGTTCTGTAAATCCCGTTCGAGGGTGTGAATCAGTGAATTTTTTTGTCTCCAGAACAGAGGTATAGCTGCAGTTTATTTCTCTGTCGAGTTAACCAGTTTGGTGCCCAGATTTGTTGTACTCAGATTCTACTTAATAATAAAACCCTCCAGTAGCCAGAAGACCGGTTTTCCCGCATTGGGTTTTTCCAGGGACAGTTGTCCAGAAAATACTTGTGTGTCACTTTCTCATTGTGCATGTATTCAGTTTAGATCTGTATGTGTAGGTTGTTAATGTATTTACTTCAATGTTAATGTTGAATATTTCACATTCATTACTTAATGTAAGTAGGAGAAGTAAATCTAAAAATTAACAGTAGGGTTTCTATTTGAGATATTCAGAAATTTTCACAGAATCTTCTACATATTGTTTGTATGATTGGTATTGTTACCACTTCTATATGTAGAATAACCTTGGCATGTTATGCACAAAACACCCAAATAGCATAAAAATAGAAAAGAGAAGTAACTCCACACCTTGAGAATGACAGAGAAGAATGAATCAAAAGCCTCTTTGAGGAGGCAACCTCCTTTTATGATATCCCCCCCCCCAAGCTATTTTCGACCTAGGGTCTCTGAATGAAGTCCTGTTGGGGGAGGTGATAGGGATCGGATATCTCAGTTGGCTGCTAAAATGGCAACATATCTTTCAGGTCATCTCTGAGCATAATTGCAGATACTCTTGGTACATTTGATATCTTCTTTATCACTTAGACTCATGCAAGCCCTATCTGGCCACTCTCAAACATAGCAGGTTATCATTTATTTTCAACTTGCTGACATGAGACCAAATAATCTTCAAGAAGAGTCAAAGGTTCAGGTGAAGTGGGTTGTTTGACCAAGACTCAAGGACTCTCTCAGGGGCAGGGGTTCTCCTTGTTGGAATATTCAACAATAGTGAGTGGGGGGATGAATCAGTATTAACAATTTTTAACTTCAAAATCTTGAATTTGCATCATGTTGCCGCAAAATCTAGTAGGCCTTAGAGAGGGGTACCCTACAAGGCAAAACACTAGACTAAGTGACAACAATGGGGTGATGGTCCACTGTCACCACAGCCAAAACACCTTGCTCTTTATGGACTTTCACCAATGGGAGCATTCCTAGTATATGTATAAGTCACCTAGTAGATTTTCTAGGACCTGAGGTATAAGGTGACACAATGAGGCCTTTCCAAAAAAAGAAACAATTTTAGGCACAAGGCTCTAAGAGGAGGCAACTTGCTTTCTTTACAGATAACTAATATATTCAACATAAGACCTAGGGCTTGATTGAGAGGTTGATCGTTGGTATGGCCAAAGTGTTAGTTTTTGTAGCATCGATGTGTTCTAGCCACGAAATTATGTGGAGAGGCTGGAATATAAGAGATCTCCAAAATCTAGAAATCGTTTCTGGAAATTATGCTAGAAATGACTTAATTAGATTATTAGCCAGTTTTTAAATATTTCCTAAGTCTAAACTTAGGGAATATGGTTAATTAATCAGAATTAATTATTTCAAGGTGTGAATGATCTAAAAACTCACACGGATAGACTTCAAGTTAATCCTAGCCATCAATTAAAATTTAATCTTGGTCGTTGGAGCCCCAACAGAGGATTATAAGAAGAAGTTGATGGGCACATGGAGAATACACTCGAGAGGTTCCATTTCATGAGCAGATTGATTTCCAAAGTAGCAGCAGTCAGTTGCTGAAGAGAGATCTAGTGAGATCGAAGCAATGAGGAAGAGGGGCAGAGACAGTGAAGTTGGAGGAAGGATTCCAGATCCAGCGAGTGTATTTGTAGAGAGGCAGAAGATCCACAGAGAGGTTGACGCGGAGGCAGTGCAATAGCCTCTAGAGGCAATTCGATACTATTGGGGAAAAATCGAGTTTCAGTGCCAGAAGCTGGACAAAGATTCTGGAGGCCTGGAGAGGCATTTTCCCAGACAACAGCAAACCAGATGGTTTGAGGAGAAGCTGGTTCGATCTGAGTGCAGAAGTCATTGCGCTAGTGTAACGCAGTAGCTGTGCAGAGCCAGTTTGGACAACTCACATAGAGCTGAGGTCAGAGCCCAGATTCACCTGTGAAGTGAGGAAATTTCCTCACTAGATTTCTTGCAGTATTTCTCCGTAGGATTGCCAGTTTCGGCATTGAATTGTACTTAGATCCTTTTCACTGCTACTTAATATCAAAACCCTCATCTGCTGCATTGGTTTTCCCAAGTTGGGTTTTTTTGGGGAATTTCATCCAAAAATAATTGTGTTATTTTATGTCTGTGTGCTAGCAGTTCTTCCAACGTTTATTCTTCTGCAATTTTTATTTGTGAAGGTTGCAGTGTATTTATTTCAGTATTTGCCATAGAAAATTGCAGATAAATTGTTAAATTTAATTAACAATTAGGAGAAATAATATCAGTTGTTGCAATAGGATTCTGATTCACAGAATTTTCACATGATATCAGAGCACAGATTATCAGCAAGAGAACTCAATAGGGAATATAGAAGGAGTTTCGTTGTTCACTGTGGACAGCAGACCGAAACCCCAGGAGGCAGTGCAGTCACTTTACCAAGAGGTCGAGTCACCTGAGGAGAATCGATTTTTCAAAGAGAGCGACAGAAAAATTTGATCTCTCCAGATCGGGTAGCTCCAGAGGCAGAGGGAGCAGCCCAGTTTTTTCATAGAGAAAATCTCTAGCTGGACACAGTGTTTTTGCAGCAGTATGCTAGAGA
The DNA here is from genome assembly GCA_034641835.2 of Pinus albicaulis. Taxonomy (NCBI): domain Eukaryota; kingdom Viridiplantae; phylum Streptophyta; class Pinopsida; order Pinales; family Pinaceae; genus Pinus; species Pinus albicaulis. Next base: position 574,642,702 of record CM076579.1, read on the forward strand.
AGAGCTAGCATTGGGTGGAAGGAAGAAGAACACACTAAGGGAAATTTTTCCTCAGGGAACTTCTAGTCTCAAGAAGTTCAATTTAGCTTGGAGATCAGCAGTCATTATGAGCAGAGTCAATCACTCCAGAAAGGAGTGTGAATAGCTAAGCAGAAGTGAAGAGGAGATTTTCGACATTTGTTGAGATGGCCACTACTGGGCTTTGTGGTCAGGACAGGTTGGATGGAGCTATTGATATTTTGAGGTAGCATCGAGTGTGCTCTAGCCCTGAAATTTTGTGGAAGGGCTAAGACACACGATATCTCCAAAACCCAGAAAGCGTTTGGAGAAATTTCATCTGGTGTATGAGATATTCAAATAATTAATTTTTTTAATGAGGACCCTAAGTCTAACTTAGGGAATTAGAAAAATTAAAGTGACTTAATTAAACACGTGTGATCAAATATTCTAAGTGACATGGATCAAGAAGTCTTTTAATCTGAGCAGTCGATTAGAGATTAGATCACGGTCGTTGGTTTTCCAACGAGAAAAGTATAAGAGAAAAGCTTGAGGTCAGTTGGAGATGCACACACATTGGAAGAGCACTGAAGCTAAGTCGAATTTTGGGGCAGGGTTTTGCTGAGAAATTCGAAACGAGTTGCAGTGCAATGAGGGCAGAGATCGGCGAGGGATGATTTGATCTAAGGCCGAGAATATAGCAAGGCATAGGGGCAGTGAGTACTAGTCAGCGCAGAGCCAGCCTAGAGGACACAGTTCAGCCAGCACCACGCAGACGCTCCATAAGCCCAGCAAGGGTGACACAGACCCAGCTAGCGCAGTGCAGCACTAGCCAGGGTGACGCAGTCCCAGTCGGGGCAGCGCAAAGGCAGTGCAACACCAGTTAGGGTGATGCAGTGGGGACGCTGGCCAGTTAAGGGCTGACGAAGAGGCTACAGAGGCAATGTTGAGGGTTCCAGTGGGCCAAAAGGGGCTCGTGATCTGTAAATCCCGTTTGAGGGTGTGATACAACCATATCTTCTGTCTCCGAGTGAAAGGTACTTATTGCCGTGTAATTTCTTTGCAGGGCCTGTTAGTACTGGTATTTACATCCCACCCCTCTCGCCTTATTTTACTCTGCTTTTACCTCATCAACGTCATTATCTTTGACCTCGCTTCGTTTTCTTAACCATTTTTCCCAAGGGTGCCCAAGTCATCATTGTTCACAAGCACTAAACCCTAATTTCCTCTCCCACTGAGCTAGTGTTTTCTATGGAAACGAGACATTTGAGCAGAGGAGGCATAAGGTAGGTCATACCAATAAGTATGAGGCCATTCCAACTCATAAGATTGTGTCTCCATGATTTACCAAGAAGTCATTCCAAGAGACAAATCATTTGCCACACATAGAGCCAGTTTTTCTTCAAACTGTGTTTCTGACCAAACATAGATGAATTTGACAAAAGTGAGAGAGGTTTTTGTCCATCATAGGCCAAGGAAGAAAAACCTCCTTCAGTTTTTACACAAGTGTCATGGTTTTAAAGAAATGTCAAAAATACAGGTGCCACAGGAGAGTTGCTGCACTTCTGGAGTGTCCAAATGACTTGCTTGATAAGTCAAATGACAACTAGACTGAGAGAGCTTTTCAATGAGCTATCTTTAGCTCAATTGGGAGTTGAGGAATGTTGTGAAATGTAACTAGGTCGGTCTTCATGTTGACTATGTAATTATGAAAAGAAGGAGACAAAGATAATAAAATGTATTTTGTTGTACTTGCCTCATGGGTTTCATGAGCAAGATTTTATTATGTAGATAGACTTCTTCTTGATGTCTATTAGGTTCTTGTCTTCTAGGTATAAATAGGATTAAGTGTCAAAATCATGAAGGATCCAGTTCAGATGGATATGCTCCAAGACCTTGTAAAGTAGCTCTCAATAGCCTTCAAAATATGTTGGAAGACAAGCTCCTAATACAGTGAAAACAACGTTGGAATATAAGTGAAGTAATGCCTCATAAAATGACGGAGTATATAAACTACAAGTCGGCCTAAATACCAACTGATTGGTTGGCCTAATAGCTGGATCGGTCACCTATATATATGACTGATCTGCGGCTCATTTGGAGGAGCATAAAATGCGGATGAGTCTGAGGTTGACAGCGTTTAAAGGGAGCAGATCTAAGGACAGAATTGAATGCAGATTTATCTGAAGGGAGAAGGGACTGAAGGATACAGTTTTCGGAAGTAACTGAAGGGTATAGTAAACGGAAGTAGCTAAAGGATATAAATTGCGGAAGTGACTGAAGGATATAGAAAGCTGAAGGTACAAGTTGCGAAAAGGTACAATAAGGTACAGGATTGGTGCAGTAAATTTGCGGAAGGTGCAGGAAGGATATAATAAGGATATCTCTGGTTTTATAGCATCTAAGGAAAGAATTTGTAAAACACAAAGACAGTGATCTCAAGGTGGTATAAAGTGAGGAAGTTAAATCAGAGATTTACCTTCCTAACTACATTTCAATATATTCAGTTACAAGTGAAAATAATTTTGTCTCTACATTTGACTAAGTACTTTGATAATTGACTTGATGAAAGATTAACTAAGTTAAAGAAGAGAATACATAAGCAAGTTCACAAGTAGTTATCAAGAAGAGAATTTTTGTATTAATCTAAGCCCTACAAATTCTCAACAAGGAAGGCCTCCAAAAGTTGCCTGCAACAACACTCTGCATTTCTGCACCCTCATTCTGCACTTTTTTACCAATCTTGGGAAAATCCACTTTTGACAAGGCAAACCAACTCCAATCATAAAACCAAAGGTAGATTTGGAAAGTAGACAGGATAAGCTTTTCAACGAGCTATCCTGGGCCCAATTTGGACGCTGGGAAGGCCTCCAAATGTGGTTTTCAAAAAGGTGCTTCACACAGAGGGTGCGTTTCCTTCTGGTCGTTGCGCGTTTACCAGTCTTGGGAGAAGTGATTTGTGACAGGGCAAATGGGCTTCATTTTGCAAACTGAAGGTAGTTTTGGAAAGTAGACTTGAAGGGTTTTCCAACGAGCTATCTTGGAGCAAATTTGGACACTGGGAAGGCACTCAAATTCAGCCTTAAACAGAGAGGATATTTTTGCCTAGTCACTGCACGTTTAATAAGAAAATGGTGCATTTGGCAGTTTTCAGAGATTTTCTGAGTTTCACTCCATTTTTTGTTTTTATCTTGGGAAATGTTGAATTTACCTATGTAAATGATGAAGATGAATGTAACTATCATGTTTTTACTATTTACTAGGGTAAATACATTAGGTAAATCAAGCAAATGAAGTGTAATGAATTAGTTCACAAAAGTTAGGGATGAGTCACTTTGACCACCCTACACTCTAAGTTTCAGTTCAGACTTTAGTGGATTAGCTCCTCCTCTCATGGAACCGACCCCTGAGGTTGGGAGAGGTTGTTTAAGGCCTATATCATGTCATTTTTTACACATTTTTAAAAGGTTAGAAGTTGGAATCAGTTTGATTTTGCTATTTGATCAAGGGAACTTGTACTCAGTTTTGGCCAAGCTAATAAAGAGGAGTTGCAGCTACATTTATGGGATACATATGGTATTGAATATCTTTCATAGTTTCTTCTTCAGTATCATGTGTTTGGAAGTATTGTTCATATTCACTTTCATTTCTATGTTATGATCTTTTGCAAGTTAGAAATTCAGAATACATGTCTGCCATGCTCTGTTTTGGGTAACTTATCATATTTTTTTCATTATCTTTTGTCTGAGAGAAATATATCTCTTATTCTTTTCTCAGCCTTCTTACATTTTCAAAACCATTCCACAACAATTTCCTTCAAGTGATTGGCATTATACCTACCTTGCCCCATTGATCCCTGCAACCTTAACTCCTTTTCCCTGACCTGGCTTTCCTTGACCTAATTCCTTTATCCACTGATTTCCCCAACCAAATCAATTCAAAACAACCCCCCTGCACTCTATACCTAGCCTAAAACCCTAAATTGCTCTAGCCCTCCTGGCTGTGACCCTTTTGGAGAGAGCCCTCTCCGGCTTGATAGGGCTAGCTATCAAGTCAAAAGCCTGGTTTGTGGTTACCTCTGTTGGGATTCCTTCCTTAGCCTTGGGAATCTGGTGGAGTGATAACATACTGACGCCGTTGCCAGGGAGGCGAAAAGACAAATCTTCCTTAGGAAAGAACAACAAAGATTTAGATCTAATTGTTGATGGTGAACAACAGTTGGACACATATGAAGGTTGAACCATTCACCTGGCGATTCCATTCACTGAAAGATCCAGAAAATCAACACTTCATGGCGACTCCATTGCATGAAGATCAGTAGCTCCAAGAATTTTCAAGATGGAAACGGTTGCAAGAAGGTATGCTCCCATGAGCCGAGATCACATTCCAGGTTTCCCAAATAAAATGCCTAAGGTAGATTGGCAAAGGAATTTGCCTATGTTTAAAGATGATGATAGCAATGATGCTGCTTTACATCTGGTTAAATTTCACATGCATACAAGCAAGTTGAAGGTTGAATTTCCTGAAGATTGTCTCTTAAAAATGTTCATGGCTTCTCTTGAAGGAAAGCACGATTTTGGTATGAAGGTTTGCCACCTGCCAGTATCTGTTCTCTTAGAGATTTCCATTCAATATTTTATGAAGAATACAAAGAGTCCTACCCTTCTTTGTCTTTGGTTAATAATTGTTGTGATCAATTTGAGGCTTTCATTCAAAACCTAGAGGATTCTTATGATGATAATGAGTTCATGGATGAAGAGATCTTGGACGCTTTGCATGACAATCCTTTTCATCGCCAAAAAGAGCTAGTGTTTTCTCTCATGGAAGAAAACATTGATGTATATTGTCTTGATGTTCATAAAGATTTCCCACAGGAGACAATTCTTGCAGCAGTACAACAAGTTGATCAGCCAAAGGTTAAAGAAGATATCCAGCATCCTTGTGAATCTTTAGGAAAGAAAGAAGACAATTACTATGTTATCAAAAGAAAACAAAAAGTACTTTCTCTGCTGTTTGAAGATGTGATAGAGCAAATCCTGAAAACTCATATTACAATCCAAGCTAAAGCGGGTTTGCAGTGTTCACATAGTCAAGAAAGTGTTGGTAAAACTTCTTACATTTTTTAAAATGAAAATATGAGTTTAAATGAGGATAATCCTAAAACTAGATTTATAGATCATCATGAAGAAAGACAATCTCCTTTTTCAATGTTCATATTTGATGAAGTTTCTCTTGAACCTAATTTGCCTAAGTACGATAAATCTGAAGATAATTTCGATGAGGAGCTTGCTGAAACTATACAGGAAATTGTTGTGAGTAAACCAATTTATGATGATGATTCCCTGCAAGGAGATCAGCTAACAGATATTGTTTTCTTTCATGAACATGATAAGGTTGTCATGTTTGTTAATCTTGAAGAATGTTTCTTGTTTAAGGATGACTTACAATATGAATTTAAGTTGTATGAAAAAGAGAGAGACAAAATCCAGAGATTGAGTCAGAATTTCTCATGCTTAAGGAATTTTCAGCCAACACTCAGATAACAGAAGGTTATACATCCCTATGCCTTCCTATCAATCAACAACCAAGTGTTCTTTCAGATCAGAATGAAGGGAGTACTTGTATCTTTGCTGCTGGATTTCAAGACAAGGTAATGCTTCAGGATTTTCAAGATCCCTTCGACAGTCTTTTGCAAGCATTGGAGAAGATGAATATTGTCTTGTTTGTCAACATAAGTCTTGCTTTCAGTTTTTATTGTGAGTTGCCTACATGTACATCATTATGCCTGCTCAAGGAAAGTCAGAGCAAAACTTCAATAAGTAGCCATCTCCTGGATTGGTTACACTGGAAGGATCATTTCACCTAATCACCAATTGGGCAGCATATTAGAGTAGGTTGGTATCATTTCAGTTTGATTTTATTTTATTTTCAGCAAGTGTTGACAGAATTCATCAAGGTTTGAAGCTCGAGGTGAAGGCCGTAAGGCTTTGATGATTTGTTAGTGTGGGTTGAAGTTTGCAATGTGTTTTCAGTTTCAGTTTTAGTTTCTATTTTACAAATTGGACTCCATTGCCCAATGGATAAGTCACTGATCTACAAATTTAGAGATATGCAGTTCTTGGCACCTCCAAGGAGCTACCATCCCCAACTGGAGCCGATGTTAGCACAGGTATTTACATCCCACCCATCCCGCCGTATTTTACTCTGCTTTCACCTCATCTCCATCATTATCTTTGACCTCGCTTCGTTTTCTTAACCATTTTTCCCAAGGGTGCCAAAGTCATCATTGTTCACAAGCACTAAACCTTAATTTCCTCTCCCACTGAGCTAGGGTTTGCTATGGAAACGAGACATTTGAGCAGAGGAGGCATAAGGTAGGTCATACCAGTAAGTATGACCATTCCAACTCATAAGATCATGTCTCCAAGATTTACCAAGAAGTCATTCCAAGAGACAAATAATTTGCCACACAGAGTAGGCTTTTCTTCAAACTGTGTTTCTGACCAAACAAAGATGAATTTGACAAAAGTGAGAGAGGTTTTTGTCCATCATAGGCCAAGGAAGAAAAACCTCCTTCAATTTTTACGTAGGTGTCATGGTTTTAGAGAACTGTCAAAAACACAGGTGCCACAAGAGAGTTGTTGTATTTCTGGAGTGACCTTGGGAAAATCAAGTTTTCTCATAGCTGGAGTGTCCAAATGACTTGCTTGATAAGTCAAATGACAACTAGACTGAGAGAGATTTTCAATGAGCTATCTTGAGCTCAATTAGGAGTTGAGGAAGGCCTCCAAAACTTGCCTGCAATAGCACTCTGCGTTTATGCACCCTCATTCTGCACTTTTTGACCAGTCTTGGGAAAATCCAATTTTGACAAGGCAAACCAACTCCAATCATAAAACCAAAGGTAGATTTGGAAAGTAGGCAGGATAAGTTTTTCAACGAGCTATCCTGGGCCCAATTTGGACGCCGGGAAGGCCTCCAAATGTGCTCTGCAAAAAGGTGCTTCACACAAAGGGCACGTTTCCTTCTGGTCGCTGCGCGTTTATCAGTCTTGGGAGAAGTGATCTTTTGACAGGGCAAATGGGCTTCATTTTGCAAACTAAAGGTAGTTCTCGAAAGTAGACTTGAAGGGCTTTCCAAAGAGCCATCTTTGAACAAATTTGTACACCAGGAAGGCACTCAAATTCAGCCTTGAATAGAGAGGATATTTTTTCCTGGTCGCTGTGTGTTTAACAAGAAAATGGTGCATTTGGCAGTCTTCAGAAATTTTCTGAGCTTCACTCCAATTTTGATTTTTATCTTGGGAAATGTTGAATTTACTTATGTAAATGATGAAGATGAATGTAACTGTCATGTTTTTACTATTTACTAGGGTAAATAAATTAGGTAAATCAAGCGAATGAGGTGTAATGAAGCAGTTCACAAAAGTTAGGGATGAGTCACTTTGACCACCCTACACTCTAGGTTTCAGTTCAGACTTTAGTGGATCAGCTCCTCCTCTCATGGATTCGACCCCTGAGTTTGGGAGAGGTTGTTTAACGCCTATATAATGTCATTTTTTACTCATTTTTAAAAGGTTGGAAGTTGGAATCAGTTTGATTTTGCTATTTGATCGAGGGAACTTGTACTCAGTTTTGGCCAAGCTAATAAAGAGGAGTTGCAACTACATTTATGGGATACCTGTGGTATTGAATGTCTTTCATAGTTTCTTCTTCAGTATCATGTGTTTGAAAGTATTGTTCATATTCACTTTCTGTAATATTCCCAATTAGCCTTGCTAATTGGAATATTTCATTTTTGCTTTATTTTGCCGCTTTAGCTAGAAATAATAAATAAAGTGAGAAATAAGAGGGGTCACCTCACTTTAGGCACCTCACTTTATAAATAAGGTGTTCTTTTCCTAGTAGATTGACGTTGTAACTTAGAGAGGGGGCCTTGGGGGTCCACATGAATATGATGGGGGAGGCATCAGGCTGACCCAAGGTAAACTGCGCATGTCAAAGGAGAGTAAGGACGCAGTTGAGTTTTGGAGGGAGTTTGGCATTATAAAAGGAGAGGTTCTCACCTCATTTGGATCATCCATGATTTGATATTATTATTGAGAGCTAGACTTCTGTCTGCTTCAGCACGCCGGTTGTTTAGTCGGTCTGCAGCACTGTTTAGTGCAACCGAGTGTCTCTGGTCGGAGATCTCACCCTTAGCCTCGGGGGACTTCGAGTGCCTGCCCTGGTAAGGTTTTTTCTGGTTTCACCCTTAGCTTCGGGGAACTTCGAGTGCCTGCCCTAGTAAGGTTCTGTTCTGAGTACACCTTTCAGTTTCAGTAGCAAAGTAGCAGCAGTTTCTGGTGCAGATTTGGAGAGGGAGGAGCCCTCTTGTGGCTGCGCAGTTCTGAGGAGGAGGGACGCTGTTTCAGGAGAGGAGAGGACGCTGATCAGCCAAGGAGAGTGAGGACGCTGTTCCAGGGAGGACGCAGTCCAGATCTGAGCAGAGAAAACGCTGGCCAGGAGAAGGAAGGACGCAGATCAGTCTTGGAGTGAGGACGCTGTCCAGTTCTGAAGAGGAGGACGCAGATCTGAAGGCACATTGATAGATCCAGCCTTGGAGAGGGTAGATCGGAGCAGATATTTGCAGATCTAGTTCTGTATGGTGCAGATCTGAAGGTATAGCACTAGATCCAGCTTGGGAGATTGCAGATCTGAGGAGATATTGGCAGATCTAGCCTAGATCTGAAGAGATAACATCAGATCCAGCCTTGGAGGCTGCAGATCTGAAGAGATATTGTCAGACCCAGCATAGATCTGAAGGGTTGGTAGCAGATCTGACCTAGGAGGACGCAGATCAGGAGGGGTAGGACGCAGATCTGGTTTGGAGGCTTCAGATCCAGCAGATCTGAGCATTCAGGAGGCAGATCCACCAGGTAGGACGCTGATCTGAGGAGCAGGCTTGTGTGAGATGGGCTCAACAGCGTTTTCTAGCATTCAGTAGCTGATCCATCTATCTGGAGGTTTTGGTGATTAGTGCTTCATCTGTTTCTGCGCTGTCACTAGCAGAGACAGCGTTTTCCATTGATGAGGGTTTGGGGTTTGAGATCAGCTATTTTCCAGTCTTCAGCTCATAGTACCAGCACAGTCCAGCTTCGGTCTTCAGAGCAGCTAGGACGCTGTCCTTATTGCAGCCATTATTTATCTGAGAGGGTCTCCACTTGCCTAGGGCAAGGATAGGTGCACTTACTCTGATTTTCTTGTACTCCTCTCTATGTACTTTCAGATTAATAAAATGGCTCAGTTTTCTGGCATCCTATGTGTAATTGTTCAGTGATCCGGTTCAGCATTGTATTTTCTATATCTGTCTGGCATATTTCTGTTTATTACTGGTTATTTCCCTTTGGGGATATTACACTTTCATTTCTATGTTATGATCTTTTACAAGTTAGAAATTCAGAATACATGTCTGCCATGCTCTGTTTTGGGTAACTTATCATATTTTGTTCATTATCTTCTGTCTGAGAGAAATACATCTCTTATTATTTTCTCAGCCTTCTTACATTTTCAAAACCATTCCACAACCATTTCCTTCAAGTGATTGGCATTATACCTACCTTGCCCCATTGATCCCTGCAACCCTAACTCATTATCCCTGGCCTGGCTTTCCTTGACCTAATTCCTTTATCCATTGATTTCCCCAACCAAATCAATTCAAAACAACCCCCCTGCACTCTATACCTAGCCTAAAACCCTAAATTGCTCCAGCCCTCCTGGCTATGACCCTTTTGGAGAGAGCCCTCTCCAGCTTGATAGGGCTAGCTATCAAGTCAAAAGCCTGGTTTGTGGTTACCTTTGTTGGGATTCCTTCCTCAACCTTAGGAATCTGGTGGAGTCATAATAGGGCCAACCATGTCTGGTGCCCAAAATGTTGTATTCAGATTCTACATAATAATATAAACCCTCTAAAGTTGTTGCACTGGTTTTCCTGCATTGGGTTTTTCCGGGGACATTTGTCCGAAAAATCATGTGTAATTTTGTCACATGTGTGCATTGTTCAGTGAATGATATGTAGATGTGTAGGCTACAATTAGTGTCTACTTTAGTGTTTTTTTGAATATTTCAGTTAAATAATTTGTTAATGTTAATGAAACAAGTCGGTGAAGTAGATCTAGATACTGCAGTAGGGCTTCTCTTTTGAAACTTTCACATGGTATCAGAGGATTGCAGATCAAGCTGATCCACCTGCAGAGCGGCTAAAGAAGACTGTTGCAAAGAAGGCAACTTATGCAGCAGAGTTCTAGAGAGGGCAACACAGCACCAGGAGGATGCAGTCCCAACAGAGGCCACACAGAGGCTGACGCAGACCCAACTGAGTAACGCAGAGGCTGAAGGACACCCTTCCATAGTGACGCAAGAGAAACCTGCGCTGCGCAAAGGTTGCGCTGAGCGAGTCTGCTCACGCAGAGGCCAGCTAGAGGGACGCAGTCCATTTTTGAAGGTTGTTGTGCAAATTTGTCATAGTCCGGAAGTGAAGCTTCACATCTTTAGAAGTTGCTAGTGTGGCAGAGGTTCTATCGGTGCATAATCGTGCCTATCAAAGGTGACAAGAGCGGGAGGAGAACAATTGATCTGCAGATCTGCACCAAACGGATCTAAGATTCGATCAGGAGGTGATCGTAGAGAACTGCATCAGTTGTTTTTGGCTGAGGATTTCCGGGAGGGAAATCAGTTATCAGAGGGAGCAACTACTATAGAGGGTTTCTAATTGCCAAGAAACCTAGACCCAGTTTTATGTTGAGTGTTGCAGCAGAAAGAGGGAGAGGAGTATCTGTTCTGACAGATTTGAGCAGAGATGGTATCTCATGGACTAAGAGATCAGGGCAGGTTGGACGGCATGTCCAACTTCGGTATCTGGAGGGCCAGGATCCTGACACTCCTGGATGAGTACGGCATCAAGAACCATGCTGAGAGATTCCTAGTTGTGCCTACCGATGCAGATCCTCTGAAAAAATTCAAGAGAATCAAGTGCGGGAAAAGCGCTTGATCATGGACGAAGTCAAAGATCACGTCGTGCCACATATTGCCGAGAAGAACAGGGCAAATGAAATGTGGACAGCTTTGGACACGATGTATCAAGGAGGCTCCATCCAAAGAAAGATGCTTCTAGAGAAACAGATGCAGTTGTTTCAGATGCAGAAAGGTGAGGAGATATATCCCTTCCTCTTCAGACTTCAAACTATCCGGGATCAACTGATTTCCATGGGTACGACTCCAGATGAGGGGCTCTTGGAGAGGACTGCCCTGAATGCAGTCACCGAGGAATGGGAAACATTTGTCCAAAGCATCTTAGGCAGGGCAGCGTTACCATCCTAGGCGAATATGTGGGCAATCATCCGACAGGAGGAAATCAGGAGGTAAGCAGCAGCAGCGGGACAGTCAAAGTAAAGAAAGGGGAGAAGGATGCAGCCCTTGCATCAAAGGGACAAAGGCAGCAAGGGAAGAAGAAGAGGGACCTATCCAAGGTTCGGTGCTTTAATTGTGGCGAACTTAGACACTTCTCCAGCCATTGTCCTAAGAAGAAGGACAACGGATCTTCTGAATCCAAGGCAGTAACAGCAAAGGGGGGCGATGGTAGTGACGATGACGTAGCCATGAGTGCTCATGAGCCACGTAAGTGGGTGGATATTGATCTGTAGAGCAGCTACAGATGGACGGTGGCGGGATCCTTGAGGTGCCCAAACTCTTGGATAACATACGAGTTACGAGAGTCTTAAGACGGTAGCAGGACAAGTGGAGCATTGGGTGCAGGAGATCATAGTGAAGCAGAGGGCAGAGCCGGGACGCTGAAAATGAGAGCAGCACAGTGCAGAGGTAGCAACAGCATAGAAGCAGCAGCGCAGACACTGATGGGACTTCAGCAGTGCAGAGGGGCAGTGCTTACGCAGTGCAAGGCTGCAGCAGCACAGTGGTTTCAGGAGGACAGCGCAAAGCAGCAGCCAAGGGATCTTCAGTGATCAGATGTAGCCCGACTGACTTGTCTATCAGTGATTGGGTAGGGGTCCTTCAATTGCTTACTTCTCAGCAGATGAGTTGCAGTGCAGCAGTTGGCAGCGCGATGCAGTAATTTGAGAGGGAGCTGCAGTACGGATGTAGCAGTGTCAATGGTAGTGACATGGGCAACAATACAGAAAGCAGCAGCGCAATGGATGGAGGGCAGCAGGCCAAGCATCAGCAGCGTAGAGACTGATGCCGAGATCTGGCAATACTTGGTGTGGATGTATTACTAGAGCACATTCCTTGCTAAGAGGGAGTGTTGAGATTTTGAGGTAGAATCGGGTGTGCTTTAGCCCTGAAATTTTGTGGAAGGGCTAAGACACACGAGACCTCCAAAACCCAGAAAGCGTTTGGAAAAATTTCATCTGGTGTATGAGATATTCAAATAATTAATTTTTTTAATGAGGACCCGAAGTCTAACTTAGGGAATTAGAAATATAAAGTGAATTAATTAAACACATGTGATGAAATGTTCTAAGAGACGTGGATCAAGTGGTCTTTTAATCTGAGCCGTCGATTAGAGATTAGATCACAGTCATTGGTTTTCCAATGAGAAAAGTATAAGAGAAAGGCTTGGGGTCAGTTGGAGACACACACACATTGGCAGAGCACTGAAGCTAAGTCAAATTTCTAGGGCGTGGTTTTGCTGAGAAATTCGAAACGAGTTGCAGTGCAGTGAGCGACAGAGATCGGCGAGGGATGATCTGATCCAAGGCAGAGGGGCAGTGAGTACCAGCCAGCCAGGAGGACACAGTTCAGCCAGCACCACATAGAGACTGCGCAGAGGCAGCGTAAGCCCAGCCAGGGTGACGCAGACCCAGCCAGCGCAACATAGGGGCAGCGTAGCACCAGCTAGGGTGACGCAGTCCTAGCCGGGGCAGTGCAGCACCAGTTAGGGTGACGCAATGGGGACGTTGGCCAGTTAAGGGCTCACACAAAGGTTGCAGAAGCAGCACTGAGGGTTCCAGTGGGCCAGAAGGGGTTCATGATCTGTAAATCCCGTTTGAGGGTGTGATACAGGCATATCTTCTGTCTCCGAGTGATTTTCATGTAATTTCTCTGTAGGGCCAACCATGTCTGGTGCCCAGAATGTTGTACACAGATTCTGCATAATAATATAAACCCTCTAGAGTTGTTGCACCGATTTTCCGGCATTGGGTTTTTCCGAGGACATTTGTCCGAAAAATCGTGTGTAATCTTGTCACATGTGTGCATTGTTCAGTAAATGATTTGTAGATGTGTAGGTTGCAGTTAGTGTCTACTTTAGTGTTTTTTCGAATATTTCAGTTAAATAACTTGTTAAGGTTAAGTAGATCTGGATACTGCAGTAGGGTTTCTCTTTTGAAACTTTCACAGGAGCTTCCAACTAAGACATTTGGAGGGCAAGAATGTCCTTCCTTTTGGACGAGTTTTGCCTGAAAACATATATTGATGTAGTGGTAGCAGTTCCCACAGATGCAAATCAGTTCAAGGAGTATAGAAAGAAGATGGCACGGGCAAAGGGATTGATCCTAGATTGTGTCAGGGATCATGTCGTCTCGCATATCGCTAGCAAAGACACTTTCAAGCAGATGTGGGATGCTTTAGCCACGTTGTATCAGGGTAATTCCAAGCAGCGGAAGATGTATCTCTAGGAGAAATTGAGATACATCCGGATGCAGAAAGGGGAAGCGTAGACCCTTTCCTCACCAGGATTCAGGAGGTCCAAGGTCAGTTGTCAGTTGTTGGGGTAGTGCCTCAAGCCTCAGAGTTAGTGCGGTTGGCGCTCAATAGCGTCTCAGAGGATTGGCAAGTCTTTGTCCAGAGTATATTGGGCAAAGATACGCTACTAGGATGGGACCGAATGTGGGCTGACTTGCAGCAACAAGAGATGAGGCGAGCTCTTTTGAAGAGCTCCATCAGTGGCAGCAACAGCGGATCAAAGCAAGTGAACAAAGAGGAGAATGTGGCCCTCGCATCAAAGGGTCCTAGTCAGGGACATGGGGCGCAGAGTAAGAAGAAGAAGGACCTGTCAAAGGTCAAGTGCTTGAGGTGTGGTGAGCTAGGCCACTACAGTATCCAATGTCCTCTCAGGAAGAAGGACAAGGAGGAGAAGCAAGACCAGCAGGCAGCTTCTGCAGAGATCGATAGGCTTTCCTCCAGGCTGGAGGAAGACTTTGCTATGTTCACTGATATACCTCCAGGAGTGAGGTGGGGTGACTTGGTTTTGTAGCCCCAGAGCGCTACAAATGGGAAGGATCCTTGAGGAGTCCACCCCTTGGATCAATACCTGGCTACGGGGGCCCACAGTATTCAGTAGCAGGATGGACCAGCGACAATTGATGCAGTTAGATGCCAAAGTGACAGTTGAAGAGACTAGTTGCAATCAGGTGTTGGAGAAGCGCAGTGCAGTGTTGGAAGCAGTGCAGTTGGCACAGTGCAGAGCCAGTAGTAGCGCAGAACCTTCAATGGGCAGTACAGAGACAAGTAGCAATCAGGACTCGAGTGACATATGCATCATACTAAACACAGTTGGTTCAGTATTTCGAATGTTTCTCAGTTGCATATGTTGCAGTTGCAGCAGTAGCAGATGAGAGAGTTGCGGTGCAAATGCAGTGTTGGCAGTGTTGATTTTTGTAGCATCGGAAAGTGTTCCAAGCCTCAAACTTTGTAAGGAGGCTTGGACATCAATATTCCAAAGAAGCCAAAAGTCGTTTGTGGAAATTCCACTCGGTTCATGACTTATTAAAATAATTAATTATTTTAGTGGAGACCCTAAGTCTAAACTTAGGGAAATTAAATAATTAAAGGGTATTAATAAGTCAGAGTGTGTCCCAGATGCGGGTGCTAGTTGACGAGATGGGGCGCCACTTGGGCGCTAGGTGGCAGGGCACCTGCCCACCCCACGAGCCAACACATGGCCGCCCAACGTATGTTAAATGCAAGAGCATAGGGCATTTATTTATAGGAATTTACAAGGTAAGTTCCTTAGATCAAGAACCAAAGGTCACCGCTCACAAACAGATCACAAATCAATACACCAGTATAATCACGTGGTTAAAACCCTCAAAGAGGGAAACAGTGCACGGCCTGAGCCAACGCGGCCACTTCAGGCAATTTATTAATATAAAAGAAAAGTTACATATGTTTCTCTCATAAACGGTTACTGGACAAATGACCTCCGCCTAATGAGATCATAAACACCAAAGGCCACTGATCAAGTGCCGTTAATATCGACATGAGAGATAACCGTTGGATCACTACAAATCGTGACCATCGGATTATATGTTACAAATGTACATGGAAAAGAAACAAACTTTACCTAAATCTACATTAGACTAAGTTATTCTTAACTATTTCTTATGTGTCGGAATATCCTAACATCCCCCCTTTAGAAAAACTTGGGATAGGATTGAAGGATTTACAAAGGTGACACAAAAGGAGCCTATTTCCTATGTGTCGAAATATCCTAACACCCCTCTTTAAGAACAAATTGGGATAGGATTGAAGGATTTACAAAATTGACACAATAGGAAAAGGAAGGAGGCATTAGAGCCTATCCCCTCTTAATGACAACTTTCCTAAACTCCAAGCATGGATCAAATTTTGGTAAACTTCGCTTCTGTGAGAGCCTTCATAAAGATATCGGCTACTTGACCATTGGTTAGACAATACTGCACTTCAAGAACACAATCATGAATGATATTTCTGATGAAGTGTATGTGGAGTTCAATTTGTTTCATACGATGATGTTGAACTGGATCTTTACATAGCTGAATGGCACTCTGATTATCACACCAAAGTGTAGTTGGATGCTGCTGATGGAGACCAAATTCAGACAGGTTCTGACGAAGCCACATGGCTTCCTTGCTGGCTTCAACTGCACCACGATTCTCTACTTTTGCTGAAGAAAGAGAGATGGCACTTTTTTGTTTCTTCCAAGAATTTTCCAAGCAGATCCCAACCAAGAGGAATAAGTATTACCTGCAGACTTCGATCATCGTGGTCACTCTACCTAAATCGGGACTAGTGAAACCAATCAACAATGGAGATGCTCTTGCACTGTAATGAATCTCGAATTGAACTGTACCTCGAATATATCGAAGTATTCTTTTAGCTGCTTTCCAGTGACTTTCAAGAGGTTGGTGCATAAATCGAGCAACAAGACCAATGGCAAAGGAAAGGTCAAGACGGGTATGGGTTAGATACAAAAGTTTACCAACAAGTTGATGGTATAAGGTAGCATCAACTTCAGGGGTAGTACAAGTGACTGAAAGCTTGACTCTAGACTGAAAGGGAGAAGGGGCTAGCTTACAGTCTTCCACATGTGAGTGTAGAAGATCACAGGCATACTTGGACTGAGAGAGGGTAATTCCTTCCTTGGATTGCAAGACTTGAAGACCAAGGAAATAATGCAAGTGTCCTAAGTTTGTCATTTCAAACTTATTTTTGAGGCTAGACTTTACATGGTTTCTATGATTTGGATCACTACTAGTAAGGATAAGATCATGAACATAAAGAACAAGGATGGTGAAGGACTTACCCACTTTCTTAGTGTAGACATTGTTGTGAGAATGACACCTAGAAAAGCCATTATCTATGATAAATCTATCCATTTTGGCATACCAAGCTTGAGGAGCTTGTTTGAGACCATAGATATATTTCCTAAAGTGACAAACAAGGATGGAGTCTTTTTGGATAAAGCCAGGGGGTTGTTCCATGTAGATTTCTTCATGCAAATCTCCATGTAAGAAGGCATATTTAACATCCATTTGATGGACTTCCCATTTAAAGGAGGCAGCAAGGGAAAGAACAAGGCAGATAGAATTTATTTTGGCAACAGGGGAGAAGGTTTCGGTATAGTCATTGCCTTCAACTTGTGAAAATCCTTTAGCAACGAGACGACCTTTATGTCTATCCACTTTTCCATCTCATCCAAACTTTGTTTTGTAAACCCATTTGCATCTGACAAGTTTTCTTCCCTTTGGAAGAGGAACAAGATCCCAAGTATCGTTTGCCAATAAGGAATGATATTCTTCATTCATAGCTTCATCCCAATCCGGATTACTGGAGGCTTCTTCAAAGTTTTCTAGATCAATTTTTTCTGTGGTCTTATTGTTTACAAGAAGCTCTTTCTAAGCTGAAATGTGTATGTCGTTTGATCGGGCAGGTCACCCAAGAAGAGAACTGCTGCTGTTCTATAGAGTTTGACCCATCTTGGAAGCGGTGGAGTATAGGGAACAATTTCACGAGGTGGAGGAGGATTGTCATCCTCGCTGTCATCATCTGAACTAGAAGGAATGCTATTAAAAATAGAAGAGAGAGAGAGAGAGGTGGCACATATGCCGAATCAGGCTCGCAGGCCAAAGGTGGCACACTTGCCGAACTAGGCTCGCATGCTGATATATTTTCATCAAATTTTACATCTCTTCTAATGATAATATTTTTGGATTTTGGTTGAAGAAGTCTATATCCTTTGACATCTTCAGAATATCCAACAAAAATACATTTTTCACTCTTAGGTTCTAAGGCTTTATGTTTCGCATCTGGAATATGGGCCTAAGCATCACTTCCAAAAACACGAAAGTGACTTACATCGGGTTTGATTGAGCTCCAAGCTTCTTCTGGAGTTATATTCTTTAAAACCTTAGTAGGAGTGCGATTTACTATGTAATTTGCACAGTTAATGGCTTCTGCCCAAAAATTGAGACCAAGTCCTTTAGATTGAAGCATACAATTAGCCATTTCTTTTAAGGTGCGATTCTTCCTTTCAGCGACACCATTTTGTTGTGAGTATATGGAACAGTATGTTGCAATTGAATGCCATGCTCAGTGCAGAAATTGATAAATTTGTTGTTAACATATTCTTCGCCATTGTCTCATCTTAACTTAAGAATTTGATGTCCAGATTGTTTCTCAACAAAGACCTTAAAGGCCAAGAACATGTTAAAAACTTCACTCAAGTTTTAAGAAATATACCCAAGTGCGTCTGGAAAAATCATCAATGAAAGTTAAGAAGTACTTGCAAGCAGAGAAAGAAATAACAGGAAGTGGACCACATAAATCATTGTGCACAAGCTGCAAAGGGGTTGAAGCGTGCCAAGAGGCACGTTTGTCAAAACTATCCCAATGATGTTTTCCGAGTACACATCCGGAGCAAACACCATCTCGGCAAGATACCATAGGAAGGCCCGTCACCATATTTTCCTTACATAGAGTTTGAAGAGAGTGATAGTTTAAGTGACCAAATCGCTCATGCCAAAGTTTTCTCACATCATCATTATGAGCAACAAAAACGGAGGGAAGAGAGGATGACCCAAAGTTGTCAAACTTATACAACCTTGTGGAATCATCAACAATGCCAATAGCTAAAATATGTTTAGGATCTTTGAGGTCCTTGATTACAACATCATGAGGTGAGAATTCTACTATTTTCCCTTCACCTGAATAAGTTATCTGATAAACAGATAGAAGGTTGCATGACAAGGTAGGAACACATAGTACATCATTAAACTGACCATTATCTAGATGAATGGTTCCAAATCCTACAACACTAAGAGATCTATCATCACCAACACAAATATGTTTGGTGTTACAATCATTTCAAGAAGAAAACATGGATTTATTTTTAGCCATGTGGTAAGAAGCTCCAGAATCAATGAGCCACTCATGAGAAGGAGAAGAAGAAGATACATTTAATGCATAACCAGATCTTGATGCTTGACAACCACAAGCAGAAAGCGCCATGCCTGAAGATGAAGGTGAAGAGTGCTCCAAATTGATGTTGTGCTTCTTCATTGTTGCTTCTAAGGCTTCCATCTTCTTAAAACATTTGAACTCTATATGGCCATCCCGATTGCAAAAGTTGCAATGTCTATCTGTCTTCTTCCCTTTGTTTTGATTTGCCTTATTATTTTGGTGATTTTATTTTTCAGTTTGCGGTTGAAATTGCTTAGGGCCCTTGTTTGGTTTAGGACCATATTTTTTAGGATACTGCTTCTTGGAATTCTTTTGATATGGTTGTTGTTGGGCTGCTAAGGCTTTCTTAGAAGTGTTTCCAGCAGTGATAAGACCAAGGTGTAAAAGTTTTTCTTGTTCTCTTATCAAATAATCACAAAAGGCATCAAAACAGGGATTCTTGTAAGTGGTTCATGAAGAAATGATGGCTTCTCTAATGGAAAGGAAGGCGGAAACAAAAACAAAGTATGCAGGGCCAAGCTTAGCAAGAATGCAATAGATGAGGCTACCATCGTCCTTTTTTATCTTACAACCTTCTAAAAGAATTCTGAGGGTCTTGAATTTGGACAAAAAATCTTCAATGGAAGAGAAATTATTGGGGTCCAAAGTAAGCAACTCATTTTCAAGCTGGTGGGCCTTGATTTGATTTTGAATGCCAAAAACAGTTTTTAGCTTTTCCAGGTCTTCATCAGGGGTGTCAATATCAAGGATATGAAATCGAAGATCTTGAGCAATGGACATTCCTATCAACCCTCGTGCTTGATCTTGTTTATTTTCCCATTTAGCAACTTTATCATCATCGGAAGCTTTAGTTTCTTGTCCTGTGGCTATTCTATAAAGCCCTTTACTTCTAAGTATATCTACCATGTGAGGTAGCCATTGGAAATAATTGGTGTTGTTAAGAATAACCGGGCATGCACTTTCCATTTTTTTTTTTAAATTGAAGCTAAGAAAAGCTGAAAATAACTGCTCCAATGGAAAGATCTCGAAAAATTAGGCCGTTTCAAAAAAACGGCTTCCTGATGAAGAAGTTATGCCTATTGAAAAATTTGAGTTGTAGATGCCAAATAGTTACGGGAACGGGATGAAGTGCGGCTTTTTAAAAAAAAAATCCGACCCTTTGAACAAAAACTTTTTACAAAAGAAGCTTGAGAAGGAGACTTGAACCCAAGACCTCTATTCTCATAAACTAACCCCTCACCAAGTGAGATAATAAAAGGATCACGTTATTGTATGAAAGGAGGGAGGGGTTTTTTTTTTTTTTTTTTACTCTTCGGTGTGTGCGCCTTTTCCTGCACAAAAAAACGAGCAAAAAAAAACGAAATACAGAGCCTTACAGCAGAATGTTAGAATTTTGGTTAGCCTTACCGGCAACTATCACTTTTTCACTATTTCTGATTTCCAGAGATCGCACAAAGACACAAGGAAAGAGCATACGTAGCAAAAAAAAATCCCTTCTTCCTGCTTCTGATTTGCCGAGATCGCACGCAGCGCACAGCAAAGAGCATACACAAAGAAGAGCATATACCTCCGATAAATAAATAAAACCTAAAAACCGAAAATAAAAAATGGGAACCGAAATAAGTAGAACTATTAACAAATATAACTGCAAAACAGATGCTTTATACCTCCAGATCTAAACTGTCATAACTTGGGCAGTCGAAAACCTTTTCGCATGAAACAAAAGGCGTTCCTCACTGTAACAGATGCTCCAGACACAACCGAGCAGTTCTCCAAGCCCAAAAATGTTCAGAAATACTAGATTTATAAAACGACATTCGCATGCAGTCAAACCGACTTTGGATTTTGATCAACAACGGACGCGGCCTTCAAAATAGCTCTAATACCATGTAGGAATTTACAGAGTAAGTTCCTTAGATCAAGAATCAAAGGTCACCGCTCACAAACAGATCACAAATCAATCCACCAGTATAATCACGTGGTTAAAACCCTCAAAGAGGGAAACAGTCCACGGCCTGAGCCAACGCGGCCACTTCAGGCAATTTATTAATATAAAAAGAAAAGTTACATATGTTTCTCTCATAAACGGTTACCGGAAAAATGACCCTCCATGCTCTTTAAATAGAGATCATGGACCAATCGGGTGTTAAGCCACGGATCAAGTGTCGTTAATACCGAGGTGAGAGATAACTGTCGGATCACTACAAATCGTGACCGTCGGATTATAAGTTACAAATGTACATGGTAAAGAAACACACTTTACCTAACTCTACACTAGACTAAGTTATTCTTAACTATTTCCTATGTGTCGGAATATCCTAACATTATTCGCCACCCCCGCCAGCCTAACTTTGACGTCCTGCGACTGCTACTCATTTACTTTGTCCGTCCTGCCTTGGCCGACTCCCATGGCTCTTAAATCCACCACCCCTGCTCCATCTTCCTCCATTCGCCTTTCCCTTCGGCTCTGTGCAATTTCCTCCGGTGTCTCTGCAGCGCCTCGGCTCCTCTGTTCTTTTCCCCTTCCCAGTGGTTATCTCTCCCTGAATTTTGGCTCCCCGACTGCTCCTGAGGGCGCTCCTTCTCCTCAGAGCTCCTCTCATTCCCTTGCCTCTGCCATGCCTAAACGACACAGGATGAGATGTCGCAGAGTAGGAGGACCGGGCCTCCCCTTCAGGCCTCCCACCTCAACCTCTACGGGCAGGGTAGTGAATCTCTCAGTGGACTAGGAGAAGCCGGACGTCTTCGACCCCGTCAATCTCACTGCCCATCTGTCCCTCCATCTTTCGAGCTCTCCAACTGAACCCTCTGGCTCCAGCCTCCGCCCCAGAAATCGACCTCGAAAATCCACCATTCAGTCTGCTCCAGCCTTCTCTCCACGCAAAATGAAGGCCTTGCCGGTGCAGAGCGCTTCCAGCAGTGGACATGGTTTAAGCAGCAATGCAGGTTCAAGCTCGAACGAGGACGGTTCAGACGTTGTCGCCAGCACTCATGCGGCCTCCTCCACTTCGCCAGACGCCCAAGTGTTGTTTCTCCCTCCGTCAATGGCCCACGCATCCAAGAAGGAGGAGGACGAGTCAGACTTTGCATGAGGATTGAGGAAGAGCCACCCATCCCTCCAAAAAATAATGATAGCTCTCCTTCAGCTTAATTGTTGGGTGCTAGTCTCTTCTCCCTGTTATCTTTGGCCTATTTCTAGTTTTCTAGTGTTTTTGTTCTATCTTCTGTTATGGTTATGTCCCAAGCTTATACCTTGTCAAGTTGGTTTCCCGCAAAGGGTAGCTCATTATCAACTCTTCTCTTGGGCTACTTTCCCCGTCTGGGGCAGTCCATTTTTGAGTTTTTGCTTCTAATACTTCCCTTCGGAATTGGCCTGCCAACTCCAGAGGACGAGCAATGTAATTTTTTGACCTGTATGATATAATAGAAGTAGCCTAATTTAGAAAAAAAAAAAGTTAGAATGTGAATCTTCTAGAAAACAAAGATCAAGTCAAGTTTTAATCTTAATCACTGATTAAACTTCTAATCTGGGTCGTTGATTCATCAACAAGAAGATTATAAAAGAGGGCTTAAGGGTCATTTGGAAAACAAGTCGGGAATACACTCAGTACCCGAAGGAGATAAATTCTGAAGTAATAGAATTCGATCTTAGTGGGAGAGTTGCAGAAGTAGAAGGAGGACGGAGTCAACGGTGACTGAGGTCAGGGACAGAGGAACGCAGTGGGTCACAGGAGGCAACACAGGGCTACAGCGCAGTGAACCCACGCAAAACCTACGCAGACTTATGCAGTCCAGTGTAGGGACTGCGCAGAGAAACACACAGACAGGCACAAAGAGAAGTAGAGGGTGATCAGGGTGTCAAATTTTTCAGGAGGAGCCGAGAATTCTGTCTCAGGTGTTTTCAAATTTTATCTGCCAATATATTCCTTGTAAAGAATCATTTGTTGAAGAATTTAATAAAACCCTCATCTGTTGCACCGATTTTCCCGCATTGGGTTTTTCCGGGGACAACTATCCAAAAACAACTGTGTACATGTTATTGATTCTTGTGCTTAGGTCCTTCACTGTTTACTTCTCTACATATATATTTGTGAATGTTGCAGTAGTATTTATTTCGAAATTTACCGATAGATTTCTGTAAATAACTTATTGAAATAATAAGTAGGAGGAAAAAATCTATCACTACAACTATAGACTTTTCAGATTGAAAATTTCACATGGTATCAGAGCCAAAGATGAGTAACAGGAATGGAGAATCGACTAGTAGAAGGAAGTCTGACATTGCAGTAGCAACTCAGAAGGGTTCACGCAGTTCTCCAGGGAGGGAAAGAAGCATGATAGAACAGATGGATCACGATGTTTCTGTTCTGGCATCTAGATTTGAAGAGGAATTTGCTTGCGTGTCAAGCACTGCTTCTTCTAATGTCAGGTACATTGACAATGGAGCTTTTGCTCACATGTCGGGAGTACGGGAATGTTTTTCCGACTGCCGAGAAGAGCAGATGAGTTTTAAAATAACCACGGGTAATAAAGCAAAATGTAGCCCTATTGGGAGAGGTACTGTAGTGTTTCAAACCGAGGCTGGAAATAAGATCTAGGCCACAAAGGTACTGCATGTGCCCAGGTTGGGAATGAACTTGCTCTCAGTGCCTCAACTTCAAAACTGAGGTTATGACGTTTATTTTATTGGCAACAGGGTCTACGTCAAACACCCCAGTTGGAAGAAGAAAGCACAGATCGGAGTAAGAAGCAACAAAATTTACAAATTGCAACTTGAATTCCCAATGGCACTAGTTGGCAGCACTGATGAAACGGGCCTGAATGAGCTATGGCACAGAAGAATGGGATATTTGCATCATGGGGCCTTAAAAATTCTCAAGAAGACTGTCACAGGAGTTCCGGAACTGAGCACCAAACAAGATGATGTCTGCAAAGGGTGCGTATTGGGAAAATATGCCAAGGCAGCGTATCAGAGAAGCAACAATAGGGCCAAGGGTGTATTAGACTTTATACACTCGAATATCTGTGGACCAATGTCCACTAGAGCTCTTAGTGGTGTCGAATAGTTCGTCACCTTTATTGATGACCAGTCTAGGAAAACCTAGATCTACTTTTTGAAGACCAAGCACGAAGTATTCAGTGGGTTTAAAGAGTTTAAAGCTCTGGTAGAAAATCTGACAGGAAAGCAGATCAAGGTGTTGCGTTCATACCAATGTTGCATGAAGTGGGGACGTTTTTTGGAAGCGGGGATGCGGAAGCATCATTTTCCAAAAATTTAGGAAGCGAAGCGTTTTGGAAGCATCTAGTATATATATATATATATATATATATATATATATATATATTCAAAACAAACATCCCAAATACCATATTAGTTGTAGAAGACATGAAAACATGCATATTTTTACATAAATCAAGATAGATATGACATCCATGATTCCATTGTACATCAATAATTAATTATTTGAGCATCAACCATCTAGATTCTAGATCCTAGAAATTACAAACATACATCAAATTTTTAAGCATGATAAAACATTTAAGCATGTTGCATACTATAAAACATAAAACATTTAAGCATACTATAAAACATATAAAGCATGCCGCATATTGTAAAACACAAAACATTTAACCATATTATAAAACATAAAGCATATTATCTATCAAGTGAGCAACTGTCAACATTAGTCATGTCCAAAATTCAAATAATAATGTTTACAAAATAGGTCACTTGGCCACCACCAAGACAAAAAAGTTCAAGTTCACAACAAGCCTACAAGTATAATCTATGACAAAAGCAGTAAATTGTGAAAATATCTACTAATCTCTCCTCCTTCCACCACGAAGAGTAAGTGACGGTGGGCCTCCACGTGGTGGCAATGAAGAAGATGGTGGTTGTGGAAGTTGTGGCACTGGCACTGCAACTGATGAAGACGAAGCCCCTGCTGTTGGTGTTGAACCATGGAACCTAGGAAGCAAGGGACCAGTGGGGGGTGGCATCTCAACTCGATCATCATCGCCATGGATAAGAGCATCCTCTAATTGCTCTAATCGCAACACTCCATCCTCCAAATTGGCCTCCTCTGGATACCTGTCCCAAACCTTAAGGTCTTTATTATTCTTTGCTTCATCACAGTAATGGAACAACAATCGCAAGTTGTAATGAACATAAACAAAGCTCTCTGCCTGGTCTAAACTCAACATGTTCCTTTTAACACTGTGGATGAAAGAATAAGAGCTCCAACACCTCTCTACAAAAGAAGTGTTTACCACCTATGATAGCACCCACAATGCCAAAGTCTGTAGAATTGGAGTAGCACCTCCATGCATGTTCCACCACTCAATAGAAGAAAAACTCTCTCGATCTCTAATAGCATGCATGCTCCCAAATGGACCAGTGGAAAGCGTATAGCTGCTCAACTGTTTCTGTACCAAGGTAGCCTCCTCATCAGGGACTAATCTATTCAATGCAATCATATATTTTTCTAGGACCTCTGGATCTAGGTGTGGTTTTCTCCTGCTCCCCCCCCAGTTGCTGGTGTTGAAAGCCATGATGGATGATAGTATTTAGGTGTCAAAACATATGCTAATGCATGCAATGGAACATTTAGCATATCCCATCGTCTTTCCACCTCTACACGAATATAACTGTACAAGGAGATATCTCTAGGCTCAACAATGTCTTTAATCTGCCCCAACATGTTATCCATTTGCTCATGCACCTCCCCAATTATTGGCCAATCTGAATCTGCAAACTTGATCATGTAATAAATTGGTTTGATGAATTGAAAAACATATTTAACCTGTGACCAAAAGTACATGTCAAGAATAGTGTCCTTGGCTACGTTAGCACCGTCTCTATGAGTGTTAATTTCCTCCCATTATTCAACGGTGACCATATTAGTTAAAGCTTGTCTCACCTTCACTAGCCACCTAAAGGTGAGGTAATAACTTGCAAATCTTGTTTTTGCAAGTTTAAGCAACTGCAACTTGGAGTAAGTGCCATAGAAGTAGTTTACCCTTGTATGCCCTGTGATAAATTTAATGAGTTGCTTCCCTCTCTTGTAAAGCTCATTAATCCACCCACATTTTTTATGCTTCACAATATCATGCATCAAAAGGTTCAATGTGTGCACCAAGCACCCAGACCAATATATGTGTGGATAAGTACGCTCAATAATTCTTCCTGCTCCCTTACAATTTGTTGCATTATCTGTGATCACTTGAACCACTTTACTAGGACCAACATCTCTGATTGATTGCAATAGGAGATCTGCAATGTTTTGGGAAGTTGCACTGACAGAGGAGGAATCATGACATGTAATAAACACTGCACCACTAGCAGAAACACCAAGAACATTTATCAAATGTTGGTTTCTGATATTTGTCCACCCATCTGATACAATGGATACCCCACTATCCACCCACTCATTTGTAAAACATGTCAAAGCTACTTGAACTTTTCCTTTTTCTCTTTCTAATAACACTGTTCTAGCTTTCTCATAGTTGGGGGACTTGTATCCTTTTGGGGCTTCATTGATGGCCTTTACCATTTCATGGCAATAGGGAGAGCGAAGCACATTGAATGGTACACCGCAAGCACAAAGAAATCAGACTATCTTTCCATCCACATCATCCCTCCCAGCAACATTAAGGAAATCCCCTATTGTATTTTTACCTCCAGAGCTTGCAGAAGTACCATGAGGAGATGAGCTACCAAATCTCGAGGTTGCACTTGACTCAAATTGAGATTTGTTTCTTGTTTTTTTGTTGTGCGGCCTCCTCTATTTGGATGTATTTTCTTCTTTGTTCAGCTGGAACCGTTGGGAAAATTGCTATCCCCACGGCACCCTTTTTTTCATCATTGTCCGTCACCCCACAAAGATGCCTCCTCACACGGGTATATGAACCACTATATGGTTTTCCTCCATGACAACCATGAGGGCA
The DNA here is from genome assembly GCA_034641835.2 of Pinus albicaulis. Taxonomy (NCBI): domain Eukaryota; kingdom Viridiplantae; phylum Streptophyta; class Pinopsida; order Pinales; family Pinaceae; genus Pinus; species Pinus albicaulis. The sequence goes on from CM076579.1 coordinate 574,669,362, forward strand.
CAAAAACTTGTAGCTTCAACCACCTTATCCCCCTTCAAGTTTGGTCACATAGTTCCACAAGGGTGTCAATGCAGCGTTCCCCTTTGGTGTTTCAATGTTTTCATCAAAATCATCCCCCTTCCTCTTCAAACCCTTCCTCCTCATCATACATTGGGTCACTCATATGGGGACCACTATGTTGTTCTTCTTCATGTTCTTCTCTTCTATTTCTACTCCCCCTTACCATCATCAAAACCAAAAGTGCAATGATACATAGAAGCCAAAGAAACATCATCTTTGAATATGAATAAAGATGGTGGACAACCTACAAATAAATGAAGAAGAAGAAAGAATGGGAAAGTGTAGGAGAGGGACGAGAGAAAATACAACAAACAATGACAAAAAAATGAGAAAGTTTGGGGTTTGCACTTACCTCTTTAGCTCTTGTGGATGGAAGCCCTTCTTTAATCCTCCAAGCTCCTCCTACTTCACTCCTCCAAGCTCTCCTCAACTCTCTCTTCTCCAAGCGCTCTTCTCCTCTCTTTCTCTTCTCTTCTCCAAGCTCTCTTCTCCTCTCTTCTCCAAGCTCTCCAAAAACACAAGTGAGCAAATGAGAAGTGAAAGAGAGCTTGTATCTTTTTCATCCTATCCCTAAATCAACACTAACCCACCCTTTAACCCAACTAAAGTCAAAAATCAAAATCAAAAAATCAAAAAAGTCGTCTTTTTTGTTGCGCTAGTCAGATCCGTACAGCGTTGTATGGAAGCAGTCGCTATCTATACGGATCCGCCTCAAAAGCACATCACTTCCGTATGCCGATCTGGCCATACTGTTAATTTTGGACAACTAGGTCCAAACTCCATGTTGTAATGCTCAGATGAAGATGCCAATATTTTTATTGGATTCCTCTTTCGGAGGGGTGCAAGATCAATCTAAAGATCATCTTGAGCCGATGAGCAGAACATTTATTTTGAATTTATTCAAAATATGTGCAAGTCGGCCTGAAATGAAATGTAGGCTTGAAGCCCTAGCAGTTGTGTCACACACCCTCATTGATGGATATAAATAGGTCAATGTTGGAGGTCATTTTCACTCATCCATCCTCAAACATTCTCTCTCCTCATCTGATTGGTTCAATCATCACTTGGAGTCTCTTCCTCTCCACACGTGGGAAAATTGCAGCGAGAATATTTATGTTTTCGACCTAGGGTTTTTCAGCGCAGATTTGACCAACATTGACTTTGGTCAACGCATGGTCAAACTGACCCAAATCTGTCCTAGAATTCTGATTTCTACAATCCGCATTTATTGGCGCATAAATCGAGGTTGGACATTGACTTTGACTAGGCTGCGTTGACTTTTTGCTGCTACTATTTTGCGTCGACCATTGACTGTGACAGCGTTGACTTTCTTTGACTTTGGGTTGATTGATATTGTTGTTCGAGAGGGTTGTGTAACACTTCTGGTTGGCTGACAGTATTGATATTTTGCTGGTTGAAGCATCCTGTTGACCGTCGTAACGCACCAACACACATATATTTTTGGCTTGTCTTTTGTCGATCTACTGGTATGTTCTATCAGCATTTTACTTTCTTGTTTATGTGATTGCTGGTTGATGTTGGGGATAAAAAGTAACGTTGCATCAAGCATAGAACAGCTACAAAAATTTACATGGTATCAGAGCTGATTGCTTCTTCTTTGTAGCAATCAATAAAGAAGAGCATGGGTACCTCAAACTACAATGGCTTTAAAGCTGATGACAAATTCACTGGGAAAGAAGACTTCCATGCCTGGAAGATGACATTGGATCTTATGTTGGAAGACCAAGATGTCATGGACTATGTGCAGGGAAAAATCCAAGAGCCTCCATCCACTGCACCTACTCCCACCAAGTAAAGTATAAGAAGGGGGAAATCAAAGCAAAGTTGATGATCAGGGACTCAATTCATAAGATTTTGGTTGCCTACATCTCAGAGCTGGGCACATCCAAGGAGATGTATGATAAGTTGGTCAACATGTTCAAGGCCAACAATGCAAATCAAGTCCTATTCTTTAAGAATCAACTAAAGAATCCGAAGAATCCCTCAATCATATTTTCTAAAGCTGACCGAAATTAGGAATAATCTTTTGGCTATTGGGGAGACAATAGCTGATCAAGAGATGGTTCTCACCACACTTGGAGGTCTCTCATCCAAATGGCATGTATTCAACACTACAATTTTCAATAACAATGTCATACCTGATTTTGACGAAGTACTATCGAGATGCGTACAAGAAGAGACAAGGATGAAGGAAATGTTGCCTTCACTGCTCGTGCTAAGAAGAAGAACTTTGGTGGTCCAAGGAACAAAGGAAGAGCAGGGGCCCAAGAGAAGAAAGGAAAATGTTACACATGTCACAAGACCGGCCACTATGCTAGAGAATGCCTTTTCAAGAAGGATTCTCCTGATGATGATGACAACAACAACAACCGGAGGAATGGCAATCAAAGGAACAACAGGTTCAAAGGAAAGAGGAAGGCTTCCTCTGGTGGAAATGGGCAACCTTACAAAAGTTCGAGAAATTCCAGGTATGAGGAATCTAACGTTGTTGATGATAAAAGAAATGAATTCATTCTTGTATCTGCCCTCTCTGCTGCATCTCCACTCAACACTATGGATGTCTGGTTGATAGATAGTGGTGCCTCAAGGCACATCACTGGGTTCAAGGAAGCACTTTCTGATATGGTTGAAAAGGATGTTAATCTGAAAATTAACCCTGGATATAATGCCACATATCCCGTGAAAGGGACAGAGACTGTGACCCTCCACTTGTCTCAAGGTCAAGTCCACCGCTTGCAAGATGTACTATATGTACCTGATTTGAAGAAAAACCTTGTGTCTATTTTGGCCATGGAAGAAAAAGGTTTCAATGTGGCATTCATTGATGGGAAGGTGTGTATCTAGAAGAAGAGTTTCAAGGAAGCTATCACGATTGGGTTTAGAGTTGATACACTCTACCAAGTTGGAGGAAATCCACTAGGAGTGATGACATGTGATACTATCTGACAGACCGATAATGGCAATGAATATGAGATAAACGAGTTCAAGAACTTTTGTAGAGAAGCTGACATCAAGAGGGAGACCACAACCGTCGTTGTTGAAAGGAAGAACAGGACTATTGTGGAAGCTGCCCATGCCATGCTATGTGACCAAGGTCTTTCGAAGTTTCTGTGGGGAGAAGCTGCGAACACTATTGTGTACATACAAAACCGATGCCCGCATTCCGCTCTGGACTCCAAAACTCATGAAGAGGTTTTCTCTGGTAAGAAACCTGACGTCTCACACTTTATAGTTTTTGGATGTCCTGTTTATTTTCATGTGCCGAAGGAGAAGAGGAGCAAGCTAGATGCTTCTGGGAAGAAGGGAATGTTTGTGGGCTATAGCGAAACTTCGAAGACCTATAGAGTCTATGTGCCTGGTCAAAGGGAAGTGGATATATGCCACGATGTTACCTTTGACGAAGATGCTTCCCTGCGGAAAGTAATCAATCTTCCGAGATCTGAGGAAGATCATGATGCAAGGCCTGGAAATCAAGAAGAACCGAAGGATGAGACGATGTCCGATGTTGAAGGACCGATGGACCCTATTGATCCACCTCCTTCAATGAGGAAAAGACCATCATGGCTCAGGGACACTCTCGAGGACGTCGAGAATCATATGGCACCAAGGGGGACATTCCGTGAAAGCAAAAAATCGAATAGATACCAAGGGTATCTAGCAGCCATGAGTAAAATCGTACAATCTGAGCCTGGATCTTTTGAGGAAGCCGTAAAGCATCAAATCTGGAAGGATGCTATGCACGAAGAATATGAGCATTATGAAGAATGATGTTTGGGATGTGGTTCCAAGACCGGAGGACAAAGCAGTTGTCACCTCGAAATGGCTCTATAGCATCAAGCATGGATCTAATGGTAGTGCTGAAAAGTTCAAGGCAAGATTCGTTGCCTGTGGCTTCTCTCAAAAGGAAGGCGTAGACTATGATGACATATTTGCACCTATGGCCCAATATACCACCATCCGATCTATCATAGCCCTTGTTGCTACGCAAGGATGGAATCTTCATCAAATGGATGTGAAGATCGCATTTCTACCTGGTGCGATAAAGGAAGAGGTGTATGTGGAGCAACCTCTGGGGTTCGAAGTCCAGGATCGGGACACCCATCTTTGTAGGTTGAAGAAAGCCCTTTATGGGTTGAAACAAGCACCCAAAGCTTGGTACGAGAGGATAGATAGCTACCTGATGAAGTTGGGCTTCACTCATAGTAATGTTGATCCGAACCTTTACTTCAAGGTTGATAGAGAAAAGCCTCTCATTCTGGTGCTGTATGTGGACGACCTCTTTCTGACAAGTGCTGACCCTCTCATTCATCAATGTAAGAGGGAGCTCGCTGCTGAGTTCGAAATGAAGGACCTAGGATTGATGCATTACTTCCTAGGCCTGGAGGTCTGGCAGAGACCTGGCGAGATTTTCCTTTCTCAAGGAAAATATATTGTGAAGCTTTTGGAAAGATTTGGAATGGTGGACTATAAGTCCATGTCGACACCATTGGAGCTCAACTTTAAGAAGTTGAGTGGCAGCGTTGCTGCGCCCGTGCTAGAAAATCCTACTAAATATGGTCAACTCGTAGGGGCCCTGATGTTCTTAGTGAACACCCGTCCGGAGGTATGTTTTGCAGTGAACACTTTGAGTCAACTCATGGTTGATCCTCATAACATTCATTGGGTTGGTGCCAAGAAACTCTTGAGATATCTCTAGGGCACAATAGACCATGGGCTGAGATACACTGGCGGGAGCATGACACTCCATGGATATACTGATGCCGACTGGGCTGGCAGTGTGGTGGATCGCAAGAGCACATCTGGATGTTGCTTCACACGTAGTTCTGCTTCGAGCAAGAAGCAGAAGTTGATAGCCTTGAGCACCGCTGAGGCCGAATACATTGCAGCATGTATGGCCTGTTGTTAAGTCACTTGGTTGCGAAAGCTCTTCAGTGAGTTCTTCGAGCATGTGCTAGATGCCTCTGTTATCCTTTGTGATAACCAGAGGGGGATTCGTTTGTCAGAGAATCCCGTGTTCCACGATCGATCCAAGCATGTTGATGGCTGGTACCACTTTATGCGAGATATGGTACAGCAAGGTGCCGTAAGGCTCGATCATATAGGAACTGATGAGTAGGTCACGAATATTCTCACAATGCCCTTGGGGAAGGTCATGTTCCAAACCTTCCGTGAGAATCTTGGAATCGTGGAACGACCCTATGCTGAGGGTCCTGTTGGACGATGAGCTCTTGGAGCTCTTGGGGGCTTTGGGGATAGCTTCTCAGAGCTATAAGCACATACGGAGCTAGGCTTGCCGAACCTTGTGGTTCTTCTGCCCCACCGTTATGATGTTGAGTTGGTTCACCTCTCATGATCTGTGCCCCGTATGCATCCTACCCATTGAGTCTCGGACTCATGGGAAGTACCTCTCATTTGGCCAGTGAGGTGGGAAAAGCTAGAGACCAGTTGCAAAGACTGATGGACGCATCGGAGATTGTCGTACTCTCTATGTCTAGGATGGCATGTGTCCAACCACTTGATCTGGGATCAATTCTAGTGAGGTTTTGGACCTCCTACTGACTTCGGGTTAGATAAACCAACTTCGGGTTGGGATGAGACTCTTTTTGAGTCCTATAGAGGTTTCAGACCTCTGGGCTGAATCTGTCAGTCGGGAATGATGTCTTTGTGACTGACCCACTTTTGTTCTGAAATAAAGAAGGCAGCAAAGCAAGTTACGGCGAGATGACGCACGATGTTTGGATGGCAAAGGTGGATGGAGTTCTCCCTAGTTGAGAGGGAGTGTTAATTTTGGACAACTAGGTCCAAACTCCATGTTGTGATGCTCAGATGAAGATGCCAATATTTTTATTGGATTCCTCTTTCGGAGAGGTGCAAGATTGATCTAAAGATCATCTTGAGCCGATGAGCAGAACATTTATTTTTAATTTATTCAAAATATGTGCAGGTCGGCCTGAAATGAAATGTAGGCTTGAAGCCCCAGCAGTTGTGTCACACACCCTCACTGATGGATATAAATAGGTCAATGTTGGAGGTCATTTTCACTCATCCATCCTCACACATTCTCTCTCCTCATCTGATTGGTCCAATTATCACTTGGAGTCTCTTCCTCTCCACGCATGGGAAAATTGCAGCAAGAATATTTCTGTTTTCGACCTATGTTTTTTCAGCGCAGATTTGACCAGCGTTGACTTTGGTCAACGCATGGTCAAACTAACCCAAATCTGTCCCAGAATTCCAATTTCTACAATCCACATTTATTGGCACAGAAATTGAGGTTGGATGTTGACTTTGACTAGGTTGCATTGACTTTTTGCTGCTACTGTTTTGCGATGACCGTTGACTGTGACAACGTTGACTTTCTTTGACTTTGGGTTGATTGATATTGTTGTCCGAGAGGGTTGTGTGACACTTCTGGTTGGCTGACCGTATTGGTATTTTGCTGGTTGAAGCATCCTGTTGACCGCCGTAACGCACCAACACATATATTTTTGGCTTGCCTTCTGTCGATCTACTGGTATGTTCTATCAACATTTTACGCAGTCCAGCACAGGGACTGCGCAGAGAAACACGCAAACAGGCATAGAGAGAAGCAGAGGTTGATCAGGGTGTCAGGAATTTGTCAGGAGGAGCCAAGTATTCTGTCTCAGGTGTTTTCAGATTTTATCTGCCAGTATATTCCTTGTAAAGAACCATTTGTTGAAGAATTTAATAAAACCCTCATCTGTTGCACCAGTTTTCCCGCATTGGGTTTTTTCGGGGACAATTGTGCAAAAACAACTGTGTACATGTGATTGATTCTTGTGCTTATGTCCTTTACTATTTACTTCTCTGCATAAATATTTGTGAATGTTGCAGTAGTATTTATTTCGAAATTTACTGATAGATTTATGTAAATAACTTATTGAAACAATAAGTAGGAGGAATAAATCTATCACTCCAACTGTAGACTTTTCAGATTGAAAATTTCACACGACAGTAGTTCAACAAGGTCAACAGCAGCACAGATGCAGCTCATATCAGAGTTGCGCAATGTTTGGTGGACAGTATGGCCAGACATCAACAGCGTGACAGGAGATGATGCAGAAACAGGATGTTGTGCACCAAGTGCAGCACTAGAACACATTCCTCGCTAAGAGGGAGTGTTATTTTTTGTAGCATCAAATGTGTTATAGCCTCAAAATTTTGTGGAGAGGCTAGAATATAGGAGATCTACAAAACCAAGAAATCGTTTATGGAAAATCCGCCTAGAAATGACCTAATTAGATTATGAGCCAGTTTTTAAATATTTCATAAGTCTAAACTTAGGGAATATGGTTAATTAATCGGAATTAATTAATTCAAAGTGTGAATGATCTAGAAACTCACACGGATCAACTTTCAAGCTAATCCTAGCCGTCGATTAAGATTTAATCTTGGTCGTTGGAGCCCCAATAGAGGATTATAAGAAGAAGTCGATTGGCACTTAAAGAATACACTTGAGAGGTTTGATTTCATGAGCAAATCGATTTCTAGAGTAGCAGCAGTCAGTTGCTGGAGAGAGAGCTAGTGAGATAGAAGCAGTGAGGAAGAGGGGCATAGATAGTGAAGTCGGAGGAAGCATTCCAGATCCGGCGAGTGCATTTGCAGAGAAGCAAAAGAGACACAGAGAGGTTGACGTAGAGGCAGAAGAGACACAGAGAGGTTGACGCAGAGGCAGCGCAATAGCCTCTAGAGGCAATTCAATACTGCTGGGGAAAAATCGAGTTTTAGTGCCAGAAGATAGACAAAGGTTCTAGAGGCCTGGAGAGGCATTTTCCCAGACAGTAGCAGACCAGATGGCTTGAGGAGAAGTTGGTTCGAGCTAACTGCAGAAGTGACTGCGCTAGTGTGATGCAGTAGCTGCGCAGAACCAGTTTGGGCAGCTCATCTAGAGCTGAGGTCAGAGCCCGAAATCGCCTATGGAGTGAGGAAATTTTCTCACTAGATTTTGTTGCGATTATTTCTCTGTGTGATTACCAGTTCGGCATCCAGTCGTACTCAGATAATTTTCACAGTTGCTTAATATCAAAACCCTCATCTACTACACCAGTTTTCCCAAGTTGGGTTTTTCCAAGGACTTTCGTCCAAAAATAATTGTGTTATTTTATGTGTGCTATAGCATTTTTTCTAGCGTTCATTCTTCCACAGTTTTTATTTGTGAAGGTTGCAGTGTATTTATTTCAGTATTTGTCGTAGAAAATTGCAAATAAATTGTTAAATTTAATTAACAATTAGGAGAAATAATATCAGCTATTGCAATAGGATTTTGGTTCACGGAATTTTCACACAAAGGTCAAGGTATGGAGAAAGGGTTTCCCACAATGTATTCCAACAAGGGAAAGGCACATGAAACCCTCAAAAAGCACCTGAGTTGAAGCTAAAACCTGTGAAAAAATTCTTCTAATTACAGCAACTAGAAATTTATTCTTCTAACTAATTAATTATGTAGTTTATTTGCTATGGCAAACAATGAATAAAGCACTGCAATTTTTCACAAATAAAATACATTGCAGAAAATAAATACTGGAACTGAGAAAATAGAGCGCACACACTCAATAAAATTGACATAGTTATTTTTGGACAATTGTCCACGGAAAAAACCCAATGTGGGAAAATCGGTGCAGCAGATGAGGGTTTTATTATTATGCAGCAGTGAATAATTCGAGTACAATCTGGATGTCGAAAACTAGCAATCCTCGGCAAAAAAAATATGGCAAAATTATTGAGGGAATTTCTCCCTCCTCCTCGGGCAATCTTGGCACAACACCACTCAGAAAAAAATGGTCGTCCAAAACTCTTGTGCACGCCTTTGCGAAGCCTATAACTCACACTCCTGGAGACTACATCTGTGTCAGACATCTTGCCTGTTGTCGCTGCTAGAAGCGATCCTTCAGCCCTCTGGAAAATTCTCCCAGCCTCTGGAAGTTGAATCGACCCACTTCTTAGCCAAATCGATCTGCCACTCTGAAGTTGTTTGTACAGTCTCTGCATAGCCTCTAGTGGAATAACTCGGCCTCCTGTTGTTGCCTCTCTTGAACTGGAAATCTTCCTTCGGACTCTCTATCGCTGCTCCCTCTCTGTCTCTACTTCCCTTCTGACTCGACTTCTCTCTGCTTAACTGTTGGATGCTCGATCTGCCAAGGAAATCATCTTCACAAGTGTGTCCTCCTCAACCCCATCGACTTGCTCCTATAATCTCTCGTTGGAGAACCAACGACCATGATTAGATTCTTATCAGTGGCTAAGATCATCTCTGAGTCGATCCATGTGAGTTTCTAGAGAATTCTCACCTTTCTCAATTAATAGTTGTTGTTAATTTTGGACAACTAGGTCCAAACTCCATGTTGTGATGCTCAGATGAAGATACCAATATTTTTATTGGGATCCTCTTTCGGAGATCATCTTGATCCGATGAGCAGAACATTTATTTTGAATTTATTCAAGATATGTGCAGGTCGTCAACCTTAAGGTTTTTTGCCCCAACAGTTGTGTCACACACCCTCGCTGATGAATATATATTGGTCAACATTGGAGGACATTTTCACTCATCTCATCCTCACACATTTCTCTCTCCTCATCTGATTGGTTCAATGTCCTTGGTAGCTCTTCTCTCCACACGTGGGAAAATTCCAGCAGCAGCGCATTTCTGATTTCAGTCTAGGGTTTCTGCAGCAAACTTTGACCAGCGTTGACTTTGGTCAACGCAAGGTCAAAAGGACCTGAAACTCTCCCAAAAATTCGATTTTCCTAGTCTGCATTTTCTAACACTAATCTCGAGGCAAAACGTTGACTTTGACTTTTCAATGTTGACCTAGCTGTTGTTGCTATCTGTGTTGACCGTTGACTATTTGAGTTGAATTTTAGTTGACCATTTCGCTGTCCTAGAGGGTTGTGTGACATTTTTGGTTGGCTGACCATATTGAGACTTTGCTGGTTGAAGCATCCTGTTGACCGTCGTAATGCCCCAACACACTTATATATTTATGGCTTGTCTTCTGTCGATCTATTGGTATGTTCTATCAGCATTTTACTTTATTGTTTATGTGATTGTTGTCTGTTATTGGGAGAAAAAGTAAAGTTGCATCAAGCATAGAACATCTACATAAATTTACATGGAATCGAAGCTAAGGTGAAGACAAAGCCCTAATTTGTAGCAATCACCGAAGAAGAGGATGGGTTCCTCAAACTACAATGGCTTTAAGGCTGATGACAAATTGACTGGGAAGGATGACTTCCATGCTTGGAAGATGACATTGGATCTTAACTTGGAAGACCAAGATGTCATGGACTATGTGCAGGGTAAAATCCAAGAGCCTCCATCCACTGCAACTGCTGCTGCCAAAACAAAGTACAAGAAGGGAGAAATCAAAGCAAAGCTGATGATAAGGGACTCAATTCATAAGAGTCTGGTTGCCTACATCTCTGAGCTGGGTACATCCAAGGAGATGTATGATAAGTTGGTCAACATGTTCAAGGCCAACAATGTGAATCAAGTCCTATTCTTCAAGAACCAATTGAAGAATCTAAAGAAAGGCAGGGATGAGTCTGTTCAATCATATTTTCTGAAGCTGACAGAAATCAGGAAGAATCTTCTGGCTATTGGGGAGACAATAGCTGATCAACAGATAGTTCTCACCGCACGTGGAGGTATCTCATCCGAATGGCATGTATTCAACACTACCATTCTCAATAACAATGTGATACCTGATTTTGACGGAGTACTATTGAGATGCGTACAAGAAGAGACAAGGATGAAGGAATATGAAAATGACGAAAATGTTGCCTTCGCTGCTCATACTAAGAAGAAGAACTTTGGTGGTCCAAGGAACAAAGGAAGAGCAGGGGCACAAGGAAAGAAAGGCAAGTGTTACACTTGTCACAAGCCAGGTCACTATGCTAGAGAATGCCCTTTCAAGAAGGATTCTCCCGATGATGATGACAACAACAACAACCGGAGGAATGGCAATCAAAAGAACAACAGGTTCAAGGGAAAGAGGAAGGCTTCCTCAGGCGGAAATGGGCAACCTTTCAAAAGTCGAGAAATTCCAAGTATGAGGAATCAAATGTTGTTGATAAAAGAAATGAATTCATTCTTGTATCTGCCCTCTCTGCTGCATCTCCACTCGACACTATGGATGTCTGGTTGATAGATAGTGGTGCCTCAAGGCACATCACTGCGTTCAAGGAAGCACTTTCTGATATGGTTGAGAAGGATACTAATCTGGAAATTATCCTTGGAGATAATGCCACATATCCCGTGAAAGGGACAGGGACTATGACCCTCCACTTGTCTCAAGGTCAAGTCCTCCGCTTGCAGGATGTACTTTATGTACCTGATTTGAAGAAGAACCTTGTGTCTATATCGGCCATGGAAGACAAAGGTTTCATTGATGGGAAGGTGCGTAACTAGAAGAAGAGCTTCAAGGAAGCTATCAAGATTGGGTTTAGAGTTGATACACTCTATCAAGTCGGAGGAAGTCCACTGGGAGCAATGACACGTGATACTATCCGACAGACCGATAATAGCACTGAATATGAGACGAACGAGTTCAAGAATTTTTGCAGAGAAGCTGGCATCAAGAGGGAGATCACAACTGTCTATACTCCTAAGCAAAATGGTGTTGTTGAATGAAAGAACAGGACCATTATGGAAGTTGCCCGTGCCATGCTATGTGACCAAGGTCTATCGAAGTTTCTATGGGGAGAAGCTGCGAACACTGTTGTGTACATACAAAACCGATGCCCGCATTCCGCTCTGGACTCCAAAACTCCCGAAGAGGTTTTCTCTGGTAAGAAACTTGACGTCTCACATTTTAGAGTTTTTGGATGTCCTGTTTATTTTCATGTGCCGAAGGAGAAGAGGAGCAAGTTGGATGCTTCTGGGAAGAAGGGAATGTTTGTGGGCTACAACATAAACTTCGAAGGCCTATAGAGTCTATGTGCCTGGTCAAAGGGAAGTGGAGATATGCCACAATGTCACCTTTGACAAAGATGCTTCCCTGAGGAAAGTAGTCAATCTTCCGAGATCTGAGGAAGATCATGAAGCAAGGCCTGTAAATCAAGAAGAACCGAAGGATGAGACGATGCCCGATGTTGAAGAACCGATGGACCCGATTGATCCACCTCCTTCAATGAGTAAGAGACCATCATGGCTCAGGGACACTCTCAAGGATGCCGAGGGACATATGGCCCCAAGGGGGACATTCCGTGAAAGCAATAAGCCGAATAGATACCAAGGGTATCTAGCAGCCATGAGTACTATCATACAATCTCAGCCTGGATCTTTTGAGGAAGTCGTAAACCATCAATTTTGGAAGGATGTTATGCACGAAGAGTATGAGTCCATAATGAAGAATGATGTCTGGGATGTGGTTCCAAGACCAGAGGACAAAGCAGTTGTCACCTACAAGATCAAGCATGGATCTGATGTAAGTGCTCAAAAGGCAAGATTCGTTGCCCATGGCTTCTCTCAAAAGGAAGGCATAGACTATGATGATATATTTGCACCTGTGACCCGATATACCACCATCCGATCTATCATAGCCCTTGTTGCTACGCAAGGATGGAGTCTTCATCAGATGGATGTGAAGACCGCATTTCTGCATGGTGCGATAAAGGAAGAGGTGTATGTGAAGCAACCTCTGAGGTTCAAAGTCCAGGATCGGGACACCCATGTCTACAGGTTGAAAAAAGCCCTCTATGGGTTGAAGCAAGCACCCAAAGCTTGGTACGAGAGGATAGATAGCTACCTGACGAAGCTGGGCTTCACTCGTAGTAATGCTGATACGAACCTTTACTTCAAGGCTGATAGAGAAAAGCCTCTGATTCTGGTGTTGTATGTGGACGATCTCTTCCTGACAGGTGCTGACCCTCTCATTCATCAGTGTAAGAGGGAGCTCGCTGTTGAGTTCGAGATGAAGGACCTAGGATTGATGCATTACTTCCTAGGCCTAGAGTTCTGGCAGAGACCTGGCGAGCTTTTCCTTTCTCAAGGAAAATACATTGTGAAGCTTCTGGAGAGATTTGGTATGGTGGATTGTAAGTCTGTGTTGACACCAATGGAACTCAACTTTAAGAAGCTGAGTGCAACAATGGGGCCCAAGTTAAAATCCTAATTTCCTACCTGGTGGTCACAACCTCCGTAGGGCCTCAGAATGTTCCAAGGAAAGAACATCATCCAATATAGTTCCTAAAGAACACCTTGAGTCAACATATGGTTGAGCCTCATCACTTTCACTGGGTTGGTGCCAAGAATCTGTTGAGATATCTTCGGGACACGATAAAACATGGGCTGGGATACACGGCCGGGAGCGTGACACTCCATGGATATATTGAAGTCAATTAGGCTGGCAATGTGGTGGATCGTAAGAGCACATCAGGATGTTGCTTCACACTTAGTTCTACTTCAATATCATGGATGAGCAGGAAGCAAAAGTCGGTGGCTTTGAGCACCGTGGAGGCCGAATACATTGCAGCGAGTATGGCCTGTTGTGAAGCAGTTTGGTTGTGAAAGCTCTTCAATGAGCTGTTCGGGCATGTGTTACATACCACCGTGATACTCTATGATAACCAGAGTGGGATTCGATTGTCTGAGAATCCCGTGTTCCACGATCGATCCAAGCATATTGATATCAGGTACCACTTTATCCGGGATATGGTACAGCGAGGCGCCGTAAGGCTCGATCATATAGGAACTGATGAGCAGGTCGCAGATATTCTCACAAAGCCCCTGGGGAAGGTCAAGTTCCTAACCTTCTGTGAGAATCTTGGTATCGTGGAATGACCCTATGCTGAAGGTCCTGTTGGATGATGAGCTCTTGGAGCTCTAGGGGCCTTTGGGTATAGCTTCTCGGAGCTATAAGCAACCACAGGGCTAGGCTTGACGAACCTTGTTGGTGTGCTTCTGCCCCACCGTTATGATGATTGAGTTGGTTCACCTCTCATGATCTGTGCCCCGTATGCATCCTACCTATTGAGTTCAGGGCTCATGGGAAGTACCTCTCATTTGGCCAATGAGGTGGGAAAAGCTAGAGACTAGTAAAAAAGACTGATGGACGCATCAGAGATTGTAGTACTCTCTATCTAGGATGGCACGATCCAACCACTTGATCTGGGATCAAGTATAGTGAGGTTTCGGACCTCCAACTGACTTTGGGTCAAGTAAACCAACTTCGAGTTGGTATGAGACTCTTTTTGAGTCCTATAGAGGTTTCGGACCTCTGGGCTGAATCTGTCAGCCAGGAATGATGTCTTTGTGACTGACCCACTTCTGTTCTGAACTAAAGAAGCCAACAAAAAAAGTTATGGCGGGATGACGCACGATGTTTGGATTGCACAGGTAGATGGAGTTCTCCCTAGTTGAGAGGGAGTGTTAATTTTGGACAACTAGGTCCAAACTCCATGTTGTGATGCTCAGACGAAGATGCCAATATTTTTATTGGGGTCTTCTTTCGGAGAGGTGCAAAATCGATCTAAAGATCATCTTGATCCGATGAGCAAAACATTTATTTTGAATTTATTCAAGATATGTGCAGGTCGTCAGCCTTAAGGTTTTTTGCCCCAGGAGTTGTGTCACACACCCTCACTAATGGATATATATTGGTCAACGTTAGAGGACATTTTCACTCATCTCATCCTCACACATCTCTCTCTCCTCATCTGATTGGTTCAATGTCCTTGGGAGCTCTTCTATCCACACGTGGGAAAATTCCAGCAGGAGCACATTTCTGATTTCGGTCTAGGGTTTCTGCAACAAACTTTGACGTGTGTTGACTTTGGTCAACACAAGGTCAAAAGGACCTGAAACTCTCCCAAAAGTTCGATTTTCCTAATCCGCATTTTCTAGCATTAATCCCGAGGCAAAATGTTGACTTTGACTTTTCAATGTTGACCTAGCTGCTACTGCTGTCTCTGTTGACCGTTGACTTTTTGGGTTGACTTTTGAGTTGACCATTTGGTTGTCCTAGAGGGTTGTGTGACATTGCTGGTTGGCTGACCATATTGTGACTTTGTTGGTTGAAGCATCCTGTAGACCGCCATAACGCCCCAACACACTTATATATTTCTGGCTTGTCTTCTGTCGATCTACTGTATGTTCTATCAACATTTTACTTTATGTGATTGTTGTCTGTTATTGGGAGAAAAAGTAAAGTTGTATCAAGCATAGAACATATACATAAATTTACAGTTGTTAATTAATAACTTTTCCTAAGTTAGACTTGGGAAATATTTAATTATTGATCAATTAACTTAATTGAGCCATCTCTAGGTGTTTTCTCCTTAAAGTTTTTCTAGGTTTTGGAGCTCTCCTGTTCCTTAGCCTCTCTAACGAAAGTCGAGACCAGAACACCAGTCTGATGCTACAAAACTAACACTCCCTCTTAGCGAGGAAGGTGTTCTCTCTCACTCTCTGTCTCATAACATCCTCCCATGCATGTTGCTGATGTCTGACAACTGTGACAACCTGCCACTGCCGACCAAGATAATGCGTAACACCAATTCATCTGCTACTCTAAGTTGAACCATCTTGCATCTTTGTTGCTACTAACACTGCACTATACACCCTGTACTACTGCCAACTCTGTTTTGCACTGCACTGATCTCAAGTTGTTGTTGTTGCTGAAACTACTACAACTAAGATCTAAAAAACTCTGAATCAACTGTCTCCATGTATTGTAACTGTCTCCCGAGTCTCTGACTGCTACTAGCCTCTACTCCATCTACTGAGTAACTATTTGCACTGCAACTGCACTGTGCCCCTCGACATCTAACTGCAACTAGTACTGCAAATGACTCCTCAAGAACTAATTGCACCATTTGACACTGATCCAACTGCTACTAAAAATTGTGGGCCCTTGTAGCAAGGGTAATGATCCATGAGGATGTCCGATGTTATCCTCCTTGGACCCTGCCCAAGACTCTGCAACTCTGGTAACTAAAGTTCAATGGCACCCCACTTCTCTCTTGGAGGTCTAGCCGCATAAAATGTGAATTCATCCTCCAACCTAGAAGACAAATTATCCATCTCCACCAAAGTTGTTGCCTGCTCCTGCTTCTCCTTCTTATCCTTCTTTCTCTTCAGATATTGGGTACAGTAGTGACTGAATTCACCACATCTGAAGCACTTGATCTTCGACAGATCCTTCTACTTCTTTTCTCCTCCCAATGAGCGTTGTCCCTAACCGGAACCCTTCTTTGCCTTCCCCTTTGATGCAAGGGCAACATTCTCCTCTTCCAGCACACCCTTTGGTCCTTCACTATTGTTGCCACTGATATTGCTCTTCACTAGAGCAAGCCTCATCTCCTCTTGCGTAAATTCTGCCCACAATCGATCCCAACCAGGTAGCCGATCTCATCCAATGATACCTTGGACGAAAGTGGTCCACTCCGGGGTGAAACCATTCAAATATGTACGCACCAGCTCACTCTCTTGAGGTGCTTCTCCAACCGTTGCAAGCTCGTCTCGGACATCCTAAATCTTGGTGAGATAAGGAGTAACTCCTTCACCCTTATTCATTCTGGTCAACCTCAATTTCTCCTTCAAGAACATATGTCGATTCTCATAGAGATTCTGGGAAAGCGTAGCAATAGCATCCCACATTTCTTTGGCCATATTCTTGGCCACTATGTGTGAGACTATGTGACCTGAACGCCATCAAGGATCAATCGCTTTGACTTGGCCATCTCCTTTGTTGTTGCAAGTCTATACGTACAGCTACAACTCTCTCCGTCTACGTCTTCAGACCATGCTCATCTAGCAAGAAAGACATTCTGGCTTTCCAGATACACTAGTTGGATGCTCCATCTAGCCTATTCTGATCTCGAAGTCTCGTTGAGGACATTTTCTGCAAAAACTCACAACTACGAAATAAAGAGGAATCTCCTCCTTTTACTTCTAGGTTGCTTGCTCTACTACTCGCATTCCCTCTTGGAATGTGCAGTTCTGCTAATTGCTACTGCCACCAGCCAACCAGCAAAGAGACCAGCGCATTGACAGAGGGCAGCCACAACTGTGACGCAGAGACTGCTCAAAGTGACACAATCACTGCACAGAGGTAGCGCAGGGCAGTGTGTTTTGGGTATTGATCAGTGTCGGGTTCCCGTGGAGGAGTGAGGTTTGTCTCACAAGATCTTTCTTGTCAATTTATCTGCATGATTTGACAGATTTGTCAATCATAGACTTATAAAATTTACTGCATAATCTATAAACCGTCAGTTGCTGCACCGGTTTTCCCATGTTGCATTTTTCCGGGGACATTAGTCCAAAAACAATTGTGTCAAGTGTGTCTATGGTTTCTTCTTGTTCAGTTTTGTTTCTGCAGTTTATTTAGTGAAGGTTGCAATGTGTTTAATTCGATGTTGTCGTAGCAATGAACTAAATAATTAATTTATCAGTTAGAAGAATTAATACCAGTTGGTGCAATAGGATTCCAGATTTGAGGAATTTTCACATGGTATCAGAGCTTGTATAGCTGAGTGCTGGAGGAACAAAAGAACAGATCCGTATATCCAACTTTGGTGAAGTTGGGATTAAAGAGTTGCGTAAGCAGCAGACTGCGCAGTCCAAGCCAAGAGGGCCAAAATTAGCAAGAAAAATCTCTCTTTGAGTGAGTCGACAGAGAGGAAAGATTTTTCAGATTGTAGTTTGGCAGAGGCAGGGGGAGCAGCACAGCAAATCAGTGCAGATCAGCAGCCAGAGGTACGCAGTTTTCTAAGCAACAGTTATTGTGGGTGCAGAAGCATTAGAAGAGAGATCTAGAGACACTTTGAGGGAATTTTCTTCCTCAAGGAATTCCTAGCCGGGGAATTTTATTTTTCGAGAGTTGAGCAAAAGTTTTTGGGTGGCAGATCAACCATCTCCAGCAAGGAGTGCGTAAGCCAGTCCAGCGCTGCGCAGAGGAGAAAGAGAGGGCACTAAATTCGACATTTTTTCGGCAGAAATGGCAACAAGCGGGCTGAGAGATCAAGACAGGTTGGAGGGAGCCTCCAACCATGTGATCTGGCAGGCAAGGATTAAATGCCTGCTGGATGAGCATGATCTGAAGCTCTTCGTCTAAGGTACGGTGGTTGTTCCAGTAGATGCAGATCCTCTGAAGGAATACAAGAAGAATATGACGAAGGCAAAGCGCCTGATCCTTGATGGAGTCATGGATCATGTCGTATGTCATATAGCTAGCAAAGGGACTGCTAGAGAAATGTGGCAGGCCTTAGAGAAGCTATATCAGGGATCTCCCAAGCAGCGGAAGATGTATCTGGAGGAGAAGATGCAGACTACTAGGATGAAAAATGGTGAGCACATTGATTCGTTCCTATCTAGACTTCAGGAAAACCGAGATCATCTGTCAGTTGTGGGATCAGCTCCTTAGGCCACCGAGATGGTCAGATTAGCCCTCAACTCAGTGTCCTAACACTATCAGGTCTTTGTCCAAAGCATCCTGGGCAGAGAGAATGTGTTGGACTATGAGTCAATGTGGGTTGCTCTTCAACAAGAAGAGATGAGGAGGGACTTACTCAAGTGTCAACTTGAGGGCAGCAACAGTAGTGGGAAAAAGACGAAGGAGGAGGAGGATAATGTGGCCCTTGCATCAAAGGGCCAGCAGGAGCAGCGCAAGAGGAAGAAGGACCTTTCCAAGATCAAATGCTTCCGATGTGATGAAATGGGTCATTATGCCACAAAGTGTCCTCTCAAGAAGAAGGACAAGGACGAGAAGCATGATCCGCAAGCAACACCTGCCAAGATCGATGAGGAGGAGTTCGCCATGATAGCTCATATACCTCTAGGAGGAAGGTGGGCTGACTTGGAGCTGTAGACCGAGAGATCTACAGAATGGGCAGGATCCTTAAGGAGTCCACCTCTCGGATCAATACCTTGCTACAAGAGCCCAAATCATATGTAGCAGGATGGACGAGTGCCAGTTGGTGCAGAAGAGACAGTGTAGAAGAGATGGTGCAGTGGTTAGCAGCACTAGAACCTTAGCAGTGCAGATCAGAGTTGGCAGCAGTGCAAGAAAGCACAGCGCAAAAGTCAACAACAGTGCAACAACTTCAAACAGAAGCACAGAGGTTAGCAGTAGTCAAATCTTCGGTACCGAGATGCATCATATTGAACACTTGTTCAGCATTGGATGCTATTCTATTGCAATAAGCAATAGTATTGTAGTGCAGTAGCAATTGGCAGTGGCAGGGTCAGCAGCAGCATGGATGTAGAATTTGAGAGGGAGTTGTAGTACGGATGCAGTGTTGATAGTTGCAGTATCAGCAGCAATATAGATGCAGCGTTTGCACAGAGTTGGTGGGCAATAGTGTCAAACATCAGTAGCGCAGAGGGAGATATTGCAGAATTAGGGCAGTACACAGCAGGGTGTATTGCTAGAGCACATTCTTCGCTAAGAGAGAGTGTTGATTTCTGGTAGCATCAGGTGCTCTAAGTCCCAAAATTTGCAGGGAGGCTTAGACACATGTATTCCAGATAACCCAGAAATCGTTTTGGGAAATTCCGCCCGGATTGTATTTTAATGAAAAAATCAACATTCCACCAAGCACCCTGGAGGTGGGGCCGAGAGAGAGAGGGAGCGCAGGAGCAACCTATGCAAAAGCTCCACACCAATTTTCAAGAAACGTGGGGGGACGTCGGGGTCATAAAAATTATAAAATATAAAAATATATGATATATCATTGAAAACTTAATATTTATAATGTAACTGTCTTTATCTTTATCATTATATAACACTTACATCATGAAGGATAAATGATAAAGTTATAAATCGATGAATCGTATAACTGAAACAAATTTAAAACTTAAAACTTAAAACATACATCATAAAATCATACATGTAACTTTGTAACTTTGTAACTGTATAATGTAACTACTAACAATGTACAATGAAAATAAAGTTTAAGATATCATATTATATCAAGATTCAAATAAAGTTTAAGCTGAAGTCTACAACTCAAGTCTGAAACATAAAACTTAAAAGAAAATAATTTCATAACATAACATATGAATATCAAATGATATCATCATAATGATAAATGAGCATAATTGTTGAAGGTAATGCCCCACTAGTCTCTGCATCCAGCTGCTGCACGAATATATTGGGATCAACCATGTCACCATCTGAATCAGAATCACTTGGATTCTCAAACATACTAAGTGGCACACCAACTAACCCCATTTGTGTCTCATCAAGTCTCTCCTCCATATCAACCTGTGCATCATCCTCTGGATCAACATTCCATCGTGTTGTTGGTCCCTTCAAATACTCAGGTGTCTTCCTATGCTCAAGACGTAGGGCACTGTGCACAGCAACTAACTTCTCAGCTCTTTTAGAGGTAAGTTTGTTCCTCTTGATAGAGTGGATGAAGCTATATGTGGACCAATTCCTCTCTGTTGCAGAGGAACTAGCAATCTGAGACAACAAATGCATAGCTAGATGTTTGAGCTTTGGAGCACCATCCCCATTCATCCTCTACCAACCAACTGTGTCATCTTGGGCTATATCTATGCGATCTGCCCGAGCACCATGTGTGTTGAAAGGGCCACTAAGAGATGCAAACCAAACAAATTGTATTTGCAACTTTGCCCCCTCTTCCTCATTGTGCATCTTTGCAATTGCAGCTAGGAAGCCATTCTTTATCTCTAGATCATAATAGGAGACACTCTCCCAAGCCTTTCAACATACCATTTTGGGTTTAATGCATATGTTGCCATGTGCAAAGGTGTGTTCATGCGATCCCACCTATGCCGAATGATGGGTCGAATCTGGGATGTATAGAACTCTAATGAGGGTTCCCTCTGTTGAATGGTTGCCTTCACACGACCCAACATGCTATCAAAGGTCTCATAGATTTCTCCAAGATTAGGAGAATCCGAATCAGTGTAACGAATGACCTCCACAATAGGGCCCAAGAATGACACCAAATAAGCACAATCCGCCCACTAATCATTGTCCAACACCTGAAGCCTAACCTTCTTCCCTGAGTCTGTCTTTGATTCTGACCACCTTCCCCACTTTGAACTCACAACCAAGGATTGTAGTGGTGCTTGTATCTCTAACATCCTCTCCAATAAGAGAAAATAGCTAGCATATCTAGTATCAGTGGGCTTGAGGAATTCCTTCCTCGTTTGAGCCCTGTACATGGCCGAGGAGCTCAGAAACCAGATTCGTAGTTTACCCCCTGTCGTGTCCCGAATCGGGCGAATCGGACACAATTCGTGGGGATTCGAGTCCAACTACCCGGATTTGATCGTGTCCGTACAGGGCAAGACGAGTCCCGATCGTGTCCTATACATACACGATTGAATCCCTTTTCGCCGGATTCAAACGGTGCGAAAAAGTGTCCGAACTCTTATAAATTTGCGATTTTCTCTATTGTTTCTCACAAATGCTAGTGTGTGAGTTGAGCAAGGAGCAAGGAGCAAGGGAGCGTTTTCAAGGATATTCGAGCAACCGGTAAGTGCATTGTCTCTCTATGTTTTTGCATTTGGTTTGCATGTGCATATGTTTTACAAATTTGGTCATTTTTTTTATTTTTTACAGCATTCATGGCTCAATCAAGGGCAGCAAGGCAGGGGCAAAGAAAGGGGAAGAATGTCTCCATTGGAGATGCCCCTCATGTCCCTATTTCATCAGGGTCTGCAAGTACTCCATCTATTGGAAGTGGGGCTGCAACAGCAGCTTCAAATGTTCAAGGAAAACAAACTCAAGTCCCCAAATATCCATTGTGGAAATATATGACAAGAGAGGCAGGGCCAAGCAGCAAGGTGAAGGGAGGAGGCAATGTCGCTTGGAAATGCAGTTTTTGCCACAGCCATTTCATGAGCACATATTATCGTGTGAAAGCTCATATATTGGCTTTGCCAAGTTGTGGCATTTCAGCGTGTACACAAGTGCCATTAGCAAAGAGGAAGGAAATGGAGAGAGAGGCATTTGTTGGTGCGGCAAATGTGGCATCAAAATCAAAACAAAACAAGAATGATGACCCCCTTCCATTCTTGAGGAAAAGCAGCAACAAGTTCCCATTTTAGAGTTTTAGTGGGGGGCAAGCAACAAAAAGAAAGGCAACTGCACTTGGTCCAATGGACAAGATTTTCCAGAAAGAGAAGAGGGAAGAGTTTGATCTCACCATTGCATTTTTTTTCTATCAAAACTTCATATCCTTCAATGTTGCGCGCTCACCTCTATTTATTGAGATGTGCCGAGCTCTAACTCAAACAGCTCCATCAGGGTATGTGCCTCCTGGATCAGAGAAACTTAGAACCACATTGTTGACGAAGGCAAAGAGAGAGGTGGACAAAATGCTTGAGCCTATGGATGGGCAGATCCAGCATGCCACCCACTCATCAACTTCATGGTGTCTTCCTTGAATGGTCCAGTTTTCTTAAAATCAGTGGATGCACTTGGAAAATACAAGGATGCACAATATATAGGTGAGTTATTTATTAAATTTATTGAAGACGTAGGTGTTGATTCTTGTGTGCAACTCATTACAAATAATCCACCTGTTTGCAAGGTTGCTGGCATGATTGTGGAAGCTAAATATCCACAAATATTTTGGAAACCTTGCATTGTCCATTCGTTGAACTTAGCACTGAAATCTATTGCCTCTGATGTGCTTTGGATTGGAAGCATTACTGAGGATGCACAGCATATCCGCAACTTTGTACAAAACCATACAAATGCACTCACTATCTACAAGGAGTACACCAATCTATCATTGTTGAAGATTGTGGATACACGGCTTGCCTCTTCATTCATCATGTTGAAGAGGTTGAGGGAGGTCAAGACCGCTCTTGGGGCCATGGTTACTTCAGAGTTTTCATCTTTTGGGAGAAAGATGGATCAAACAGCCTCAAAAAAAGTGAAGGACACAGTGTTGGATGATGTCTGGTGGGAGAGGGTAGATCTACTTATTCAGATCATGGACCCTATCATTTCCTTGCTTCGATTTGCAAATACAGACCAACCCACCCCAGGAGAGGTTTATGAGGGATGGGATTCCATGATCGAGTCTATGAGGAACATTGTTTTACATAGTCAGTGCCTCGAGTATGAGACATCACCAGATGCCTTCTTCACCAACATACAGGATATTCTTGTAAGCATATGGGACAAGAATTGCACACCTTTGCATTGTTTGGCTCACTCCTTGAACCCAAAATACTACAACCATGAGTGGCTGAATGATGGACCTTCCCACAGATTCCCTCCTCACATGGATGGTGAAATCTCACAGGGGAGGAAAGATGCATTCAAGAGGATTTTTCAGGATAGGGCATCCCTTGATGAGGTGGAGGATGCCTTTGCAGAGTTTTCCACTGGCACTGAGTGATTTGCAGGCTATGATGTGATTAGAGACAGGGGTCTAAGAAGCCCTATTCTTGGTGGGCAACAAACCCTCCTCTACAGCAGTTAACCATGAGGCTCCTCTCTCAGGTGAATTCATCCTCTTGTTGCGAGAGGAATTGGAGCACATATGGGAATTTGTATAGTGTGAAGAAGAGCAGGCTTGAACAGTCTAGGGAAGAGACAATGGTGTATGTGCACACCAACCTTCGCCTTATTTACAGGCAGAGGGAGGATTGGTTGAAGGGAAAGACAAATATGTGGGATGTCTTTCCTGATCACATGGGTCTGGACAACAGTGTTGAGTTGGCATTGGCCAACTTGGATCTCAATGAGCCAGTGCTAGAGCATGTCACATTTGATAATGGCGATACAGTAGAGGGGTCATCCTCCACACCAGCAGATGCAGAGATGACATTGGATATAGAGGAAGAGGATGCAATAGAGGAGAGCAGTGGTGAGCATGATGATCATGATGAGGACAGTATGTTGATTATGATGATGAGGATTGATGACTCATGAGTCATGAGCTACCTACTGCGGCACTGCCTTGAGACTTGTAGTCTTGTAGACTTGTAGTTGTTTTGTATTTGCTATTTATATTTGCCATTGGCATTGTACTACCTAAAGGCTAATACTTATGTAACACATTTTGATTTTGATAACTTGATGAGAAAACTACAGTATCCTGTATTTCTCCTATTGGATCATTGATGAATATGTCTATTACTTTGTAATATGTATAATTGTATGATGTATCAATGTATCATGTATCTTAAATCTTTTACATCTAGATGAAGATCTATGTTTGAATCAATGAATTTGTATGAATTTGTGTAAGAAATATCTAATTTTTAATATCTATATATATATATATATATATATATATATATATATATATATAAAACGTGTCCGGCGTGTCCTCTTCTGAGGGGTCACCGTGTCTGAATCCGACACTCGAATCCGCATGTCCATCTTGTCCCGTGTCCCCGTGTTAGGTGACTTAGCCAAGGAGGTGTGGTGGTTGCAGATAAACATCTACACATCTCTAGCAGCTATCACCAAATTTGATATCCACTGAATTTTTCCAATGTCCTTCAATGCATTATTGAGTGCATGCACACAACAAGGAGTCCAAAAAATATGTTGATACTTACTTTGAATCAATAACCCAACTCATCTACAAACTGTTGCTGCATCTGTCACAACCTACACCACACTATCAACACCAACATCCTCTATAGCTTCTTGAAGAAGCTCAAATTGGAAAGATGCATCCTTGCGCTTTCCAGAACAATCAACGACTTTAAGAAAGAATGGACAATCTCCAGATGTCACTATGATGTTGATTAGTGGGCGTTTTCGGATGTCAGACCATCCATCCATAACAATAGAGCAACCAAACCTCAACCATGTTTGTCTCATTCTCTCTTTTTGCACATTAATTTTAGACACTTGTCTATCTAAAATTGATGTTCTTAGCTTATGTTCTCCAGGTGGTACATATGAAAGCCCTATTTTTGCAATTGCTTGGACCATTTCCTTGTAATAAGGTGAACGAACAACATGGAAGGGAATTTCACTAGCAAAAAGAAATTTGCCAATTGCATCATCTGTGTCATCTCGATCTAGAACATTGAACATCCGAGACACTATAGCACCCATTCCAGAAGAACGAGATGTACCTATAGAACCTGTAGCACCCTTTGCCTTTTTTGATGAAGCACTGGATGGATCAACATTTCTGCTAGAAAACAATCCTTTTGAAGTGGCTTCCCTTTCTAGCCTCCAAAGTTGCTCTCTTAGAGCTGGAGTCATGTGCTTTGAGAGACAAATATTGAGTCCTTTACCTATGATTACTAAAATATGTTGCTTCACCCTGGTATAACTGCGAACAAAGTGATGCCCACAAATATTACAGACCCAATCACGTGAGCCACCACCAACTTTTGGATTTTTTTTAGGAAGTCTGGTTGCATAGATTAGAAGTGGTTTTTGATGATTAAATGTCCCCTTTGCAGATTTTTCCAGATCTCTTGGTGGGCCTTCATAATCTACAGGCTTATTTCCTGCCCTTTTCTGATTGCTTTGAATTTCTTCTTGTGCATCTTCTGACTCATTAGCACTATAGGTGCTCTCACTATTACCACTGTTAGTGGACTGACTCTGGCTCATAGTTCAAACTTGTAAGCTGGCAATTGCAAATAATTTAATAAATTAAAATTTTCAATTTCGAAATTAAAAAAATAAAATTAATTAGTAGTTATTGTGTTACAAACGCTGCAAAAATTTGTAGGTTGCAATTGCAAATAATTTCATAAATAAAAATTTTTAATTTCAAGAAAAATAAAATAAAATAAAAAATAAAAAAATTAATTATTGAAAAAAAAATTAATTAGTAGTTACTATGTTACAAACGCTGCAAAAAAAAAAAAAAAAAAAAAAATTATAGCATTTGTAACACAGTAACTGTGTTCACTGTTCAGTGTTATCATTTATGATTTATGCCTGTCATTTTGATTTTTTGAACTAAAAAAACAAAATTTAACCTTAAAAAATATATATATATATATACCGCACAACATTGCACAATGCAAACAAAAAAAATTTAAATTTTAAATTTAAAAAAAAAAAAAAAAAAAAAAAAATTAAATGTAAAATTTAAAACAATGTACAGTGGAGGAATGGAGGGCAGCGGAGGGAGGCAGCAGCGTGGGAGGGTAGCTTGGGAGGGCAGCGGAGGGAGGCAACCCGAGGCAGCAGTGTGATTGCAACAGCGGCAACGGAGGGAGGCAGTCGGAGGCAGCAGGAGCAAGAGCAAGAGTTGGAGCAACAGCGGAGGCAGCAGCTGGAGCTGGAGCAACGGGAGGCGGCAGCTGGAGCTGGAGCGGCGGCAGAGGCAGCTACGACGGAGGCAGCAGCGAACGGCGGAAAACAAAATGAAAAAAAACCAAAAAAGCAACCGTACCTAAAAATTAAAAATTAAAATTTTAAATTCGCATTTTTTTCATTAAAAAAAAAAATCATTTTTTGGGCCCTACATGCCCCCGCACGACCCCATACGACCCCCATACGCCCCCTCACGACCCCTCGGCCCCTAATTTTGAGGAAACGCCCCCCCTCACGTTTCCCTTCGTTTCCAGTTTTTTGGGAGCGTGGGGAAACGCCCCCCAAACGTCCCCACGACCCCGGAGCGCGAAGGGGTGAGGAAACTCGACCCCTAAGTTGGGGGACGAGACCTTGTGTTACACTGGAAAAAATTAATTATTTAAAAGGACCCTAAGTCTAAACTTAGGAAAATAAAATAATTAAAGTAAATTAATAGAATATGGGTGTGAATGTTCTAGAAAAAATGGATCAAGTCAAAAGTTAATCTTAGTTGTTGATTAGAGATTTAATCTCGGTAGTTGAAGTTTCAACGAGAAGACTATAAGAAGGGTTTGAAAGGTCATTTGGAAAACACATGAAACACCGAAAGGATAAAGAGATCGAATTTCTGAAGTGAGTAGTGCTCAGAGGAAACTTCGATCAAGAGATCTTTTGCAGAGAGGGGCAATAATTCTGGTTTGAAGCATTCCTGATCCGGAGGGTGCATAGCAGAGGAAACAGTGAGAGTTACAGAGGCAGCACAAAGCCAGTGATGCAAAGGCTACGCAAGCACTGCGCAGAGCCTGAGAGGGATTCGTATTTTTGCTGAGGAAACAGCGTTGGTTCAGTGCCAGATCCTGGAGAGATTTTTCGGAGTCTAGAAGGCCCCAGTTTCTAGTGAGGAGAGAGACCAGTGTAGAGACAAAGGGCAGTCACAGCTATGACGCAGAGACTGCGCAAAGTGATGCAGTCGCTGCGCAGAGGCAGCGCAAGGCAATTCGTTTTGGGTGTTGATCAGTGTTGGGTTCCTATGGAGGAGTGAGGTTTGTCTCACAAGATATTTCTTGTGAGTTTCTCTACATGATTTGACAGATCTATCAATCATACACTTGTACTCAGAAAATTTACTGCATAATATATAAACCCTCAGCTATTGCACCGGTTTTCCCACACTGGGTTTTTCGGCACTGCGCTGCTGAAGTCCCATCAGCCTCTCTGCGCTGCTGCCTCCACGTTGTTGTTGCCTCTGCATTACGTTGCCCCCTCTCCAGCTCTTCAACTCTCCCTTCTGCTTCATTGTGACCTTCTGCAACCATCTCCCGACTCATCCCGCTACCGTCTTAAGGCTCTCGTAGCTCATATTTGATCCAAGAGTAGGGCTGACTCAAGGATCTCTCCACTGTCTATAGATGCTCTACAGATCCATCTCACCCCACCTCTTCTCTCGAGGCACATGAGCACTCATGGTTGCATCATCATCAAAACCATCATCCTTTGCCACTGCAGCCTTGGAATCAGAAGATCCTTTGTCCTTCTTCTTAGGACAAGTGCTGGAAAAGTGTCCAAGTTCGCCACAGTTAAAGCATCAGACCTTGGAAAGGTCCCCCTTCTTCTTCCCTTGTTGTTTTTTTTCCTTTGATGCAAGGGTTGCATCATCTTCCTCCTCTTTCTTCACTCTAACTGTCCTACCACTGATATTCTGCTTCTTGGTGATCCTCCTGATCTCTTCTTGGTGGAGGATAGCCCACATGTCTGCCCAGGAAGGTAACGTTGCTCTACCCAGTATACTTTGAACAAATGTTTCCCATTCCTTGAAGACTGCATTCACGGCAGTCCTCACTAAGAGCCCTTCGTCTGGAGTTGCACCCATGCCAACCAGTTGGTCTCGGATGATCTGAAGTCGGGAAAGGAAGGGATATATTTCCTCACCCTTCTTCATTTGGAAAAGCTTCATCTGATTCTCTAAGAGCATTTTCCGTTGGATGGAGCTTCCTTGATACATTGCTTCTAGAGCAACCCACATGTCATTTGTTGTGTTCTTTTCAGCAATATGTGGTACAACGTGATCCTTCACTCCGTCCATGATCAAACGCTTAGTCCTCGCTTGATTATCCTTGAATTTATTTAGAGGATCAGGATCTGCAGGCACAGCTAGAACACTCATTACATGGTCCTTGATGCCGTACTCATCTAGGACTGATAGGATCCTTGCCCTCTAGATAACAAATTTGGACACACGGTCCAACCTGTCCTGGTCTCTCAGCCCATGAGAAGCCATCTAGCTTTGACAAGAAACAGTACTCTTTCTCCCTCTTTCTTAGGCTACAGAAACTCTAGATTTGGGTTTATTGGTGACTAAAAACCCTCTAGTAGTTACTTCTTCTGAAAACTGATTTCCCTCTTGGAAATCTTCCACCCAAACAATATCGGACAGAACTCCCCGATCACTCTCCTAGTCAAATCTCAGATCTATTTGGCTCAAATCTGTTGAGTAATTGTCTTCCTCCCGCCTTTGATGACTTAGCTAGGCACAATTCTGCACCGCCAGAATCTCAGCCACACCAGCACTGCTGAAGATCTGAAGCACTGCTTCCGGAACTTGGCAGGGCTTTCTGCAACAGAAGGAATACTGGACTGCGTCTCTCTGACTGGCCCAGTGCAGCCTTAGCACTGCTCAGAAGTGGACTACG
Source organism: Pinus albicaulis (assembly GCA_034641835.2). Lineage (NCBI taxonomy): Eukaryota > Viridiplantae > Streptophyta > Pinopsida > Pinales > Pinaceae > Pinus > Pinus albicaulis. Next base: position 574,698,364 of record CM076579.1, read on the forward strand.
TAACCCCACACTGGGTGACGCAGTCCTTACGTTGGCCTGGGGAGGCTCTACGTAAGCTTGATGGCCTTCTGAGTCTGCAGTGTTGTCCCTTCCTGGATCTGCGTCCTCCTGCTGTCAAGTTGCCCCTTTCGGATCTCTGCTGCTTCTGCTGCTATCCTACAGAAAAAATATTCTTCAGCTAGTTGCTGGAGATTCAGCTTGACCTGCTATCGCTCTGATAGCATGTGAAAATTCTACTGTAGTATCATGGTTTACTTCTCCTAATTGATTTAAATTATACAAGTTATCTTCAGAAATTAGATTTAGAAAATACTGAAGTAAACACAACTACAGTCTACACATGCAGATCATTTACTGAATACTACGCTCATTCATACAAAGTGACACATGGATTTTTGGACATAAATCCCCGAAAAAACCCAAAGCGGGAAAACCGGTGCAGCAGATATGAGGGTTTATTTAATTAAGTAGATTCTGAGTACAGTAAATCTGGGTTCCAGATCTGGAAATCCCGACAGAGAATAAAATAAATCTGCAGCTAACCTGTTGTTCCAGGACCAAATATCTGACTGATCCACACCCTCAAACGGGATTTACAAGACTCAACCCAGATTTGGCCCTAGAAACCCCAGCGCTGCCCCTGAAGCCCCAACGTCAGCCTTGCTAGGCTCTGAGTGCCACTGCGCTGCCCAAAGAGGGACTGCGTAACCCTAGAGAGGGTGACGCAGGCCTTACGGTGGCCCTGGAGACCCTCTACATAATTCTGAAACCCTCTGCAGCTGCAGCGTTGTCCTGCATAGCTACTCCTACTGCTCTCTGCTCCTCTGCGCTGTCCTAGTTTGCTGCTCCTCTGCCTCTTACTGACTCTTGGCTCCAGGATCAGATCATCCCCTCAGCCAATACTACCCCTCACTGCAGAAAACTCCTCCAGAAATTCTTAGCAAACCCTACCCTAGAATTCCACATCAGTCTCTCAGTTCTGCAATTCTGTGTATGTCTCCAACTGACCCTCAAGCCTTTCTCTTATACTCTTTCGTTGAATCCTTCAACGGCCGAGATTAAAACACTCATCAACGACTGAGATTAAAAGACTGCTTGATCTGTGCCTTTTAGAACATTTCAACACGTGTTAATTAATTCACTTTAATTATTTAATTTTCCCAAGTTTAGACTTAGGAAATACATTAAAATAATTAATTATTTGAATAACTTGAACACCAGCTGAAATTTCACAAAACACTTTCTGGGTTTTGGAGTTCAAGTGTTTCTTAGCCCCTCCACAAAAGTTCAGGGCTAGAGCAGACCCAATGATACACCAACTATACAAAATCTCAACAAATAAGTGATCATGTTGATCAGTGATTTGTAGTAGTCTAGTGGCCTAGTAGCTTGAGTTGTAGCATTGTTTTTGTGAAAATTTCAATTCTGAAATTCTACTGCAGTTATAGATTTATTTCTCCTACTTATTTCCACAATAAGTTATTTACAAAACCCTTCCAGGAAATATTGAAATAAACACTACTGCAGTTATCACTCAAGTACATATATAGAGAAAAGAACAGTAAAATGCAAGCATAAGAATCAATCACAATAACATTTATTTTTGGACAATTGTCCCCGGAAAAACCCAATGTGGGAACACCGGTGCAGCAGATGAGGGTTTATATATTAATCTTCAGCAACAAATTATTTACAAGGAAATACTAGCAGAATAATTGAGAAACTTCTTAAGAAAACACCTGAGTAAACTCTCTCAGACCTCTGGAGAATTTCTGACACCTGAGGGACTCACTGGCCCCTATTGTGACACTCCTGCGTGCTTCTCTGCGCAAAGCTTGCGTGAGACTGCGTGAGCCTCTGCACTGCTCCTCTGTGTTGCCTCTCTGCCCTTCTTCTGCGTCCTTCTTCCCTCAAGCCCTGTCACTGTTGATGCCATTTGCATCCTCTACCCTTCAACTCTCCCTCTTAAATTGAATTCTATTCCTTTAGAATCGACTCCCTCGGGTTACTCAGTGTGTGCCGGGCTTATTTTCCAAAATGGCCCTCAAGTCTTCTTTTATAATCTTTTCATTGACAAATCAACGGCCCAGATTAGAAGTCTAATCAATGGATAAGATTAAATCTTGGCTTGATCTGCGTTCTCTAGAAGATTCGCACTCTGTTTTATTAATACCCATTAATTATTTAAATTCCCTAAGTTTAGACTTAGGGTCCTCATTAAAATAATTAATTATTTTAATAAAACATAAACTAAGTGGAATTTCCAGAAACGATTGTTGGGTCCTTTAGAATGCTGGTGTCCAAGCCTCCTCACAAATTTTGAGACTTAAATCACTTTCCGAAGCTACAAAAATCAACACTCCCTCTTATCAAGAAAAGTGTTCTAGCAATTTGCCTATTGAATATTGCTCTGACTATGAAGCACCCTTTGCGTTGTTGATGCTCGGTTGTTGCCCCTCATCTACTGCGTTGTTGCCTTCTGTATTGTTGCCCATGACACTGCCACTGTCACTGCCTCATCTATACTGCAGCTCCCTCTCAATTCTGAATATGTCCACTTCTGCTACTGAAATGGATTCTTGATCATCCTTGTTGGCCTGTGACAGAATACAAGGTGGAGAAGTGGCCCCTATAAGCAAATGACAGGGATGAGGCATGATCCACTCTTAACGTTGGTGTGGGCCCCTTCCTCAATCGTCGATCGCATATCGTAAAACTCCATACATGTTACCATTGTGCTCCTTCACAAAACCCCCGATGCGATAAAACCTTAGCCCTTTTCACCTTTTCCGCATGAACCTTTACCATTCATAATTCATTTCCCTCCGCTCTAAACCTTATTGATACCCACTTACCTTTTTTCATTGCCAACTGCATTATACTTACACTTTTTAACTCCACCTACACCATTTCCCCAATTGCGATGTAAATGGGACCCACCCTTTCGCCCATCGCACATCAAATATCGCATCTCATAACCTTTACTCTTCGCTGCTCATAACAAAAACTCCCGATTGCGAATTGTGGGCGGCCCCACCTCTGTCATGCCACGTCACCTTTCTGCCATCGCACATCGCACATCGCTAACCATAACCATTACTCTCGCTTTCTCACAATAAAAACTCCCGATTGCGATATGTGATATGAGTTTGGGCCCCACCTCCTTGCCATGTCACCTTCCACTCAACGCACTTCGCACATCGCAGATCATAACATTTACCTCCTGCTTCTCATAACAAAACTTTCGATTTGCAATATGCGATATGAGTTTGGGCCCCACCATCCTGCCACATCACCTTCCGCCCATCACACATCGCACATCGCATCTCATAACCTTTACCCTTCGCTACTCATAACAAAAACTCTCGATTGAGATTTGTGTGCGGCCCCACCTCCGTCCTGCCATGTCACCCTCCGCTCATCGCACTTCGCACATTGCCCTTCGCAAGATTTAACACTTACCACCTGTTTCTCATAAACGAAAATCTCAATTTGTGATTTGCGGGCGGCCCCACCTCCGTCATGCCACGTCGCCTTTCCGCGATCACACATCGCACTTCGCAACTCTTAACACTTACCTCCACTTCTCATAACAAAAAACTTCTGACTGCGAATTGCGGGCGGCCCCACCTCCTGCCACGTCACCCTCCGCCCATCGCACATTGCACTTCGCATTGTTTCGTTCTTGCTTCCCGTCCTGATCCCCGATGCTCTCGATTGCAATTTGCGATAGGAATTTGGGCCCCACATCCCTGCCACGTCATCAAAGTCCTCCCATGGCCTTTGTCCCGTGCTCTTTTCAGTGTTAACCATCCCGCTAACTCCACCATCACTTCCGCCATTTCCATCCATTATTCATACGTCCTATCAAGGCTAAACCTCCGCCATCTTCCCCTCATCTCCGCTCCCTATCACACATCCGACGACTCATGGTCTATTTCAGCCCCCCCTCACCTTCCGAAGGTTAACGCCGGGGGGGAGGGGGGTCCGAAATGAGCAGTTTTGGAAACCTCCTCCGATACTACGTGTTAGCCTACAGTGATTTCGCACCCCCCATCCAATACCACAAACCGGAAAAGCCCCCCTCCGAAATACGGTCTCCAATATTGCAATTCAAACACAGCATGGGTTTTTGGCGAGACAAATGCAGTTATGGTGTATTCAGTTTCTCCAAGAAGTCCTCGTCAAAAAGCTAGGCACGCGCAGCACGACTGGTCGTTCCGTAACGGTTAGTGGAAATCATGAGAATAAGGGAGTGGAGGCTTTCTACGGCAGGTGGAATCATGTGATGGAAGCCAAACTGCCCACCTGTTCACGACTACTCCTCGCCGACCCATTTTGAAGATTCCAGGATTTGGCCTCCGTGGTCCACTATGTTTTTCTTTTACTGTTTGGTTAGGATGTTTTGCTGGTGAAATCTAGATTTCACCTGATTCTGTATTGATTTTCTGATTACGGGAGTGATTGCTTGATGCACACTCTGCGAATTGGTTCGAATATTTTGATTTTCACATGTGTGGGTCGATCATGGAAGTTTATTCGATCGTAAACCCTTAGGAGAACTCTATGTAGAGAGTTCAAAGATGAATGAAAGGTTCTAAATTTTGGAGAATTTTTGCTGCAGTTTTGTAGGACTGTGCTCTTTATGCTTTGAGACACATATTTGGGAGAGTTGTTTTGAACATAATATGATATACAGCGCTGTTTATTTGGATTCCAAATGGAGCAATGAGTAGTATGTATCTGTATTTTCTTGTTTATCAGTAATCTCCTGTTTATGTATAATCATCTTACAATGTTCTGTTGCTTTGATGGTTCGTGTAATGTAGCTGCCGGTGGTATGCATTTTTATTCATGAATTCGTGTATGAATAACGCTCATGTGTTAAACTTGTTGTGCCCCCTTAATTCGCACTCCACGAATCTCTGTTGTTGGTCACATTCCACTTACATCCGCTTCCTCCGAGTTCACGAGAGACAGATTCTTAAGACTTTTAAGCCTGTCCCTTGCGGATTCCTCCTCCATTCCTTCTCAGCACCTCTACATATTTGAAAAACCTCTGCTCATTGCTTCATACTTGACCCATTTGAAAAGACACTGAGCCATACAGCCTCCTGAGCCCTCTCGCAATATAGGGTAACTCACATGAATCAAACTCCAAAGTCTTCATCATTCATGAACCACCACAATCATTATTCTCTTAATTCATATTCTGTCAGAGGCACCCTTAAAATTGTCTACATCTAGCCTCTGATTTCAAGATGTCCTAGGCACTGGTCTTTTGCAACTCAGGGTTGTCTCTAGGAACTACAACATCTTTTTGGCGTCATTGCCGGGGATGCGAATGAAGAAATCTTTTCCCTGGGAGATGACATAAATTCCACCCTTCAGACAGGTGAGCAAGAAGGGTTGGGAGTTGCATATTCCTCACCTTGGCGACTCCACTGTAAAATAGTCCTAATCAGAAGTAATCCTGGCTTTCACCAGGCCTCACAATAGATTCAGATCCACCATCTATCCCCACCTCTAAATCAGATGGTTGTGTCGAGTTTCCTTTTGAACAAGTATGCCCCCTTGGCCCTCCCTCAACCTCTAAATGATATGCCGCAAGACTATCTAGAATTGTTGTTGCGGTTTACAGGGGAAGATAGTATACCCGCTCAGAGACATATTGAAAACTTCTGCGCTTTTGCTGAGAATGCGAATGTAGAACATTTAGAAGTGGTGTTAAGGCTTTTCGTCCAATCCTTGGATGGAGAAGCTTGGAAGTGGTTCAAGTCTCTAGCCAATAACACAGTCCACACTTGGGAAGAAATGGAGAATTTCTTCACATCGAAATGGGGATAAAAGAGGGACCATGGATACGTTCTCACCAAGTTCAATGCTCTAAAGAAGAAACACAATGAGGATGTAACAGAATTCATAAAGAGGTTCAATAAGCTCTATAATAATCTTCCTACTGAAATAAAGCCTCCCCAAGCAACTACTAAGGTGTTCTTCGCAGGAACTTTCGAACCAGAGTTCGGGTTCACCCTAAGAGAAAGAAAATCCACATCTCTGGATCAGATCCAGACTGATGCATTGGAGGTAGAAGCAAACTTTACTTCCACTAGTAAATTTAAGGAGAAGACAAAACATAAAGTCAGAAGAAGGAACAGGGAAGAGGCTTCTACTTCAAATCAGGAAAGGGAATCTCAAGAGTATAGAATTGAAGAAATGAACAAGCTAATCAAGAACCTTTCAAAAAGGTTGATTAAGCTTGAATTGGAGGCCAAAAATTCCCCTCCTCGTCCGAACCAAATGATTCCTAACCGAGGGTTTAATCCTCGGTATCGGAAGCCCCCTCTACAACTATTGCAGCGAGAGAGGAAGGAACGGCAAGAACACATTCAACCTCCTCTATACTTGGGGGGAGAAGTGGAGGGAAAGGCCGAGGAAGTTACACACAGTCAAGAGAATCAATTCCTCGCTTACTCTGATGATGAGGAGGTTGAACTCATGTTGCAAGGGGAGCAAGAAGAGAAGGAAGTCCCTCCAGAAGATCAAGATATTGACAATTACTGCAAACAGTTCATGGATTTCATGCAGCCTCAACTCCACAAGAAGTATGACCTCAAGTCCTCCAGAAAGAGAACCCGAGGGCAAGAACAAAATGAAGAGTCAATATCAAGAGAAGAAACCCCTCCTAGTCCTGCTAGTAAAGGGAAGAAGCCATTAGAAGAGCTAGCCCCTCATAAGGCCATTGCATCCACTTCCACAAAGCAAGAAGTTGATCCTCCCAAAAATGAGAAGTCCACATCTATACCCTTGAAACTACCCGACCCTCATAAAGAGCAGTTCAAAGAAGCCATTACAGAAAAAGGGCCCACACCCTTTAATCTCCAAGAAGAACGACCCATGGTGGTTTTTGAATCGCATGTAGAAAACCAATTCCTAGCCTATTCTGAAGAAGAGGGAGGTGAGCCTACCCTCCATGAAGAAGGGGAAGAGCAAGAGTGTTTCCCAGAACACAGCACTAAAAATCAATAGCAGTATGATGATCCGGAAACAGAGGCAGCGGAGCTTAATTGTCTAGATCCACAAGAACATCTTCAGCAAGCAGTGTTTCCTTCAGATATTAAAGACCAATCAGAGTTGTATGATGAATACCATCCCTCTAATTCTCTTTCAGGTTGCACCTTATCTCAATTTACAGCCCTTGAAGAAAATCATAAGAGTTCTCAATCATTACTTTCTTTCTTGGATGTTAATGAAGTAGTACAACATATTGTTACAAATCATGTTCCTTCAACCGAAATTAATGAGAGTTTGCAGCTCCCTTGCAAGCTTCTGTGTGACAAAGAGAATGATAAAGAACACTCAGATTACTTGACTACCGTGGATAATGAGGAAAAACAATTGGTTCCCTTGTTGTTTGAAGAGAATCAACTTCAACACCCAAGCAAAGCAACAGTTTGGAATGAGATTTGCTTTCCTGTTACAAATCTTCTAAAAGATCTTATGTTGCATGTTTACTATGATCCTTTAGTCAGTGTATTGCAGTCATCAGTAAAGGAAGAAGATGATGTATGTATCAGGACATTTGTCCTACCATGGCAAGGTAAAGTTAAAAATTGGTTTGAGAATCCTCCAGCTACTAGCATGAGCAATTTTCATCAATTCATGCAAGTTTTCCTAGGTCGATGGGTAATCATGGGAAATGTTTTTCTTATAATAGAAGAGTATGAACATTTAAAAAGATAGCCAGGGGAGACAGTACAGTATTTTTCAGCCGGATTCAACAAGGTGTATCATTCAATGCCTGCTGATATAAGGCCACCGCCTGGAGTAGCTCTCTTGCACTACCCAGGTGCCTTTAATCTAGAGATGGCATTCCCAGTAAGAGAAAGGGACATTGCAACCCTTGAAGAAACGCAAAATATTGCAGTTGATGTGGAAGTGAACCTGCTGAACAAAGAAGCAAAGTCTAAAACAGAGGAAGAATTGATCTAATTTGATTCCCTACCTTTATGCTTTAATTCATCTCAGATTTTGAAAGCGAATCTTGGTCACATTTTGGTTGATAATCACAGGAGAAATCATGAGATGTCAGTGGAACCAACGCTACAGTCATCTAAAGCACTTCATGACCCAATAGCCGATACGTTGGATGGTTGGAGTTTTCAAAGTCAGTTTTCATGCACACGTAATAATTTCAGAAGCTGCTATGATATGGATATGATCAAACAGTCTGCACTATTGTCTAGTTCAGTAGAAGTATCGATACAAAATTCATCAGATAAAATGCAAATATGTTCCGAGTTGTTTGAAGACATGGAGAACACATGTGCAGTATCAAGCTATGAGGTTGGGTCGATTGGGTCAGCATATTCAGAAATAGGTCAAGTGTATCTTGATCCAGTGGCTATCTATATTGAGAAATTATTCATCACAAAGCCACCATACCTTTTCAACATTTCTTCTGTTGTTCAGGTTTACCAAGCTCCTTGCAATGAAGATCAGGTTGGGAATTTCTATCAAATACCATTAACAGGTTTGTTCCTGAGTTTGGTGAAAAGCAGTGAAAGAACAAATTTATTAGAGCAGTTGCTTGCCTGGTTACACTGGCATTATTGTATCATTTAGAATAGCAGTAATTCCAGCAGATTAGGGTAGGTAGGTGTGCAAATAAGCTCAGTGCTATGAGCATCTTTCCAGTTTTAGTTTCAGATTTCTTTGCAGTTTTCAGTTCAAGTGTGTTTCTGATTTCAGATTCAGCATGGGTCAGATTTCAGCATTCAAGATTTTCAGGGTGCGGCAGTGATTTACGTTTTGATAGTTTGCAGTGCACAGCTCAGTTGCAGTTTCAGTTCAGATTTACAGTATGCATTTGCGACTCCATGCGCCCAATAAAGCACAGGCATTTAGGTCTGCAAGTTCTCAACGCACTTAGAACAGCACGTTATCCCCAGATGGAGCCAATGTTGGCCTGTGACCGCACACAAGGTGGAGAAGTGGCCCCTATAAGCAAATCACAGGGATGAGGCATGATCCGCTCTTAACGTTGGTGTGGGCCCCTTCCTCAATCGTCGATCGCATATCGTAAAACTCCATACATGTTACCATTGTGCTACTTCACAAAACCCCCGATGCGATAAAATCTTAGCCCTTTTCACCTTTTCCACATGAACCTTTATCATTCATCATTCAATTCCCTTCGCTCTAAACCTTATTGATACCCACTTACCTTTTCGCATCGCCAACTGCATTGTACTTACACTTTTTAACTCCGTCTGCACCATTTCCCTGATTGCGATGTAAATGGGACCCACCCTTCTGCCACGTCACCTTCCGCCCATCGCACATCGCATCACATAACCTTTATCCTTCGCTGCTCATAACAAAAACTCCCGATTGCGAATTGCGGGCGGCCCCACCTCCGTCATGCCACGTCACCTTTCCGCCATCGCACATCGCACATCGCTAACCATAACCTTTACTCTCGCTTTCTCATAATAAAAAATCTCGATTGCGATATGTCATATGAGTTTGGGACCCACCTCCTTGCCACGTCACCTTCCACTCACAGCACTTCGCACATCGCAGATCATAACATTTACCTCCCGCTTCTCATAACAAAAACTTCCGATTTGCGATATGCGATATGAGTTTGGGCCCCACCGTCCTGCCACGTCACCTTCCGCCCATCGCACATCGCACATTGCATCTCATAACCTTTACCCTTCGCTGCTCATAACAAAAACTCCCTATTGCGATTTGCGGGCGGCCCCACCTTCCATCCTGCCACGTCACCCTCATCTCATCGGACTTCGCACATCGCCCTTCGCAAGATTTAACACTTACCTCCCGTTTCTCATAAACAAAACTCTTGATTTGCGATTTGCGGGTGGCCCCACCTCCGTCATGCCACGTCGCCTTTCCGCCATCGCACATCGCACTTCGCAACTCTTAACACTTACCTCCGCTTCTCATAACAAAAAACTTCCGACTGCGATTTGGGGCTGGCCCCACCTCCTGCCACGTCACCCTCCGCCCTTCGCACATCGCACTTCGCATGGTTTCGTTCTTACTTCCCATCCTAATCCCCGACGCTCCCGATTGCGATTTGCGATAGGAATTTGGGCCCCACCTCCCTGCCACGTCATCAAAGTCCTCCCACGGCCTTTGTCCCGCACTCTTTTCAATGTTAACCATCCCACTAACTCCACCATCACTTCTGCCATTTTCATCCATTATCCATACGTCCTATCACCACTAAACCTCTGCCATCTTCCCTTCATCTCCACTCCCTATCACACATCCGACGGCTCATGATCTTTCGGCCCCCACTCACCTTCCGAAGGTTAATGCCGGGGGGGGTCCCAAATGGTCGGTTTTGAAAACCTCCTCCGGTACTACGTGTCAGCCTGCAGTGATTTCGACCCCCCCCCATCCAATACCACAAACTGGACAGGCCCCCCTCCGAAATACGGTCTCCGGTTTTGCAAGTCAAACACAACATGGGTTTTTGGCGGGAAAAATGTAGTTATGGTGTATTCAGTTTGTCCAAGAAGTCCTTGTCAAAAAGCTAGACACGCATAGCACGACTAGTCGTTCAGTAACGGTTAGTGGAAATCATGAGAATAAGGGAGTGGAGGCTTTCTACGGCAGGTGGAATCATGTGATGGAAGCCAAACTGCCCACTTGTTCATGGCTACTCCTCGCCGACCCATTTTCAAGATTCCAGGATTTGGCCTCTATGACCAACTATGCTTTTCTTTTACTGTTTGATTATGATGTTTTGCTAGTGAAATCTCGATTTCACCCGATTCTGTTTTGATTTTCTGATTACGGGAAAGATTGCTTGATGCACGCTCTGCGAGTTGGTTCAGATATTTTGATTTTCACATGTGTGGGTCAATCATGGAAGTTTATTCGATCTTAAACCTTTAGGAGATCTCTATATGTAGAGAGTTCAGAGATGAAAGAAAGGTTTTAAATTTTGGAGAATTTTTGCTGCAATTCTGTAGGACTGTGCTCTTTACGCTCTGAGACACATATTTGGGAGAGTTGTTTTGAACATAATATGATATACAGCGTTGTTTATTTGGATTCTAGATGGAGCAATGAGTAGTATATATCTGTATTTTCTTGTTTATCAGTAATCTCCTGTTTATGTATAATCATCTTACAATGTTCTGTTGCTTTGATGGTTCCTGTAATGTAGCTGTCGGTGGTATGCATTTTTATTCATGAATTCGTGTATGAATAACACTCATGTGTTAAACTTGTGCCCCCTTAATTTGTGCTCCACGAATCTCTTTTGTTGGTCACATTCCACTTACATCCGCTTCCTCTGAGTTCACGGGAGACAGATTCTTAAGACTTTTAAGCATGTCCCTCGCGGATTCCTCCTCCATTCCTTCTCAGCACCTCTACATATTTTGAAAAACCTCTGCTCATTGCTTCATACTTGGCCCATTTGAAAAGCCACCGAGCCATACAGCCTCCTGAGCCCTCTCGCAGTATAGGGTAACTCACATGAATCAAACTCCAAAGTCTTCATCATTCCTGAACCACCACAATCATTATCCTCTTAATTCATATTCTGTCAGAGGCACCCTTAAAATTGTCTACATCTAACCTCTAATTTCAAGATGTCCCAGGCACTGGTCTTTTGCAACTCAGGGTTGTCTCTAGGAACTACAACAATCCCCACATTCTCTTTGAAGTAGACAAGCTTTGTCTTTCCCAGAGCTTTAGTGAGGATGTCAGCCACCTGTTCTCCTGTCGAAGTGTACTGCAAGTGTACAGCTCCCTGCTGGACACAGTCTCTGATAAAATGACACCTGATGTGAATGTGCTTCGACCGATCACGAAACACAGGATTCTTAGAGAGTTTGATGCAACTCTTATTAACACACAGAATGTTGGTCGCTTCCATCTTTTCCTTGAGTAAATTCACAAGCAGCTTCCTAAGCCATATGGTTTCACATGAAGCAGTGCTTGCTGCCATATATTCCGCTTCGGTTGAGCTCAGAGCTACAAAATTTTGTTTCCTGCTGCACTAGGAAGTCATTCTTGATCCAACGTTGTAACAGTACCCACTAGTACTTTTCCGATCTACTGAACTTCCAACCCAATCTGCGTCAGTGAACCCACTCAGTCTGATGCCATTGCCTCAGGTGTATCTCAATCCATGCTCGACTGTTCCTCGAAGGTATCTGAGAACATGTTTGGCTGCTACCCAATGTGCCCCCCTTGTTCCACCATGAACTAACTGAGGGTGTTGACAGCGTAAAAGATGTCTGACCTAGTATTGACCAGATAGATCAGGGACTCGATGAGCTTTCTATACAAGGTAGGATCAGCCTCATCGTCCTCGGATGTATCAATCTTCTTCCAGTTGACGATCATTGGAGTAGCCATGGGTCTATAGTCCTCCATCTTGAATCTTTTCAAGGTTTCTGTAGCATATCTCCCTTGACAAAGAAAGATTTCACCCTTCTGCTACCAAACTTCCAACCCCTGAAAATAATGCATTAGCCCCAGATCCTTCATGTTGAATTCTGCAGCAAGGTTCTCCTTGCAATCCTTGATGAGCCTAGATGAACCTATCAGGAATAGGTCATCTAGGTACACCACAAGTATCAGAGGCTCATTCCCTACTTTCAGATAGTAGATATTGGGATCTGCGTCGCTCTTGACTAATCCCATCTTCTGCAGATAACCATCAATTTGACCATACCAAGCTCTAGGGGCTTGCTTAAGTTTATACAAGGCTTTCTTAAGCCTACACACATGAGTCTTCTGCTCATGCGTCTCAAAGCCCTCTGGTTTTTCGATATATACTTCTTCTTCTATCACCCCATTCAAGAACGCAATCTTGACATCCATCTGGTGAATCTCCCACCCCATCTGCGCAGCAAGGGATATCACAGATCTAATAGAAGTATATCTGCCACTGGGGCGAAGGTTTCTTCATAGTCTATCCCCTCCTTTTGAGCATCCCTCTTAGCCACGAACCTAGGTTTATATTTTTCTAAGCTGCCATCTGCATCATATTTGATCTTGTAGATCCATCTCGAACCCACAATTGATCCGTCCTAAGGCCTAGGAACCACTTCCCAAACATCATTTGTCATGATGGAACTGTACTCTTCCACCAATGCATCAACCCATACCTGATGCTGAGCTGCCTCCTAAAAACTAGAGGGTTCCCCAACCTGAGCTACCAAGGCTTGGTATTTGTCCGATTGTATACACTGCCTCTTCTCATTTCTAGGAGCTCCGACAAACTCTTTTTCATCCCTCAGAATCTATCACAATTCCTTGCTCATCCTACCACTAGTAGTGGGTGGATCTTCCTACTACTCCTCTTGCAAATCCTCTGGAACCTTGTGCCTTGTTGAAGCACTCATGCTATTTTTTGTTGGTCGTAGTGGTTGGACCAGTGGATCATCTTCAGACTATGTTTCGAAAGGCATATCCCGAGATTTTCTGAAAGTTCTTTCCTCCATGAACTTTACATCCCGTCGCATGACAATCTTCCTGTTGTTAGGAATGTAGATACTGTAAGCCTTAGCATTCTCGCTATATCCCACCAAATATCCCTTTTCCGTAGTCCTATCCAATTTCTTCCTCTTCTCTTCGAGTATATGGTAGTATGCCACATTACCAAAGATCCTGAAGTGGCTTACTTTTGGTTTCCTCACAGTGAAGACACTTTCTAGAGTGATCTTACCCAATGCGCTGTGAGGAATCTTGTTCTGAACATACACAGCAGTATTACAAGCTTCTGCCCACAAAAATTTGGGCATGTCTTGATCATACAGCATTGCCCTTGCAGCCTCCACAATAGTTCTATTCTTCCTTTCTGCAATTCCATTCTGCTCCGGATTATATGGAGCAGTCCACTCTCTTTTGACACCTTCCCTTGTGCAAAAATATATGAAGTCTTTATCAATGTATTCTCCACCATTATCTGATCGCAGTATCTTGATCCACTTTCCTGTCAGATTCTCAACCAAAGCTTTAAACTCCTTGAATCGATCAAAGACTTCATCCTTGGTCTTTAGAAAGTAGATCCAAGTTTTCCTGGAATGGTCATCAATGAAGGTGACGAAATATTCGGCACCATTAAGAGCTCTAGTGGACATTGGTCCGCAGATGTCCGAGTGTATTAATCCCAAAACACTTTTAGCCCTATTTCTGCTCCTGGGGTAGGCTGCCTTGGCGTACTTTTCTAGTACGCACCCTCTGCAAACATCATCTCGCTTGGTGCTCAAATCTGGAACTCCTGTGACGGTCTTCTTGAGAATTCTCAAAGCCCCATGGTGTAAGTGCCCCATTCTCCTGTGCCATAATTCATTCAAATCCTTCTCATTATTGCTGCCTATCAGTGCCATTGGAGATTTGAGCTGCAACTTATACAGTTTATTGCTCCTGACTCCGATTTGTGCCTTCCTCTTCCAACTCGGGTGTTTCACATATACTCTTTTGCCAATGAAGTAAATGTCATAGCCCTTGTTTTGTAGTTGAGACATCGAGAGTAAGTTCATCCCCAAACCAGGCACATGCTGCACATTGGTGGCCTGAAGCTTATTGCCAGCTTCAGTTTGAAATACTACGGTACCTCTTCCAACAGGGGGACACTTCGCCTTATTGCCCATGGTGATCTGAAAGTTCATCTGCTCTTCTTGGTAGCATGAGAAACATTTTCGTACTCCTGTCATATGTGCGGAAGCTCCACTATCAATAGACCAGACTTCTGGAAAAGCAGAGCTTGATACGCAAGCGAATTCCTCTTCCAGTCTAGAAGCCAATACAGAGATGTCATGAGCCCTCTGTTCTTCCATGCTTTCCCTTTTCTCTGGAGAGTTGTGTGAACCCTTTCGAGTTGCTGTTGCGGAAGCTTCTAGACTTCGTTCCATCACAGGGTCTCCAATCCTGTTATTCAATCTAAGCTCTGATTCCATGTGAAAATTTCAATTCTGAAATTCTACTGCAGTTATATATTTATTTCTCCTACTTATTTCCATAATAAGTTATTTACAAAACCCTTCTAGTAAATATCGAAATAAACACTACTGCAGTTATCACTCAAGTACATATATAGAGAAAAGAATAGTAAAATGCAAGCATAAGAATCAATCACAATGACCCAGTTATTTTTGGACAATTCTCCCGGGAAAAACCCAATGTGGGAAGATCGGTGCAGCAGATGAGGGTTTATATATTAATCTTCAGCAGCAAATTCTTTACAAGGAAAGACTGGCAGAATAATTGAGAAACTTCTTAAGAAAACACCTGAGATAAACTCTCTTAGACCTCTGGAGAATTTATGACACCTGAGGACTCACTGGCCCCTACTGCATCAGTCCTGCATGCTTCTCTGCACAGAGCCTGCACGAGACTGCGTGAGCCCTCTGCGTTGCTCCATTGTGCTGCCTCTTTGCCCTTCTTCTGCGTCCTTCTTCCCTCAAGCCCTGTCATTGTTGATGCCCTCTGCTTCCTCCGCCCTATAACTCTCCCTCTGAAATCGAATTCTATTCCTCCATAATCGACTTCCCTCAGGTTACTGAGTGTGTGCCCGGCTTATTTTCCAAAATGGCCCTCAAGTCTTCTTTTATAATCTTTTCATTGACAAATCAACGGCCCAGATTAGAAGTCTAATCAATGGCTAAAATTAAATCTTGACTTCATCTTCGTACTCTAGAATATTCACACTCTATGTTACTAATGCCCATTAATTATTTAAATTCCCTAAGTTTAGACTTAGGCTCCTCATTAAAATAATTAATTATTTTAATAAAACATAAACATAATGGAATTTCCACAAAAAATTTATGGGTCCTTTAGAACACTGGTGTCCAAGCCTCCTCACAAATTTTGAGACTTAGATCACTTTCTGATGCTACAAAAATCAATAGTTTTTGGACTCAAGAGGCCATTTAGAGCCTCACTGTATCATTGTTTTGGGACTCTAGAGGCCATTTAGAGCCTCATTGGTTATGTATTTTGTCAATGATATCATTGATATGTATTGCATTCAGTTCCATTTTGATATATGCAACCTTACATGGTATATAGATGAGAAGACTTTCCATATTTTGTCTATAATGGTTTGGAATCATGGTTTGTAATCTTATAAATTAATTAATTAAAAAAAATCATTAAAATTAATTATTTTTTGTATTTTTTCCAATTCTGGTTTATTGAATCTAGTTCCCATTCGAATCACGGTTAGATAGGCGACCGGTTCTGATTTTTAAAACTATGGATGTGCTACTACTACTTAGAGACCCAAGGCTCTCAACACTTCACCTTTGGGTGTCAATATACTTCTCAAATGGTTTGGGTACTTGTGAGTGAGGTGCCCAAAGCCTAGGCTATGAAACCACCTAACAATTACAACATAAGGTCTAGTGGAAGCAACCAGTCATTAGGTATAATAATCATTTTTGCATCCAAGTGAACCAAGCTTGAATGTAATGGGCTATTTAATACTTCAAAAAAGGCTTCCCTTCTAAAATAGAGGCTTTGAACTCGCAGTGGTGTTTCCTCCCTACATAGAAATGGTGAAAGGACAACCCTATTAGGTGTTTCTAGCCCCCAAGGTGAAGTAGCATTTCTTCAATCCACCCTTCCGTTGATAAGAGTAAGTGGATAATAATGGTAATGGGGGCAGAAGACTTCATGGCCAAATGTCATGGTCAAAGGGACCAACATGATGGGCATCCACATCTTGAGTGTATAGATGTGAGGGGGGAGCAATTGTGGATGCATGAGTTACCAACTCAGCCTTTGTTTTTCCACCCCTCTTGTGAGCCTTTTACTTGTGCTTGATTTTTCTTTTTATTACTACTCGTAGCTCACAAGATTGGAGTTTGCTTTCTATGATGTATAGCAGTTGTGTTACCCCTTAATGATTAGGCAGCTCCTTGCCCATCGGGGTTGGGACATGCGAGGATTCCTTTTATGATGTATAGGAGCAACATTGTGCTCAAGAACCAGGGGATGACCATAATGAGTGAGGTAGAGCTCATGCTGGGATTTTTCCCATGTGTTAATGTGTATGTCCCAACCATCTTTTGCATTTTGGTATTCTTCCTTTTTATTTTGCTTGTGGCTATTATATGTTCTTTCTTTTTCTTTTAGGTGCATCGAAATAACATTGCTGTAGAGACCATTTAGAACCTCATTGTTTATGTATTTTGTTTAAAATATGCACTTCACCTAAGTGTCGTTGTTCTATATTCACCATTACATGGTATATACATGAGCAAATTTAGCACATTTTGTCTCTAATAGTTTGGAATCTTGCATTTACATTGATGTATTTATTCATTTTTTATATTTTATGTAATTTTAGTACATTAGTTCATAAACCAGCCCCTGGGAGGCAGGTCAACTGGTGATGGCCATGTAAATGAAGTATTATGTGCGAGGAGATCCGGCATTCAAATCCCCCCAATTTACCTGTGAGTGCGGAAGGGGCATACATACACTCCTAGAGTTTATAGTGGTAGCGGTTAGAATCGACCCCGTGTCACGCAAGAACAAGACTGGCCCAATTGCCGATTCCTCTAGTCAAAAAAAAATCAGTCCATAAACCAAATCATCAGGCAACTCTGCCTCAGCCTCAGCCAGTTTCAAGTCCAATCCCGACTTTTAAAAGATTGGTTGAGTGCACTGGTAAGGCAGTTAGAGGCAAATTGATCATTATTTAGTAAAGTAGAAGAGGGTGCATGCATGCTTCTCATAGAGATGAATTGATTTTCCTTCAGTATATTAGAAATCTTCTCATTTGAAGAATAGAAGTTATATTTCTGCCTGCTTATTTTTTTTAGCATATTTGCTATGCCAGTGTGACTAAGTCAAAGATGGCAGCTAAAGGAGGCGTTCTGCACAAGTTGGCCATTATTAGACAGGGTCAGTTTCTTTAGAAAGGGTAATGCAAGCTTTCCCCTGGGTATTTTAAACCTCTTTGTGCAAGCAGGCCACATTCTCCTAACCATCTAACTGTTGGATTAAATCCACTTTGATTGTACCCCTTTGCAGTGAGGCTTAGAGCATAATTTTCATCAGTTCTGTTTTGCAGCTTCAGCGAGTACAAGTAATATTCTGTATTGATGGTAGCAGAGTTTCTGTTTCATAGTTAATGAGAAGACAGTAAGCCGGTTTGACTGGCCAAGTAGCTCTTGCTGTTTATACCTTTTTAGTATGATGTGATTCTTTATAGCATAGATCAGATCTGCTGTTTTGAGAGATCTCTATGTATTCTGTGTAAACAGTTAGGGTTTTATATCTATGTGCAGTAAACTGTTACCATGAGGTAAAAAAATTTATAATCATGGACTTCTGGATTTGGTGGAGCATGCTTATACAATTGAAGGATGTTCAAAACATCAGCTAGATGAACTTCTTTTCTCAATTCTCATTGGGATCTTATTGCATTTTGGCTATTGACAAGAAGAAAGATAATTGATCCCCCTACTTCTGTCTCTGAAGTCCTCAAACCAAGCTTGGTTAGTGAATGCCACAGCAACTTGATTATAAGTTTCCTTCACAAGTTGAGTGGATGTCTTTCTCCCAACCAAGAAAAAATTCATGAACAATATTGATAGTTGAAGAAGTTTCGAAATTCAAATGTAAAGCTGCAAAGCTGCCATATGTCATGACTCATTGCACAATCACATTCAGTGAACATATGGTTCAATGTTTCCTCCATATTGAACAAGATGCAAATTGGTGGGTCCTAAATCCCACTTATAAGTTTCCTTCACAAGTAGAACGCATGTCTTTCTCCCAGGCAAGAGCAAATTCATTAACAAAATTGGTAGTTAAGAAGTATTGAAATTAACAATGTAAATCTTCCAAGAGATGCTGCCATATATCATTTACACAATCACATTCAGTTAACGGATGGTTCAAAGTCTCCTCCATATTGAACAAGATGCAAATTGGTGGGTCCTACATCCCACTTATCACAAGACTATCCATGTGAGTAACCTTTTAGGAGGAAAAGCCACAGACACCTGCATCGTGATGTGACTTTATTTTACCAGTCACCACCAAATTATATTTTACTCGTTGATTTATCAGGCTCAATCTTGCCACATCTGTGGTGGTGGGTGATGATGACTCCTAACAAACATTTAAAATGCAAGTTTTATAAATTTATATGAAGAATATAAAAAGGACCCAAATTTTGAAGTTTAATCAAAATTTTGAAAAATCTTAAATTCTAAAGCAAACATATTTCATGAAGCTGATAAATCTTAAATTCTCTAGCAAACATATTTCATGAAGCTGATATTCTTATTTTTTAAAGTATTAAATTAAAAATAAGTTAATCGTCAATGATGACCAGGTGTTGTCATCACCCTCATGAGGTTCGAGTCTATCCAATGACATGCTCACGCATGCGCTTCTGCTCGTGTGTGTGCTTGTCATTGACAAATATCATTGTAGTCTCAATTGCATTTGCATATTTGCTTATTTCAGTGCATTTTGCAAATGAAAGCTTCATGTTGAACGTTTAGGTCTTACCTGCAATTCATATTTATTCAAATGTGGCATGTTGAAAAACAAATGGCGATATGCTTTTGTCTTGTGCAAAATTAAATCAATCAAAAGTATCTGCAAAATCAAAATACAAAACAGTAAAATAATTATAGTAAGGAAAAAATCATCAAAAAACATTATATCTTGAAACACCATATATATGTAGGTTTAAAATAGTGTCCTTTCACACTATCTTGCATCTTATGTAATCACTTAAGTAGACATTTAAAAGAATATTTCATCCATGTTTCAAATGGCTTATTTGGCACAGAGTGGAGAGCAAATAGTAGAGTGTCCTAAAAATCAGTTAAGTGCTTAAAAAGAATTTCCATACCAACTTTAACAATATAAAACTATATCAGAACTTAACCATCATAAAAAGGGGAAACACAAAAAATATGAAACCATCTCACTTGCACTAAAATGAAAGACCAAGGGAGCAGTTCATTAGAACTTTAAAAATGTCTTAACCTGGGACATATTGTACTTAACTTTAATGGAACTGTTACGCTCAAACTAGCAGGGGTCCTAGGAGGGAATCATATAAAGCAACTACCAGGTCAACAGGCAACAATGGAGCAATAGTCCACTATCACCTCAGCTAAAGCTCCCTGCTCTTTACGGACTTTCACCAATGGGAGGAGACCCGGTACAAGAGGAATCACAATGATGAATAAATCGATGATTGGATAAGGAGTGATTCCTAAAGCCTTTTCACAAAAGGAACTCAATTAAATGCCTTACTTGCCTTGAAAGCAAGGTGATAGGCTCTCTAGGAAGGGCTAAGGGGATACTTAAGCCTCGGTTTGGAGAATATCCCTTGAAAAGAGGTGTCCAAGACCTAAGAATCCTTAAGGGGAAGCGACTTCATTGTGATCCTTGTAGAATTTGATTTACAAAGTTGTCGGACCACAAAGAACCCAAGTGGACCCAAACTAGGTCAAGGGTGAGGAGTTGATCAACAAGAGAGGGGAGAGGGGCTTGATCTGGTTAGGGAGGAGAATACGATCAAAGGACTAATTTTCTTTTGAAATGTGAATGCAATGATCCTTAATGAAGCCACTAACCCAAAACAAACTAGGGAAATGGTTTTCGAGATAGGGCTTGGGATATCTCGAAATGCCATCGTCAGAATAGCCTCAAATTTGGAGGACCCCTAGAGGACTCACCATCGCAACTCTAGACCAATTTTCATCAAATTTTTATGGCTACAATAAAATCGTGTGATGCCCTAGATGGCCTTCTAGGTTAGGGCTTAGAAAAGAGGAAAAGGAGGTGTAAAAGATATATGTTTGGTGATAACCTCAAACTAGACCAGTGCTTGGCCAACTCGGAGAATGGAGTCAAATGAAATCAGCGTTTAGATATGCTTAATTCCAAACAAGGGGTTCCCTAGCAACTTTGTATGGCCTAAGCAGCAACTAGGTTACAAAGGAAAATTTATATTCTTTATATTGCAAACAATGACTTATCGAGGCAATTCATGAACATTCATGTGCCTCTAGGACAATAATTCACCATACATGAATGATCATATGAAAATCCCTCAAAAAGACAAGCCCAGCAACTTCGCATAAAGAGCAGCTACACTAGCTTCATGAACGAAAATATTCCATAGACAATTTATGAGACAAAATTACACATAAACATGAAAAAGGTACTCACAAGTATAGCGAAATCATTCCAATCATCAAAATGCAAAGAAATCAAAGCTCCAAGACAGGACATTAAGTTCTTCCAAACATCGAATGCATTAGATCTCCAATTCATCCATCAAAAGGCCCAGCGAAATTTCCAGAAGAAACAAATGATCCAAATCCAAGTGATAATGAAACTCGAATGAGCTCTCATCAATTTATATCCTTCCGAATGAGTTCGATTTGCCTAATTAGGCCTAATTAAGCCTCAAATAATAAAATAATGTGCAACAATAACATCCCTTGGTGACAAGCCCACCATGATAGCTCCAAAATAGAAAGATAAGCCTCTCAAGAGGGAAAAATAGTAAACATAATGAGTCGTTGGGCCATTGAGAAGGCCTAGTGGAGTCCAAAGTGTGCCATGGTGAGAGAATAGACTCCAAACATAGTGGATAAGGGGTTGGCCCCTTGATATCCAAGCAAGTCACATGCGGTGTCCTCAAGTAGGTGTGGGGGCACAATAACATCCTCATGGGTCTCCAAGTGGATCGATAACACTTGTAAACCAACAGTAAAGGCTAGGATGATGACGTAAGCCCTCCCTTTGACTCCCGTGGTGAGACACATCCTCATCTCGACCCTAGAACCTTTGCCAAGTGTGTGGTACAAGTGTGAAGTTGGCTAGGCATGGGGATCCAAATGCATCATCCTCATCCAAAAGGTGGAACACGAGCAATCATTGAATGGTGTTGGGGATACATGAAGTACTCTTTGCTATGGTGGAGGCCCATGGCTCTCTACGCTCACCCTACGAGTGCCAATGTGGCCCTCTGGAGGGCTTGGACCCCGTATAGGGAGACCAAACCCCAAATGGAGACCCACCTACAATCCTGCATAAGATCAAATGTGTTCCCTCATCCTCCAATACAGCAAATCATTAGAGAAATCAAGTAAAAGAGCTTACAAATCATGGAATCAATTGGACACTTCATGGTGGCATGCCCTTCCATAGTTGGCTTTGGCATGTACAAGTGTCTCCAAGATCTATAAGGGGGTTAACCAAGGACCCTATTAAGTGGTTTCAGCCTTTAAAGGGGGTGACATGTCCATGGTACATCCTTCAAGTGGTAGGTCACATGTGACATAATGATGGCATGAAGTGGGGATCAGGGGAAGGCTCCAAGCCACATGTAATGTTACAAGGGTAGCTATAACGAGGGAAGCCCACACTTATGTATATGAGTGTAGGAGGGAGCAAATCGTGGTACATGAGTTACCCCGGCCTTTGTTTTTCCA
Source organism: Pinus albicaulis (assembly GCA_034641835.2). NCBI lineage: Eukaryota > Viridiplantae > Streptophyta > Pinopsida > Pinales > Pinaceae > Pinus > Pinus albicaulis. The sequence continues at coordinate 574,720,848 of CM076579.1, forward strand.
CCCTTCTTCATATGCCTTTTGCCTTTGATTGATTTTTCTTCATAATTGCTCAGGGCTCCAGGGGATGAGAGCGTGATGTGTGAGATATAACAGTAGATACCCCCTTTGAGGTGGGGCATTTCATTGTCGATCAAGGGTTGGGACAATCACAGGTTCCTTAATGTGGAGGGGGCTCATCTAAGGCCCATAGGAACCAAGTTGATGGCCATTGATAAGGAGTAGAGTTCATGTTTGGCTTTTGCCCACGTGCTAAATTTCTATGTCCTGGCCATATTTTGCATTTTGCGGTACATTTCCTGTTGAGAGTGGCCAAATTATGCCTTTTCTTTTATTTTTAGCTGCATCAACCTCTGGGGCATCGTTCCAAGCCCGACCCAGGTGTGGGCAAAGGGAGGAGGAGGCTAACCCTTTGTGGACCCAGATGGGAAAAGTGATAAATGGGGTTAAAGTGAGTGGAGGGGAGTGATGTATATGGTGTCGAGAAGCGGGACCACGCAACCAAAATCGAGATTTCTGATCTAGTGCCAACCCTAAAGCTAATAGCCAGTAAAGGGGATCTCACGAGACTAGGATACAAGGCTAACCACCAAATCAGGCAGAGGAGACAAGAATACAGACTAGCCCACTCTTTCCGCCGAATCCCCCCACTAATCCATGCCCAAAAGCGTCCATGATAAGTAAACAAAATTACTCAACTATACCAATGAAAATCCATACCTTCGGGGTCGTGAGGCCCACATTCAAACATACGATCATAATAGATGGGTGAGGAACCACATGGTTGGCTCAGGTGGCAGAGATAGTGGCACATCGAGCTATCTGGTGGCTACAATGGGTTGTTGGTTGTCGACTAAGGACCATCTAAGAGAAAATTTTCTCCTATGGATAGTACCCACACGTGGTGGGTAACATCTGGCTCCAACTGGGACATGAGCTCTCAGAAGAGTGCACAAACGTACTTGAACGGAAGGTCATGAGAACATCAACAATATCTTGGGACCACAGACCTATTACTTGCACATATCAAAGACCAAGCACACGGGGTAGCATGTTTTTGTGGTGTCTTATGATCACCCATGCTTAGTATTAGGCCATAAAACCAACAAGAAAATAAAGTTTTATTCTAAATGCAATTTTAATCTAAATACAACTAGTCTATCATGATAATATCATATGATGTTATTTCTAATAAGAAAATCAGAATGCAATGCATCCTACCTAACATGCATATTACATTATATAATGTTAATTTCTGAACATGTTCTATGCCATTTCAAATTAGGGCACACAATACTGAAGCAAATAGAACATCCTAATAGATCAATGGAAGACAAGCCAAAATAGAGATAATGAATGGTGGCGTTACGGCGATCAGCAAGATGCTTCTACCAGCAAAGTCTCCAATAGGTCATTCAGCCAAGCATGTCACACATAACCCAAGAACAACCCAAACAAAGAACACTCCATAAATACGCAGCACCAAGAACGCAGCTCCATCGCCATCAAGAGAGGAAAATCCTCCACACAATGTGTGTATAATGAACTCCAAGTCTCTCCAATATATAGGCATCTTTGGGGGTGTATGACACATCCTTTAAGACATTTAAGTCTATATTATATTCCAGGTCGACCTAGCACATAAGTGGAATAAATTCAAAGTACATGTTCTGTTCATCTGATCGAGATGATCTTTAGATCAATCTTACACCTCTCTGAAAGAGTAATCCAATAAAAATATTGGGATTGTCATCTGAGCAGCACAACCCGGAGTTTGGACCTAGTTGTCCAAATTTAACACTCCCTCTCAACTAGGGAGAACTCCGTCCACTAGTGCAATCCAAACATCGTGCGTCATCCCGCCGTAACTTGCTTCGCTAGCTTCTTTATTTCAGAACAAAAGTGGGTTAGTCACCAAGACATCATTCCCGACTGACAGATTCAGCCCAGAGGTCCAAAACCTCGATAGGACTCACAAAGAGTCTCATACCAACCCAAAGTTGGTTTACCTGACCCGAAGTCTGTTGGAGGTCTGAAACCTCACTAGGACTCAAGAGAGTCATATACTAACCCGAAGTTAGTTTCACTGACCCGAAGTCAGTTGGAGGTCTGAAACCTCGCTAAACTTGATCCCAGATTAAGTTGTTTGACACGTGCTATCCTAGACATAGAGAGTACGGCAATCTCCGATGCGTCCATTAGTCTTGCTATGGTCTCCATTCACATTTCCCACCTCATTGGCCAAATGAGAGGTACTTCCCATGAGTCCGGAACTCCGTGGGTAAGATGCATACGAGGCACAGATCAGAGAGAGGTAAACCATCTCAATATCATCACGATGGGGTAGAAGCACACCAACTAGGTTCGGCAAGCCTAGCCCTGTGGTTGCTTATAGCACCAAAGTTATCCCCAAAACCCCCTTGGAGCTCTCAGAGCTCATCGTCCAACAGGACCCTCAGAATAGGGTTGTTCCATGATTCCAAGATTCTCACGGAAGGTTAGGAACATGACCTTCCCCAAGGGCATAGTGAGAATATACGCGACCTGCTCATCAGTTCCTATATGATCGAGCCTTACGGCGCCTCGTTGTACCATATCCTGGATAAAGTGGTATCAGCCATCAACATGCTTGGATCAATCGTGGAACCCGAGATTCTATGACAAATGAATCCCCCTCTGGTTATCACAAAGGATAACAGTGGCATCTAGCACATGCTCGAACGGCTCACTGAAGAGATTTCGCAACCAAGTGACTTCACAACGGGTCATACATGTTGCAATGTATTCGACCTCAGCGGTGCTCAAGGCTACCGACTTCCGTTTCCTGCCCGAAGCAAATCTACTTGTGAAGTAGCATTCAGATGTGCTCTTACGATCCACCACACTGCTAGCCCAATCGGCATCAGTATATTCAAGGAGTGTCATGCTCTCGACAGTGTATCTCAGCCCATGGTTTATCGTGCCCCAGAGATATCTCAAGAGTTTCTTGGCACCAACCCAGTGAATGTTATGATCAACCATGTGTTGACTCAAAGTGTTCAATGCAAAACATACGTCCGGACGGGTGTTCATTAAGAACAACAGGGCCCCTACGAGTTGATGATACTCAGTAGGATTAGCTAACACGGGCCCAGCAGCGCTGCCACTCAACTTCTTAAATTTGAGCTCCATCGGTGTCAACACGGACTTACAATCCACCATACCAAATCTTTCCAGAAGCTTCACAATGTATTTTCCTTGAGAAAGGAAAATCTTGCCAGGTCTCTGCCAGACCTCCAGGCCTAGGCATCAGTCCTAGGTCCTTCATCTCGAACTCAGCAACGAGCTCCCTCTTACACTGATGAATGAGAGGGCCAGCACCTATCAGGAAGAGGTTGTCCACATACAACACCAAAATGAGAGGCTTTTCTCTATCAACCTTAAAGTAAAGGTTCAGATCAACATTACTACGAGTGAAGCCCAGCTTCATCAGGTAGCTATCTATCCTCTCGTACCAAGCTTTGGGTGCTTGCTTCAGCCCATAGAGGGCTTTCTACAACCTGCAAACATGGGTGTCCTGATCCTGGACTTCGAACCGCAAAGGTTACTCTACATACACCTCTTCCTTTATCGCACCATGCAGAAATGCAGTCTTCACATCCATCTGATGAAGACTCCATCCTTGCGTAGCAGCAAGGGCCATGATAGATCGAATGGTGTTATATTGGGCCACAGGTTTAAATATGTCATCATAGTCTATGCCTTCCTTTTGAGAGAGGCCATGGGCAACAAATCTTGCCTTGAACCTTTCAGAACCTGCATCAGATCCATGCTTGATCTTGTAGAGCCATTTCGAGGTGACAATTGCTTTGTCCTCCGGTCTTGGAACCACATCCTAGACATCATTCTTCATTATGGAATCTTATTCTTTGTGCATCACATCCTTCCAGACTTGATGCTTTACAGCTTTCTCAAATAATCCTGGCTCATATTGTACTCATGGCAGTTAGATACTTCTGGTATTTATATGGCTTCTCGGATTTCTTCCGGAATTTCCCCCTTGAGGCCATATGTCTTTGAGCCATGAGGGTCTTCTTTCTTTCAGCAATGATATTAGCTCAGGAGCATATACAGTTGTATTCTCCCTCTTAATGTCAGCTTCTCTTATGAGAGAAGACATCTATTTTAAATGAGGGCATCCCAGACACCAACTTGGAAGGGGATTTGTAATCATGGGCCTAAATCTTACTCACCCACTATACAGGCCATTCAAGAATCATAACCATATATGTCATACATCTTGTCAGGTGTCATATATTGTCATATCATGGATTACAGTGATGCTACAGCATTATTTATCACAGCCATCAGAAGATATCAGACTTCATGGTTATATATATTTCAATATGCCTATCCCTATGGCCTCCGTCCTTGATGTACCAGGCAGATCTCACAGAGAATATTGTTGCTTTAAACTCAGCCCCTCGATTCCCTCAGTCAATGTTGTTCTTACTGCCTGTACATAGTCTGCAACTTATCACAGCTACTGCGCATAATTCATATGACCATCTCTATCATCATAGCTACAATATATGTTACAACCATACTTAAACTGTCTCATGCCTCCTGCACTCTGAACATTGTCCCCTGCAGTGAGTGCATAACCTGCATCACCATCATCACTATCATGCATTCGATTTATCAGTTTCTCACAGGCCTTTCTTGCCTCTGCAGCTTTATTCAAAGCATCTTCAGTTGCCATACACGAGCTTTTTGTCTCTCCCGAAGCTGCTTATATGAATTTTGTAAACATAGGTATGACTATCTATGTCACTGTCATAATGATAGTGACATAGAATTACATTCTTACTTCTTTTCTGCAGTTGTTGCTGCCCACAGCCTTCACTGTCATTTCCGTTCTCATTTATCACCACTGACATCACTAGAGATGCAACAAAACCCATGCTGAGCATGTACAAAACGCTGACACTACCCATTTTGTACTAGAACCAACAAAACATGGGAAAAAATAGCAGTTTTCTCCACTTGATACCAAGCGACAATATAGTGGGAGTGTAAACAATATTTCAAAAACCATCCCTCAAATACAGCAGAATTGTCAACACAAGTCAAGAGCCTTTCCAAACACAATGCTTTAACTCTCAAAATTGATGTTTTTGGATACAGGTTTCCCAACAAACTTTCTTCAAAAGTTCGTTGTTTGGAGTAGTTAAAATGTTCTACAAGGAACCTCTGAGCAAAATCAACGAGTCAATGCATCATCTGCATGGAAATTAAGCATCTTCCACTACACCCGTGAAGTTGACAGTGAATAGAAAACCAAACACAGTAAGCATCCTGAACATGTTGATGATGCTGATAATTTTAGAATTATATGCCCAATAATGGTGCTGATCCTTTCAAAATAATACGAATGTCTAAAACTCCAGTATTAGCGATGAACTTCTGCAGCAAGCTCTCTACGTTGATGATGTTCAGTGACTTTGTAATCAACCACCTCCTTGAACAGGTTTGCATCAAGGACACAATCCTTGCTACCATAGATAGTTGCTTGCACACCAGCCATCATTTTGCTGTCCACAGCCACGTATTGTGCCCTCTGTTTCGGCAATCGATGGGGACAACTAATAAGGAAACCTGTCGTTCTATTCCAAATAGTCGACAGTCCACATACAACGCTAATGCCGTCAATCGTTGTGTCCGCTGGTCATACTGTCAAAGGGTGTGACGTCTAGTCTCATGGGTTTCCATGAACGTCGAGGTAAATAGTTGCAAATGGTGGAACAGTTGCCGTGGTGCAATTTGAATCCTTCATCTCCAGTGAATTCCCAATCATCGAGTTGCCAACGTGGCTGGTTAGGAAGAGTTTGTGTGGTAGATCCATCAACAATATCCACGTTGATTCTCCCTGCGAAGGCCACGATCACAAACTTCGCTTGGTCGACAATAACTCAGTGGTCCCAACCCTTCCGCTTTATGAATTTCTTTATTTCTCTAAGTTTACACGGACGATGGGCGTAATCATAGCCTTTGGTCCATTATCATCGGGAGAATCGTGTTTGTCTTGATTAGAAACCCTAATAAGCTCGTTAACCTTTCCAAATTGCTTTCAGCTAACGCCATTTTTAATGGGAAGCAAAGCTTTGCTGGCAATGTCTTCTAAATCAACCAAGGCAGCATCTTCGGGGTCATTCTCTTTGTCTTCCTCTAAATCTTCACCGCTGTAATAATCAGAAACCTCTTCGAGGAGTCCATTACTTTTACTACTAGATACCTCACAGGGTTCATTTGTTAAAGATTCCACAAGTAGACGGCTCCAAATTCCGAAGATCTCGTCCAAGTTTCCTTCGTCTTGGTCCCCTTCTCCTAGGGGAATGATCTCCACTCCTCCCAGATCCGTCATTTGACGGTGAAACACCCTCGTCGTTGCATTGTACGTCAAACTGTAGGCCTGGCTGCCAACGCAAAAGACTGTCCACGTTGTCTCTAGGATGAGGTAGGGACTGCAGCCCACCTACAGCAGCATACGCTGCTATCCACCGCAGCCAATACACATTTATGTAGGCTGAAACAGCCTTTGCTGCCCTAGTAATTTGGTCTTCAAGATAACCCCAAAACCGACCTAAAAAAAACGTTGTCTTATCTTTCCTTGTTGCAGCTAGGGCAAAGAATTTCACCTCTCCAACGAGTCTTTCTGAAGTGTGAGTGATTGCTCTCAACACAAGTTGAACTTTGTCTTCACCAAGCTCTGATACCATGTTAATTTATGAACATGTTCTACGCCATTTCAGATTAGGGCACACAATACTGAAATAGGTAGAACATACTAATAGATCAATGGAAGACAAGCCAAAACAAAGATAATGAATGGTGGCGTTACGGCGATCAGCAGGATGCTTCTACCAGCAAAGTCTCCAATATGTCATTCAGCCAAGCGTGTCACAAATAACCCCAGAACAACCCAAACAAAGAACACTCCATAAATACGCAGCACCAAGAACGCATGTAATATCCCCAACGGGAAATAAACAGTAATACACAGCAAAACAACAAGCAGCTATATAGAACAAAATGCCGGAACTAGAATATGGAACAAATACACATAAAATACCAGAACGCTAAGCCATTTTATTAATCTGAGAATACATGTATACGGGTACAAGAGATAATCAGAATGAGTGCACCTATCCTTGCTCTAGGCAAGTGGAGACCCTCTCAGAATAAGAAATGGCTACAACAGAGACTGCGTCCTAGCTGCCGGAGAAAACTGCCGTAGAAAACTGCTGCTGCAATGTACTGGAACTAGGGGCTGATCCCCACACTGGAACGGAGCTGAAAATCGGAAGGCTAGCTGTACTCAACCCTCCGGAAAAAACCTAGAAACCGTGAAGCAAGTGCTCCACCTCCAAAAATTCACCAAATAAACCCTCCTCAGTGAAAACACTGTCTCTCCCAGGAACAGCGCAGAAGCCCAAGAAATACGCTGGAAAAGGGGCCCAAAACTCTCCTGCAAAACCTTCGGCTGAAACAACAACCTCCCAATGCTGAAAGACGCTGAAACCACCACCAAATCACCTCACAACAACGCTGCACAACAATGACTGCGTCCTCCCTGCTGAAACTGCGTCCTCTCTCCTGGACTGCGCAGTCACTCCAAGGGGCCAGCTCCTCTACAAACGTCCACCCAAAATCCACTGCAAATCACCTACAGAAACTGAAGGAAATACCTTGCTCGAGCAAGCACTCGAAGTCCCCCGGAGCCAAGGGCGAGATCTCCGACCGGAGACACTCAGTTCGCACTAAACAGTGCTGCAGACCGACTAAACAACCGACGTGCTGAAGTAGACAGAAGTCTAGCTCTCAATATCAATAACATATCAATAATGCCAAATGGAGTGAAAACCCCACCTTTTATAGTGCTAGCTCCCTCAAAAACCCTAACTGCGTCCTTGACCTCCTCCTTGACCTGCGCAGTTACCTTAGGAGCCTACGTGAGGCCTCCCCTCATGTGTGTGTGGACCCCCAAGGCCTTCCCCTTTAAGTTACAACGTTCATCAACTAGGAAGCACTTTATTTTATTAAAGTGAGTTGACCCTCTATTTCTCACTTTATTTATTAATTTAACTAAAGGCGGAAAAACTATACAAAAATGAAATATTCCAATTAGCGGGGCTAATTAGGAATATTACAGTCTCCCCCGGCAAAACGTTGCTTGTCCTCAAGCAACTGAAGTGGTGGATGCTGTAAAGTCTGCTCGCTCTCCCAAGTGGCATCCTCATCCGGCAAAAATTGTTTGTTCTCAAGCAATGCTTGAACAAGCCTACTAACTAGCTGATGCTCCCCACCGATACGGCAAAATGTGCCTGGGTCCCACTGAAACCTCTCTGTCTCTTGCATCACCCTGATACGAAGGGATATCTCGATGCCAGGATCCCAAACTGGCCTCTCACGGTACCAGCCAACCAATAGTCCTCTCGGATCCCATCGCCACTGTGGCCAATAATCGCACAAGTCCCACGGCTCGGACTGTGCACTGCCTCTGGCTATGACCAATGCTCTAAGAGGTGAAGACCACCAACAAGCATCAATGCTCTCGGGCTCCTGCTGCGCTGTACCTGTAGCTGCATATGCTACCCCTCCAACTGCATACCAACTCATCACCTCTCCAATCCAAGTTGTGACTCAATCCCATGCTGATCCTGCTCTCCTGAAATCGGGATGGAGTGCTGAAGAAATGATGTCCTGTGCCGCCCTGCCAGCTGGAATCTATAACCTCTATTATGTCCAAGGGCCCCTGCTCGACTGTGCTCCCTACGAAGAATACCGTACCATCTAGAGGGTACCAACTCATGATCTCTCGCCAGTCCATCCTAGAAGAAGAATTTGATGTAGCAACAACAACAGTATATGGAACATGCCTGGGATGTTGCCGCCAGCTTGTAATCAACTCCCACTGCTCTACCCTGTCTGTCAATGGAAGCTGCCTGTAGAAGGAAGCCCCTCTCTCTATAATGGGCAAAAGTGGGCAAGGTATGCTGCAAGCTCCATCGATGTACTCCTGGAGAGTGCTACCCACTAAAAACGCTGCAGCTCTGCTGACTGCGAGTACATCTACCTACGCCTCATCCCAGTGTCGACCCAAAGATGGATGCTCCAACATATCCAACAGCTCCTGCTGTCTACTAGCCCCCTGCATAACAATCCCATCAACCTCCAACACCTCCAGAGGATATGGATCTGCAACAGCTGTCACCGTACTCGATGTCAATGCAGCTGACTGCTCCTCCTCAATGGCTGACCCCGTGGTTAGCTGCATATCCGCCACAAACTCGATGTGAGTGCCCATCTGGCTCTCTCTCAAAGGAATATCATGCCTGATGTGAGTAGTGTCCTCCTCTGTCGACTCAGGCTCCATCACCTGCTGCTCTAGCTGAATTGTCACAAGTGACTCTTCACCCAGAGTATCTCTCGCAGAGTCCCATGACTGCTCACCCTGGACACTAGAATATAGCTCCGGTCTACTGTCACCATCCATGCATGACTGCCCTCGCTCCCCAGAAGCGGCCTCAACTGATCCTATGGACTCATGTGAAAAGGAGTCCTCACCCTGGTATACAGAAGGAATGCCCTCCTGTTCTACCTCCGCCATCTCATCCGCATCGAACATGCCATCCACCCTCTCGACAAAGTGTCGATACAGTGTCTGGAGCCCAAACACATACTGGGATACTACCTCTGCTGTACCCCGTATCCTCTGCTCATGCATGATCTCGACATGCCCTGAGGGAAAAATGATGCATGTCTCCCTCATGACCTGCTCCCCAAGCGTAGGCTCAGTGATAACTGATGCACCACCTCTGCAAAGGATCATCTCATCCCCCAACCTATGGCTGTCAACTAGCACACCAACCCAGTGCCACTGCTGAGAAGTCTCTCGCCTAGTGTACTGAGTGTCATCCAAATATCTTGGGTGAACCTCGTGTACCCTGCTGCTCACGCCCAAAGTGCCAAAGGACAACAACAAAATCAGTCGTGCCCATGAGTGATGTAGAAGAGTGTCTGATGTGTGAGTCCCCACAGATACCATCAAGTATCGCTCCTCTGTCTCCTCATCGATCCTGGGTGAAATACCCCCAAAGGTAAGCCCAGTGTCCCTGTCTGTGAGTCTCCCTGGATGCAATACTCTAAGACCCTGCTGTGCCGCACCGTACGCCCTCGCAAGCCACCGGTCATCCATGGACTCCTCAACATGCCACTACACACTAAGGCATACCCCTAAATACTGCTGGATACCATGTGCTACGGCTGTAGCACCCTGTACCATCTCGTGCCCTGACTGTGTCCAGGCATCGGTCACTCTCCGCATGCTCTCAATGTGATGTAGGATACTCCTACTCCACAATGCAGTCCCACACACTATGGTACACCACCATGCTACTCCATGTCCACCGGCAATCCCCCGCTCAATGCTAGAGGCTCCCTCACATCCCTGGATGTGATGACCTAGAGCTGTGCCTCTACATGTCGGACTACCACCAATCGGTAACATCGTCTCCACCGTCGTATCACTATACCTGCCGACGAAAGGATCATCACTCCAAATCCTCCTCAAGGGGTCCGAGAAGTGAATCTCCCTGTGTGTCAGTAGTGTTACCACCACTGCTCGGCTCAGCTGCGTCCTCTGTGCCCCACACAAAGGTGAAGAATCCTTGGCGCCATACAAGGTGCCATCTGGTGGCCTGCCAACGCCACCTCCTCCGACAAGCTCCTGCCAAGGTGTGCTGACCACCCCATGATCCCGTGTATGAAAGTCATGCCAAGACAACCTAGGGAGTCTGCCCATAAACTGGTTGGCCACTGAAGCTGACCGACACTCCCCTAGCGAATACGCATGCTCTGCTACTACGCCAACTGTATCTTCCAAGACATAGCCAACTGACCTGCCTAGGAAATGATAGGTGATCCCACCTGGATCCCAATGCCAATCTGGGGTCCCTGTATGCCCAACACCTAAGAACTCCTGCTGAACTACACTCGGATCCATCACCATCCCCATAGCCCGCTCCACCGAGTACCAACTCAAAATCTCTCTCCATCCAACCTCAACATGTGGATGTTGTACCCTGTGCAACTCTGATCGTCTCATACCGCTATCCAAGTCAACATATGAGATCTGACTAGGTGGCTCTGCCTCTCTCTCTTCAATGGGAAGAGATGACCCAACAACACTGCTAGTCCCATCCATGCATACCTGAAGGGGAATGATCTGATGTTGCAATGTGCCCTCGGGTTGTACCATCAGGGAATGCAGTTGTTCCCCAATGCGGGCCAACTTGGCGGCCGACTCGGCACAAGCCACTCTCATGCCCTCCAGCTCCTAGTCCTGCAACAAAATGGCCTCCCGTACTGACGTGGCCTTCCCTCTCAAAGCTCGAAGGTCCGTCCGAAGTCGATGATACCGCTGCCTGCGACCATCATCCAATACCTCTGTATCTCCTAGTGCCTCATCGATAGTGGATACATCTCCTGATACCTCACCCATCTGTCGTGTGCTGCTACCACCCGAAGACTCGGACATGGCTCCAGTCATCACCTCAGTGGATGGCTCTACTGGGGTAGGCTCTACCTTCTCCACTACGATATCAACCGACACGGTCAAGGAGGTCTCTAATGATGATGAGTCCTGTGTCACACTAGGTGTATCCTCGAACTCCCTGCAATCCTGTGTGTCCTCATCCTCCAAGTGCAAGGTAACCATTTTAATGGTTTTCCTCTCTGATACTCGGTCAAGCTGGAAAGAGGTATCCAACTTCTCCACCCAAGCTTTCTCTGAGCGCCTGGATGACCCGTCAAATGTCGGTAGATGGAATCTGCCCACTGCGCGCTGCAAGCCCCCGTCATGTGAGTGCCTATTCCTGCTGTGAGAGTTGCGGGGTCTGCTACCCCGCCGGAGCTGGACAAAGTCTCTGAACGAGAGAGCCTCCATGAACTCCTGCCCGTATGCCTGGTACTCTGCAAAATAGTCACCCATGTGGCCCAGCTCCGGCTCTCGCTGTGCTCCTGCCCCTATGTCTTCATCCAGAAAAGTGGGCATGGTAGGACGTGTGGGTGTATGTGATGCCATATGCTGAGTGGCATCATGCTCCGGCAAATGGTGGGATGTGCCTGATCCCTCACCAATCTGAAAACTAACCTCCAATGCAGTGAGTTTCTGTGACATCACCTGCATGTGTTGGAGGAGCGCCTCTATAAATCTCCTCTCGTCATCATCACCTGCCATCGGCTCTTCTGCTATGTGTCTACAGGCTCCTCAGAAACTGCACGGCTGCTGCAAAACCATACTGCTGCTTAACTTCGACCTCCGATTTACCCACTGAAAACTACTCAGAAAATTCTAGGAATTTGGGAAGGTGATCCTTGCCCAAAACCCAGAAAAACCCAGAAAACGTTTCTTCTAATTCCAAACTTCAAAATTTGACCCTTTATATTTTGTCCCTTTTTCCAATTGCGTTTTTGGTACTGCAACTGCTATTGCTCTCCAAAATTCCAGCAAACCTCTGTATGATCTCTTCCCCAATGTCATAGACCGCTAGCTCCACAGGCTGAGCCAGAACTATGCTCTGATACCACTGTAATATCCCCAACGGGAAATAAACAGTAATACACAGCAAAACAACAAGCAGCTATATAGAACAAAATGCCGAAACTAGAATATGGAACAAGTACACATAAAATACCAGAACGCTAAGCCATTTTATTAATCTGAGAATATATATATATGGGTACAAGAGATAATCAGAACGAGTGCACCTATCCTTGCTCTAGGCAAGTGAAGACCCTCTCAGAAATAGAAATGGCTACAACGAGGCTAACGTCTAGTAGTTCTTTGGAGAAAAGCTGCCCAGTAAGCTATTTCTTCTGATAATATTCTTCCTAGTGATCCCGCCTTTGGATTGCTATATTAGACTGGTTGTACTCAACCTAGGACAAAAATTGAGAAGCAAGTAAACAAGTGCAAAGTGCTCCACCTCTGAAAATCCACCAAATAAACCCTCCTCAGTGAAAACGCTGTCTTTCCCAGGAACAACGCAGAAGCCCAAGAAATACGCTGGAAAAGGGGCCCAAAACTCTCCTGCAAAACCTCTGGCTGAAACAACAACCTCCCAATGCTGAAAGGCGCTGAAACCACCACCAAATCACCTCACAACAACGCTGCACAACAATGACTGCGTCCTCCCTGCTGAAACTGGGTCCTCTCTCCTGGACTGCGCAGTCACTCCAAGGGGCCAGCTCCTCTACAAACGTCCACCCAAAATCCACTGCAAATCACCTACAGAAACTGAAGGAAATACCCCGCGCTCGGCACGGAGCACCAGCGCCAAGCCCAGGCGAGATCTCAAACCAATGGACATAGTCGCACTAAACGATCTTTACTTGAATAAACTTCGGCAACGTCACCCCAAAGTAGACGAAGTCTGTCTCAATATCAATAACATATCAATAATGCCAAATGGAATGAAAACCCCACCTTTTATAGTGCTAGCTCCCTCAAAAACCCTATTTCGTCATCTGACCTCCTCCTTGACACTGCGCGATTTACCTTAGGAGCCTACGTGAGGCCTCCCCTCATGTGTGTGTGGACCCCCCAGAGGCCTTCCCCTTTAAGTTACAACGTTCATCAACTAGGAAGCACTTTATTTTATTAAAGTGAGTTGACCCTCTATTTCTCACTTTATTTATTAATTTAACTAAAGGCGGCAAAACTATACAAAAATGAAATATTCCAATTAGCGGGGCTAATTAGGAATATTACAACGCAGCTCCATCGCCATCAAGAGAGAAGAAAATCCTCCACACAATGTGTGTATAATGAACTCCAAGTCTCTCCAATATATAGGCATCTTTGGGGGTGTGTGACACGTCCTTTAAGACATTTAAGTCTATATTATATTCCAAGCCGACCTAGCACATAAGTGGAATAAATTCAAGGTACATGTTCTGCTCATCCGATCGAGATGATCTTTAGATCAATCTTACACCTCTCTGAAAGAGGAATCCAATAAAAATATCGGGATCGTCATATGCGCTGCACAACCCGGAGTTTGGACCTAGTTGTCCAAATTTAACATATAAGCAGTGTTACACAAGGTCTCGCCCCCCCACCTAGGGATCTAGATTCCTCGCCCCCTCGCGCTTCGGGGTCTTGGGGACTTCTAGGGGGCGTTTCCCCACACCCCCAAAAATCAGGAAACTAAGGGGTGCATCAAGGGGGACGTTTCCTCAAATTTAGGGGTCAAGGGGGCGTGAGGGGGCGTGCAGGGCCCGAAATTGAAAAAAATATTTTTTAAATGGAAAAAATAAAAAAATAATTCAATAAATGATTTTTTTTAGGTTTCATTGTTTTATTGTGTTTCATTGTTAGCAACCGACCCTCAGCACTGCAACCTGAAGCCCTTCGCAGCTCATGCAGTCTCCCGAAGTCGTCACCTTCACAGCTCACGTCACCGCCCCTCACGCCTTCACAGCTCACGCCCTTTCATTGTTTATCGCCAACCCTCACGCCTTCGCAGCTCACGCCATTGCCCCTCACGCCTTCACAGCTCACACCCCTTCATTTTTTGTTGTCGACCCTCACACCTTCGCAGCTCACGCCGTCCCACAAAGCCATCGCTCACGCTGCAACCCCTGTCGCTCGCAAACTATCGGCACTGCACTCCAGCACTCCTCACACTGTCGAATCAACATCCCATCGAGTTGCACACTGTCGGCACTAGTCCACTCTAGCACTCCTCACGCTCCCGCAGCCTGGCACTCCTCACGCAGCCCGGCACTCCTCACGCTCACGCAGCCTGGCACTCCTCACGCAGCCCGGCACTCCTCACGCTCACACAGCCCAGCACTCCTCACGCTCACGCAGCCCAGCACTCCAGCGCTCCTCTCAGCTGGCACTCCAGCTCTCCTTAGCAACACTCTGCCTGTCAGCCTCGGCCCTCTCAGCATTCAGGCTTTAGCCCATCGACATACTCCAGTAAGGATATGCCCACGGCCCCACTATTTTAAATTTTAATTTTTTTTAATTTTTCACTGTTTTAAATTTTAATTTTTTTTACTGTTTTTTAATTTTAAAATTTTAAATTTTCACTGTTTTAAATTTTAAATTTTAAATTTTAATCATAACAGATAATTAAAAAATTAAAATATAACGTATAAATTGTAATTTTAAATTTTAAATTTAATTTTTTTTTAAATTGTTTACAGTTTCTGAGTGTTAAATTTTAAGTTTTCTAAGTTCTTTGAAATGTTGTGTAGTATTTTTTTTAAGTTAAATTAAAAATTTTGTTCTTAATTTTAGTTTATAAATTTTAAAATCAAAATGACAGGCATTTTTTTAATAGTGAACAGTGAACAGTAACATAGTTATAATTTATTGATAACAGTGAAGTTTGAACAGTAACTACTAATTATTATTTTTTTTTCAATAATTACATTTTTTTATTTCAAAATTGAAAATTTTAATTTTTAAATTTTTTTGCAATTGCAGCCTACAAGTTTGAACTATGAGCCAAAGCCAGTCCACTAACAGTCGTGACAGTGAGAGCACCTAAAGTGCTAATGAGTCAGAAGATGCAGAATAAGAAATTCAAAGTAGTCACAAGAGGCCACTAAATTATGAAGGCCCACCAAGAGATCTAGAAAAATTTGCAAAGGGGACATTTAATCATCAAAAACCACTTCTAATATATGCAGCCAGACTTCCTAAAAAAAATCCAAAAGTTGGTGGTGGCTCACGTGATTGGGTTTGCAATATTTGTGGGCATCACTTTGTTGGCAGCTATACCAGGGTGAAGCAACATATTTTAGCAATCACAGGTAAAGGATTCAATATGTGTCTCTCAAAGCACATGACTCCAGCTCTAAGAGAGCAACTTTGGAGGCTAGAAAGGGCAGCCACTTCAAAAGGAATGCTTTCTAGCAGAAATGTTGATCCATCCAGTGCTTCATCAAAAAAGGAAAAGGGTGCTACAGGTTCTGTAGCTGCATCTCGTTCTTCTGGAATGGGTGCTACAGTGTCTGGGATGTACAATGTTCTAGATCGAGATGACATAGATGATGCAATTGGAAAATTTCTTTTTGCCAATGGAATTCCCTTCCATGTTGTGCATTCACCTTATTACAAGGAAATGGTCCAAGCAATTGCAAAAATAGGGCCTTCATATGTACCACCTGGAGAACATAAGCTAAGAACATCAATTTTAGATAAACAAGTGTCTAAAATTAATGTGTAGAAAGAGAGAATGAGACAAACATGGTTGAGGTTTGGTTGCTCTATTGTTATGGATGGATGGACTAACATCCGAAAACGCCCACTAATCAACATCACAGTGACATGTGCAGAAGGTCCATTCTTTCTTAAAGCTGTTGACTGTTCTGGAAAACGCAAGCATGCATCTTTCCAATTTGAGCTTCTTCGAGAAGTTATAGAGGATGTTGGTGTTGATAGTTCGGTGCAGGTTGTGACAGATGCAGCAGCAGTTTGTAGATCAGTTGGGTTATTGATTCAAAGTAGGTATCAACATATTTTTTGGACTCCTTGTGTGCATGCACTCAATAATGCACTGAAGGACATTGGAAAAATTCAGTAGATATCAGATTTGGTGACAACTGCTAGAGATGTGCAATTTTTTATCTGCAACCAACACACCTCCTTGGCCATGTACAAGGCTCACACGAGGAAGGAATTCCTCAAGCCCACCAATACTAGATATGCTAGCTATTTTCTCTTATTGGAGAGGATGTTAGAGGTACAAGCAGCACTACAATCCTTGGTTGTGAGTTCAAAGTGGGGAAGGTGGTCAGAATCAAAGACAGACTCAGGGAAGAAGGTCAGGCTTCAGGTGTTGGACAATGATTGGTGGGCGGATTGTGCTTATTTGGTGTCATTCTTGGGCCCTATTGTGGAGGTCATTCGTTACACTGATTCGGATTCTCCTAGTCTTGAAGAAATCTATGAGACCTTTGATAGCATGTTGGGTCGTGTGAAGGCATCCATTCAATAAAGGGAGCCCTCATCAGAATTCTATACATCCCAGATTCGATCCATCATTCAGTGTAGGTGGGATCGCATGAACACACCTTTGCACATGGCAGCATATGCATTAAATCCAAAATGGTATGTTGAAAGGCCTGGGAGAGTGCCTCCTATTGATGATCCAGAGGTAAAGAGTGGCTTCCTAGCTGCAATTGCAAAGATGTACAGTGAGGAGGAGGGGGCAAAGTTGCGAAGACAGTTTGTTCAGTTTGCATCTCTTAGTGGCCCCTTCAACACACATGGTGCTCGGCAGATCGCATAGATCTAGCCCAAGATGACCCGGTTGGTTGGTGGAGGATGAATGGGGATGGTGCTCCAGAGTTCAAACATCTTGCTATGCATGTGTTGTCTCAGATTGCTAGTTCCTCTGCAGCAGAGAGGAATTGGTCAACATATAGCTTCATCCACTCTATCAAGAGGGACAGGCTTACCTCTAAAAGAGATGAGAAGTTAGTTGTTGTGCACAGTGCCCTACGTCTTGAGCATAGGAAGACACCTAAGTATTTGAAGGGACAAACAACCCGATGGGATGTTGATCCAAAGGATGATGCACAGGTTGATATGGAGGAGAGGCTTGATGAGACACAGATGGGGTTAGTTGGTGTACCACTTAGCATGTATGAGAATCCAAGTGATTCTGATTCAGATGGTGACATGGTTGATCCTGATATATTCGTGCAGCAGCTGGATGCAGAGACTAGTGGGGCATTACCTTGAGCATTTATGCCCATTTATCATTATGATTATATCATTTGATATTCATATGTTATGTTTTATGTTTTATGTTTCAGACATAACTTATTTTCTTTTAAGTTTTAATATTTATGTTTCAAACTTGAGTTGTAAACTTCAGTTTAAACTTTATTTTGAATCTTGATATAATATCATATATGTCATGACTCATATGATATCTTAAACTTTATTTTCATTGTACATTGTTAGTAGTTACATTAATGATTATACAGTTACAAAGTTACATATGAATCTATGATGTATGTTTTAACTTTTAACTTTTAAATTTGTTTCAGTTATATAATTCATCATTCATCGATTTATAATTTTATCATTTATGATTATCTTTCATGATGTAAGTGTATGATGACTATATATACATTCCTTGCAAAAATGAAAAATACAGTTGCATTATAAATATTAAATTTTCAATGATTGATATATATATATATATATATATATATATATATATTTTTAATTTTTATGACCCCGACGTCCCCCCCACGTTCCCTGAAAATTGGTAGGGAGCTTTTGCATAGGTTGCTCCCACGCCCCCTCGATCCCACCTCTAGGGGACTTGGTGGAACATTGCATATAAGTACTAAGTGTAATCATAGAGCCAATGCAACTAGGACATCACCGAGTCAATATAAAAATACTTTGCCCAATCATTACTTATGCAACAAATCCAAAAGCAAAGATAGAAACAATCATATGGAGGGTCACCAGGGCGGGCATTGGGAAAATAGAATGCCCACACATGGAGGATCACGGGAGAAGAGGGGACAAAGGGATGTAATCTACTCCACGAGATCCTCTCTTCTAACCAAAAGATAGAGATGTCAACAATTAGGCTCGTAAACTTTTGATGGATGGCAACTTCGGGCATATCACCTCCATCATGGTCCTTGTCATTTATGTCATGCTTCATGGCCATCATCAGGTTATGATCAGTAGGAAGGGAGACTGATGAGATGGAGAGACACAACAAGCAGATTGCCCATGATGATCACACTTAGGAGAGATGGGGAATTCCTCATTATTAGTGATAAAGTAAGAAGGTTTGAGGGAAGGGTCCACATGGGACTCAACTACAACCCCAGAATTGGGAGGAAAGACAAGGGTCTTATCGATATCGTCGTCATTGGTGTCATAGGTTGGGTCCTTGTCGAAACAATTTCCACAAACCTCCCATTTTCCTTCTTTAATATGTAAGTAATCGTTGATATCAATGTTTGAAGGGGCTATGGGATCACCTTCTCCAAGGTCTTCAAAGGGTGGATCATAAGAGATAGTATCCTTGGAAAAGGTAGGGTTAACACTAACTTTACCCTCTACAGACTCACCCTCCCTATCACATGTGCTTTCGGAATTATCATCATGCCTATTTTCATCATGTGGACCCAGGGAGGACCTCCTTTCCTGCTCATCATCTAGATTCCCAAGGTCATGATGATGCTCAATGAAGGCTTCCTCTTGAATGCTTAATGTGAGGCATACTTGAAAATGTCTAAGAAATCCATCAAAGAACTCCTCAATAGATGACATGCTCCTAGGTTCATGATTGTGCAACCATGACTAGTGATGTCCAAAGCGAGAAAATCATCATAAAAAGCCATCCTATTGAGATATACATGTAAATTATGTAGGAGTCGTCAGGGTCAATTTAAACATGCCTAGAAAAATTCTTGCTCCACCTTACAAGCATCGACCTTAAAGTTCAATGAAGAACTAGGGCTTCGTTCTTCCAATGGAGTCGCCAGGAATGATATATCAATGATGTCGTAAAGGAAACAAGACGCACGTCTTATGTCCCTGACAAAGGCGCCAAAAATGTTACCGCTCAAACTAGAAAAGGTCCTAGGAGGGGATCCTATAGAGCAACTACTAGGTCAAGGGGCAACAATGGAGCAATCGCCCACTGTCACCTCAGCTAAAGCTCCCTGCTCTTTACGGATTTTCACCGATGGGAAGAGACTTGGTACAAGAGGAATCACAATGATGAATAGATCAATGATTGGATAAGGAGTGAATCCTAAAGCCTTTTTACAAGAGAAATTCAATTAAATGGCTTACTTGCTTTGGAAGCAAGGTGATAGGCTCTCTAGGAAGGGATTAGGGGATACTTAAGCCTCGATTTGGTGAATATTCCTTCACAAGAGGTGTCCAAGACCTAAGAATCCTTAAGGGGAAGCGGCTTCTATGTGATCCTTGTAGAATTTGATTTACAAAGTTGTGGGACCACAAAGGACCCAAGTGGACCCAAACTAGGTCAAGGGTGAGGACTTGATCAACAAGAGAGGGGCATGACACAATTAAGGAGGAGATTACGATCAAACGACTAATTTTCTTTTGAAATGTGAATGCAATGATCCTTATTGAAGCCACTAACCTAAAGCAAACTAAGGCAATGGTTTTCGAGCTAGGGCTTGGGATATCTTGAGATTCCACAGTCGGAACAACCTCAAATTTGGAGGACCTCTAGAGGACACACTAGCACAGCTCTAGACCAATCTTCATCAATCTTTTATGGCTACAATAAAATTCGTGTGATGCTCTAGATGGCCTTCTAGGTTAGGGCTTAGAAAAGAGGAAAAGGAGGTGTAAAAGATATTCGCTTGGTGATCACCTTAGACTAGACCAGTGTCTGGCCAATTGGGAGAATGGAGTCAAATGAAATCAACATTTAGATATGCTTAATTCCAACCAAGGAGTTCCCTTGCAACTTCGTATGGCCTAAGCAGCAACTAGGTTACAAAGGAAAATTTATAGTATATACTTCTTTATATTGCAAACTATGACTAATCGAGGCAATTCATAAACATTCATGTACCTCTAGGACAATAATTCACCATACTTCAATGATCATATGAAAATCCCTCACAAATACAACCCCAACAACTTCGCATAAAGAGTAGCTACAAAATCCTCACTGTAAAACCCCCAAAACCATCAATTTTATTCTAAACTTTTAATATACATAGATTTAAGCATAAATTCAAATAAATGGAGACTAGCAGTAAATTTAAACTTACATAAGTAACTATTTTATGCATAGAAAAATACCTGGAACAAATTGGGTGACTTATTGGGTTGTGGTTCTCCTCGTGGATGCAGCGAATAGGTTACCGAATCAACCTTTTCCTCCCAGCCAATCTAGGAAACAATCCTAGACCCAGCAGATAACTCTTCTGCCCCCATGCCCAGAATTTCAAGAACAGTGAGTCTTCCTTTAGAACAATTCATACCACTCACTATTTCCTTACACAATAATGCATAATTAGCAAAGGAAAACCTCCTCCTCTCCTTCACATTCCTCACCTTTTATAACTTTTCATTCACCTCCTCTCATTTATGTAGATGTTATAGTCATTTATATAGATATTGACTAAGTCATTTATGGAGATATTATAGTCATTTATGTAGATATTGACTTTGATTAATTATTTTAAGATTATTTTTATTATTTTTTTTGTTTTTAACTTAATTAAATTAACTTCATAATTTTAATCAAATTATATTATTATTTTATTTGTCCACTCACAAATAATTTGTACTAAATTATATTTTGTTTTTCTTGATTAATGCTCTACGACGCATACGCATATAAGAGCGGTATACGTGTTAAGTATCTAGCTTGATATTTCATTATATCTCGACGAGATAAAATGCATTGTGATATTCAATTAGTTACCCTAACTTAAATATTCTCAATACTGGTAGGTATGTATACTAGTGCGGTGTATGCAATATATGCATGTGTAGCTATCATATGCATACGTCGTATACACGCTAATATTATTTTGCTTATAACTTTGAATGGGTCATTACATACTTCCTCCCTTCGGAAAACTTCGTCCCGAAGTTAGGGTTTTATATAATCATATCAATAATTGCGTTTAGAGATTAGGGCGATGGTGTAGGGTTTGTACTTTAAGATTGACCTTTTGTTTGAATATGTATGTAATTGTAATTTAATTGTTACTTTCCATCTCAACCGAGTCTCCAAGCTATTCTACAATCATCCTATCCTTCCTAATCTCTTCCGCTCCCATCCTATCCGTCCTCTACAAGAATATGTCATGCATCAGTTTTACTGATCTAACCATTCATAGACCTTAAGGGTGTCAGTGTCGATTACGTCGACCTGATTTACCAGTAAGCTTCCAGCAATCATCATCACAAGTCTAGGGGAGTGTGACTCGCACAGTCCTCCCATGACTCCAGGTTTTGGAGGATAAACAGTGGGCAACACCTCCACCCCTCCTAGTAGGACCAGGGTCAACACCCTATCATAGAATATCATGGAGTCTCAACTGTTCTTGGAATTCTGTCATCACGTGATTGATTCGGTAACGATGTGTTCTGCAAGGTAAACACTTGTACACAATCTGCAATGTAAACACTCGTACACACATTACAACATATGCATCCATATATTCAATACAATTTCTCGCTAGATAGCAGCTCCTGTATAGTTCATACTTGTTGCCATCTATGATACAATGTATTTAGCCATTTTCAGTCTATATACTAATATGTTTAGCTTTCATATTTAAAATGTAGTTACTCTTCTATTTCTATTCCTTCAATCATATTGAGATG
Organism: Pinus albicaulis; assembly: GCA_034641835.2. Lineage (NCBI taxonomy): Eukaryota > Viridiplantae > Streptophyta > Pinopsida > Pinales > Pinaceae > Pinus > Pinus albicaulis. Next base: position 574,743,271 of record CM076579.1, read on the forward strand.
CAAAAATGAAACGAATTGATAGTTAGCCTTATTTATAACATAATCTATGATCTAGATCTCATATTCCCGCAATGTTAATTTAAATGACATATTTCATATGGGTATCCATGCACTAGTAAAGTTAAGCAAATAGCATATATCCTCTATCAATAGAGTTAAGTAACATCATATCTTTATGGGTATCCATGTACCAGCAAAGTAAAACTCATCTTTACGTGATATTTCAAAACAGGGTCTCAAGTATCAAAATAGAGTAGTCATATACATATAAGGTTTCCAGTTTCTCAAAATTTAGCATAAGTTGGGGTATTCTTGGCATATGGCCTCAGCATCTTCCCAAGTTGTTGATCTCAGACTATATTTGTCTCACTGGACTTTAACCTGGTCAATCAGTGGGTTCCTGAGTTGTTGAACCCTACGTTCCGAGTAAATGAGAATATCGTCCAGGAAGACTTGCACAAATTGATCGAGACATTTGCGGAGAACGTTATTCATAAGGTTCATGAATACCACAGGTGCATTGGTTAACCCAAATGGTATCACAATGAATTCATAATGCCCGAAACGAGTTCGGAATGCAGTCTTAGCAACATCACTTTCTTTAATCCTAAAGCTGATAATAACCTGATCACAGATCGATCTTTGAAAACACTGCAACTCCTTTCATTTGGTCAAAAAGATCGTCAATGCGAGGCATTGGATACCTATATTTTACAGTGGCCCGATTAAATCTTGATAGTCCACACACAGTCGTAATGAACCATCTTTCTTCTTGACAAAGATTACAGGAGCACCCCAAGGTGAAATACTGAGTCGAATATGCCCTATATCTAATAGTTCTTTCAACTGTATTTGTAATTCTTGCAATTCAGGAGTTGTCATTCTGTAAGGTGTTTTAGATATTGGTTCCGTACCAGGTTTCAATTCTATTGTGAGGTCTAGCTCTCTTTTAGGAGGTAGTCCTGGTAATTCCTTTGAAAAAACATCCAAAAATTCTGACAGAATCGAATAATGTTCTAAGGATGGTCCTTTCTCTTTGCTTACTTTTTGAACTGCATATACCTGACAACCTTTTCGTAAGCAGCGTTTCATTTGCATTGCTGAGATGAAGCGTAAGGCTACTTTCCTCTTAATACCTTGGATTTGAATTGTCTCTCCCTCATCATTCGTGCAAAGTATTGTTTTCCCGAAACAGTCTACCCATGCTTGATGTGACTCTAACCAATCCATTCCTATCACCAGGTCGTAAGTTCCTAGGGCTATGACATATACTTTTAGTTTGGTCGAACGGACTCCTAAATCAACTTTGCAATCCTCAACACTTAATTCTACTAGTTGAAGTTCTCCTGAAGCCATTTCTACCTGTCTGAAATCGTTTGCTTGCAAGCTGCCAACCCACATTTATTTAATGTATATGACGAAATAAAACTATCAGTAACACCAGTGTCAAATAAAATTTTGAGTTTTATTCCATTTATTGTACCTGAAGATTCCACTACGGTGGACTGATGTGCTGCTTGGTTGTTGTTGACGACGACATGGATTCTATGATTGCCTTGGGTATTTGATAATGGTCCTTTTCCTGCTCTTTGTGAGATCTCTGGAAAATCACGCTGAATATGAGATCCTCCACACCCCCAACAATCAACCTGGGTTGACCCCCTTGATTTTGACTGTGAATTTCTAGACCAGGAGCTATGTCCCCTGGTGCCACTTCCTCTCCCATTCCTTCCCCGATTACCAGGCCCTCGAGATTTCCAAGGACTGATGTTTGACGATTCGGAAGCTATAGTATTAATGGTCATGGGAGCCCCTGCTCCTACTCCTCTTGGGGTAAGCCTGTTACCATAAGGAGGTGGTCTCGAGCTACTTCCTCTGAAGAAATTTCGAGGAGTCTTTCCTGTAAATCCCTGTTGTGATGGTTCTGCTAGCCTGAAATCCCTGCTGTGATGGTTCTGTTGGCCTGAAATCCCTTTTAATCCCTAGATGCTCTTCTGCATATCGTGCACATTCAACCGCCTCTGCTACCGCTGATGGCTTCCACATTCTTACCATGGCCCTGATTCGAGGATTTAATCCATATATGAAACGCTTGGCTTGATGTTCATCCGTGTCTAGATAAGGAACATATTTTACCAGTTTCATAAACTTTATCTCGTATTCTTCCACGGTCTTACTACCCTGGATTAAAGTATGGAAGGTTCTGGCTTGCTACTCTTGAAAGAAAGGTGGTTAGTATTTTGCACGGAATCAATCTACAAACAACTCTCAAGGAACAATGTCTGATGTGAGATGTAGTTGTTTTTCTAGATTTCCCCACCAAATCAGAGCATTCCCCTTGAGTTGGAATATAGCGATCTTTGTTTTAGCGGTAGAAGAATATTCTCTTAGTGCGAAGCATCTTATCATTCCTTCTAACCATGCTTCGGCATGTTCTCCAGCTCATCCTCCTGAGAATTCCGGGAGTTTAATCTTTTGCAGTTCCTGGGAAATATCTTCCCTATGTGGCTTATAATCATAATCCTTACGCTTTTCTGAATGTCTTTCCTCTAGATGAGGTCGTTCTTCTTTGCTGCTGGCCGGCTGTGACCTTTTTAATGTTTCCAGAATGGCTTCTAATGAGCGCATTACAGTAGTTAGATCAGGTGTTGGAGAAACTGGTGCTGATGATGATCTAGGTGGTGGCGATGGTGACGGTGTTGGCGACGACGATGGCAGAGATGCTAGAGATGGCGATGCATCTCGCTGGCGTTGCCGCCTTTAGTACGTTCTTACCATCGTGGCTTTTCCTAGAATACATAATAAAATTTATGAGAATCGGGTAAATTTTTTTAGACTAACTAAATATAATTTTCGTAAAATTGAGCTTACATACGGGTATAGTTCTTTTGCTATTTTACCTGCAGGCAGATCTTACTGGTACTGAGGTCAAGGAAGGTGGCCACGTGACCTCCTTGTCCTATGCAGGATATTCTATGCATACTAATTCTAGAGTGAAATGCAAGGGTCTTGATAGGTCATAATATTGTTTCATAATATTTGTCTAGAATGTTCAGTCCTAGATGTAAAGTTGGAAGGGGTTTACTGCCTTTATTTTACTGATGACTACAACTAATAACTGGAATTTAGTAAGTTTAAAATTTCATTTCGATGAATTGACATCATGCTATTATCAAACTGGCATCTCTACCAAACTATGCATCAAATGTTCAAATGTCATTTTTAACTTAAGGTTTTAAATAAAATTTGGTTTGTACCTTTTCCCATTATTTTTCATACTCTGCTTTAATCCCTTTCACAACTTTCAATACTATACCTATATAAAATATCTGCTCAATGTGGTCATCATTTTCATCTTGGCTGCATTTATGAGTGGATGGAACAGAGTGAAAATTGTCCAATCTGTAATAAGTTATAATTTTTGGACTCAATAATTTGTTCGAGCCTTTCTTTGCATATGATTCACTGCTAATATCACAGATTAGCTATTAGTTGCAACAAAATCTTAATTCTGCAGTCATTCTTTAACTACAATGAAATCACTGCATAATGAAATGCTTCCATTGCTTTTGCATATGTACAGTACCTTATTGTGATATTTATATGCCATTCAATCTTAACATATTTTGGTTATCTATTGAGGTGAATCTCAAAATAGGCATGATATGAGTAAACCTCTGTGGGAATAATATATATATATATATATATATATATATATATATATATATATAATTCTCTGTTTTGCAAGTGATGCTGGAAAGGCACGCATGTTGGTTAATCTCTTTGCAACATGGCCAAAACAAATTTATATACATATCAAAAGTCCAAATTTGTTAATCTAGGCCCCAAACCATGTTTGCAAAGATAGGGAAAATGGCAAAATAACGAGGATCTTATAATATAATGTTTAGCTCATGAAAACAAAATGAAGAAAATATTAGAGTTCTGTTTAATTTCCAGTTTTCTGGTTTACCATTTTTCTCTTTGTACTACTATGTACTAGCACGATTTATTATTTTCTGCTTTAGAAATAAATGTGGGTTGAATGCTTTGCTTGGAATTTCTAGTAAGGGATATCATGCTTGGCAGTCCCAATGGAACGAAAATTTGAAGAAACCAAATTGCAACAAATACCAAAAAATTCCAGTGAAGGACCTATGCAGAGAGAGTCATCGCACTCACTAAGCTACTGGAAAATTGACCAAAGACAAATGCTTTTGCTAATATATATTTAGATGGGAATTTAAATTAACTTCAAAGTCTACGAAGTGTGGATCCAGTGGTGAAAGATGTGAACATGACTCACCATATGGTTAAAAAATAAAACTAATAATTTTTATATAAAAACCCTATTTTGTATATTTCAGTGAAGGTGCTACACCAGCAAGGAGCTAATCACTCGGTGTTATCACATTTTCGGTGTTGCTACATAACACAGTCCCAATGCAAACTTTGTTTCGGTGTAACCTCAGTGAGAAGAGTTCGATGTAACTACAGTGAAGAGGTCTAGGTATTACAATGGTCTAGGAATTATACTGACAAGGATTATCCAATTCAATGTTATGTTCATAATGATACTACAGTCATGATGTTATATAGGACTCTCGGTGATATTACAAGATGACAACACAAAGATACCTTAGTACTACCACACTGAGAGGAAGTTTCAAAACTCCTACAGTGAGACAAGATAGTTTCGATGCCTCCACAGTGACAAATATCTCGAAGAACCTTTAACAGTCATATATGAAGGACATTTAATTCAAAATAAAATAAACCACACTAAATAGCTTGGACAACAATGAACACTTGTATTTTTCTTTCACTGTAGATGGCTCAAATAATATCGACAGCTAGAAGCTTTGATTATTTTTAGAAATAGAGAGGGCATTGTATTTAGATCAAAGATGAAAAAATCGCTATCGGGATATTATCGCGGAGGGGAAAAAATCGGAAAAAATCGTAATTATCGGGAAAAAATCGGCACATACAAAAATATTCATTTTTTTTCAATTTTTTTAATATCTAAAGCATCTACAGCATAAAATAAATGCATTGACACATAAATATGAAAAAAAAACTAATATATAAGATGTGTAATATCATGTCTAGTGCTACATCACACATAAAACTGAATCCTGTCCTGAATACTAAGTCCTGAGTCTCAAGAGTCAACTCAGCCTCAAAATATCAACAAAAAATACAATAATGTATCTCATATCATGAGTCATAATGTCAACAGTCATATACAAAGGAATGTCAATGCACCAGCGATCATATAACCTATGGTCCTATACTATTGATTTCCTCTGCCCCTCTTGCGAGAAAATACAACAGCTTTGCCTTTCTCTCTAGATGAAGACGCTGGCGGGACTGGCAATGGGCTCTGTCGTGCTCTAGAAGAAAAAAATGAAGCACCAGAACCGGAACGGGAACCTGAACCACTAGGAGCTAAAGGAGGCCGACCACGTCCTCTACCGGTAGTAGTGGTAGGTGGTGTCACCTCCTCCTCCTGCTCCTCCTCCTCCTGCTGCTCCTCCTGCAGCTCCTCCTCGTCCTCCTCCTCCACTACCTCCTCCTCTATCCAATCAGGGGCTGACTCCATGACAGGCCTCTCAGCCTCAACCCTCCATTCAGCAGTGGTGTCAATCGCATCTAAAGAGATGGCCTCCATATCAGGGGTCCTCTCAAGTTGTCTCACCCACAATCTAAGATTGTAGTTGACGTAAACCATGTCATTGAGCCGCTGACCCTCCAACCTGTACAAGGGTCATAAATTAATAAATTAAATATTTAAAAAAAAATATTTAATGAATTCAAAAAATCAGTTCAAAATTTGAATATGTTAAGTGTTTTACCTGTTGCGCCTTTTGGTGTGTATTTTTTCAAATACACTCCAGTTGCGCTCGCATCCTGAAGCGCTACATGTTTGGCTGAGTATTCTAATGGCAAGTTTTTGTAGTTTTGGTAATCTGCCACCGTAGCTCCTCCACCATGCATCTACAAGTTACAAGTTACAACAAATAAGATAAACTTATAATTTATAAAGTTACAAACATAAGAAAAATTTTAAAATAATGAAAATCTTACCTGGCATTTTAGCAGTCCTATCCTGGACAGCCATGTCGAAGCTCAAGGTGCCACCTGCCATTCTGTATACCTCCATCTCTTTGGATATCTCTGCACGTTCTGATGGATTTGGCACCATCTTCTGAACACAAGTGAAAAAGTCATCCATGACCTGAGCATCAAATAGAAAACCACATGAATAAGCAAATGCGGGGTTCAGGAAGAGCCCTGCAGCATGATTGGGACGATGGAGTGTGTTGTTCCATCGATCATCAATCACTTCCCATAAAAGAAGTTGTCTCTGAAACCCATCATCACCCTTATCATCATAATAGCTGCGAACAGCTTCTTTGGCCCTATCCATGGCCTCATACAAGTAGCCCATTGCGGGCTTCTCTCCATCCACCAATCTAAGAACTTTTACCAAAGGTTCACTAATGCTGCACACCTCTTCCACTCCAGCCCAGAAATCTTTCTGATATGACACCAACCTGCAGATGGCCTGTCCCTCTGATTTGCGGCTGATAGTCAAAGCACGCCATTCATCTGAAAGAAACATTCTCTTCAAATCCCACTTAGAATTCAAGAGGGATTGAAGAGAGATGAAAGTAGTGGCAAATCGTGTAATAGCAGACCGCACCAACTCCTTATTGTTGGTGAATGTCCTCATCAAATGAAGCACAGATCCATGGTTATATATAAATTTTGTGATTCTCTTTGATGATTCTACAATATCTTTGACAAAATCAAGCTTTCCGATGTCCTCCAACATCAAATCAAGGTAATGAGCAGCACAAGGTGTCCAAAATATGCTCGGATACCTCTCCATAAGCATCTTGCCAGCTGAAACATAGTTTGCAGCGTTGTCCGTTATGATTTGGACAACATTTTGGGGACCAACCTCCATAATGAACACATCTAATAAATCACATAATAATATTTCATCTTTGACATGTGCAGATGCATCAACAGATTTTATAAACATTGTCCCCTTGGGACAACTGACCAAGAAGTTAAGAAGGGTCCTACCCCTTTGATCAGTCCAACCATCTGACATCACAGTGCATCCTGTGACTTCCCATGATGCCCTTAAGTCTTTCAATCTCTTGGTGCAGTCAGCTTTCTCATTTTGCAGAATGCGCCCTTTAAGGTCATGATATGTAGGGGCTTTGTATCCTGGGCCAACAACAGCGATAGCATCAATCGCAGCCTGATAAAATGGATTGTTCCTCGCAACATTGAAAGGAATATCACTCCAAAGAAACAGTTTGCCCAACAACTTATCAGCTTCTTCCTTCTCCTTTCTTTTAATAAGGGAAGAGATAGATGGCTGTGCCCCGGGAGTGGTTCTAGGAACAAAAAATGAGGAGGCAACTGCGAGGCTGCCTGCAGAAGAGGCTGATGCTGAAGAGCCACTACCACTCTCACGGTCAACTCCAAACCCTGATATTTGACTCTTCAGAGCTGCTTTGCTGACTTTAGTGGTTTCTATTTCTCCCAATGAGTTCATGGCTCTTCTGATTATTTCTGGATTGGTGTTTTTGCAAGGGCCTACTTCATGCCCAGGAATTTGTGCCAGGTGGTATTTCAACCTGTATACCCCCCCTGCCATGTGTTGACCACATAATTTGCAAGTCAAGTTTAATCGGTCAAACCCCCATCAGGTTCACCAAATTCCCAGAAAGGATCTAATTTCCTTGGCATGTTGGAAACTTTGAACTTTGAATGTTGAAATTTGAACCTAGGGCACAAGAAAAATTGCCAATTAAAAAATAAAATAAAAAAATTACAATTTTACATGCAACATTTTGATTTTTTTCACCAAAAAAAACCCTCAACTCAATGCAAAAATAATAGGAAAAAATACATGTTGAAACACAAGCAAAAATAATGGGAAGAACCTAAGAGCACAAGAAGAAATATAAAAAACAAAATTTAACAAACAATTTTTTGCATTTTTGACCAAAATAAACCCTCTCCTCTCAATAAAACAAAAACAAAAACAAAAAACACAACCAAATGCAATCACAAATGATGAAAAATACATGGGTAATAGAAACCCATGGAAGAACAAGAAAAAAACAAAAAAAAATGGGTCAAATTTGATGCCCATACCTGAAAAAACGTTTTGTCGGAGACACTTGGTCCAAATTCGATTTTTGTTCGCTTGGCTTGCAAGAAATTCTTCACTTTTGTCCAATCTTGGGCTTGTAAATCACCTCCTTCCCTCCTTGGCTCTCATAACCCACGTTGTCCAAGTAAAAATGAAAAAAAAAAAACCAAAAATCGGAGTTATAAACGCGCTGTTGGAGGCAGCGACGATAACTTCAGTTCGAATCGCGATAATTTCGAAATAATCGCGATAATATCGCGCTAACGATAATTTCAAATTATCGTTGAAATTATCGCCGATAATATCTTTTGCTTTGAAAAAATCGCGACACTTTCAAATAACGCGATATAAAATCGCCATTTTTTCATCTTTGATTTAGATATAATATTCCAAATGATAACAACTCAAAGAATTAAAACGTCAACAGCTTCTAGGTAGTAAACGCGGAGTCTTCATGGTCCTGTATGCTCGGAACAATTAGCCCGTACCGGCAAACCCCGAAAACCATCAATTTTATTCTAAACTTTTACTATACATAGATTTAAGCATAAATTCAAATAAATGGAGACCAGCAGTAAATTTAAACTTACATAAGTAACTATTTTATGCATAGAAAAATACCTGGAACGAATTGGGTGACTTATTGGGCTGTGGTTGGTGGTTTTCTCGTGATGCATTTAACAAATTACCAGAATCAACCTTTTCCTCCCAAACAATCTAAGAAACAATCCTCGACCCTTGCTGGACCAACGAGGAAACGGCGATAATGTGAAGACTCGTGCTCAAGGATGAACCCAAGACACTTCAGCAGATATCATCAGATATCATCATGTTCAACAGAGTTTTTAAACTCTACTTCTTCTTCTCATCATTTTCTTCTTCAGTCTTCAGATTCTGCAGCCCTGCGGGGATATTGTATAAATGTCACTAGCATGATGAATAAAGCCATGTAACAGGCCTAGGATGTTGGGACTCGATCAGCAAGCGAGTACACCTTGGAGTGTTTTTTTTACTTGGTTAATTATTCCTTCTTTTAGGCGGCGAATAATTTTCTAGGTTTTTTCACTCATTGCATTACCCCAAAGCCGGGGTGACGGCTTGAAGGTTGAGCCCCTAACACATCTTAGTGTCTAGAGTCAATGTATATTACCATGCTAGGTCATCTCTGAAATTTCGCGGAATTTGACTAAGTCTAAGTAGGATTTTTTAATAATTAAAAATTTCCCGCAAAATGGGATTTTTTAATTATTTTCTATGTAATGATGTAAATAAGTGGTCTTCGGAAATGTCTGGGGCGTGTGACCAGTCGAAATTCATCCCCAGAGACCCAGCATTATCCTAGGACCCACTTTGAGGGTCAAAAAATGACTTATGGTCCCTCAAAAGCCGATTTCCTTCTGATGTTGTGATCTTTGAAGTTATATTGTTATTATGCCGAAATTATTATTGAGCTGAATAAAGAAAAGTCTTTGGGGTTACTAGCTTCTCTTGTGGTGCATTCTTTGGTTGATGAGGTATACTTGTTCATTTGATATTGTTATTTATCGCAATCTAGTTGTTTTTCTTTGCATTTGCCTGAAGGCACTATTGTCTAGGGAGGGGAGATTTGTAGCTATCTCAGATCTCCTTTGGACTTGGTATGTTTTGCGCTCTTGTTGTAGCTTGTTATTTTCGATGAAATGACAAGCTCAACGTGGCCTCTATATGCCAAGTTTCTTTTGCACTAACAATTGGTTTGCAGAAATTTGTGTGTTCAAAGGACAAGTTGCCAAGTCCATTGGAGTGTGAAGACTTCTTCGGTTGGAATAAGTCAGCTCCAAGGATATCAGAGGTCTCACAAGTTGTTCAAGCCAACATCTCATAAGACATCAAGAGATTTATTTAAAAGGGGGTTTCATGAGCCTTTTGCTTCTATTCCATCTCTAAAAAAAAATTTCATATATTTTTTCTCTCATTTGTGCGCATATCTATTTTATCTAGCATTTGAGGCTAAGTTATTGGGTTTAAATCCTAATTCTCACTCACTAAATCAACTTTTTTCAAACTGTTCTTAGTGAGGGAATTTGTAACACAAAGTGTATTTTATACTTGCATTGAGTTTCTAACTTTTTCCTTCGCATGCATGTGATTTCCTCTCACATATTTCAGCGATATTTCTTTTGCATGCTAACTCTGTTGCTTGTTTGCCTGTAGGTGTGCTTGGAAGCAATCTAAGTTTTGAAGAAAGGGAGCTAAAGCTTAGGCTAAGGAACACTCTTCCGTTTGGAACCTCAAATCCAAGTTCCGCCTTCTTACTTCACCTCTCTTCTAAAGCCTCATTCTTTTGAGGGATTGTAACCGCCATTCACCTCAAGGCTTTAAGCCTTTACTTTGTAAACATCTCACAAGTAATTTTTTAAAATCTTACACTTGTAACTTTGGGAAAGAGCAAATTTAAAACGCATATTGTAAGCTCTTCCCAATCCCCTCATTTCTATAAGAGGGCCTCATTTTCATTAATAAAGAGCTAACTGTTCTTGAGGGAGCTTGGGAAGTTTTTTCCCATGGTATCTCACCTACTCATTTAGAGGGAGGAAATCTTCTTGAGTGGGTAACTTTCTTTTGCTTAGTTTTTCTTTTAATTTTCTCAAACTAAATCACTTGCATTCATCATTTCATTTGCTAATCTAATTTAGTTGCATGTGAGTAACTCATATTTTCATTTCATTAATTGCTTAGATCACATAGTCCTCTAAGTTTCCTAGTTTGCAATCTCATTTGCCATCACTTACTTATGTTTTGTGATCTATTTCTCATTGGATAAGTTTCACAATATACTACAAGTAAAGAAGCATAGCATTTCAATTTATGGCAACTTGAGTTATTCTAACTATGAAGCATATTTGATTGAATCATCTTCATCTTTTACACAGCACTTGCAAACTCATTTCCATATCATTTAGGCATTTCACTTTGCATGCTAGACTTGCGTCTCTAAAAATTAACCTCCAACTTAAGTTGGTTGTATAGACATTAGGGACCCTCCACCCCTATGGACTCCTCATTGTGAGATCTGAATTTCGGGCGAGGGTGAGGTCTGGGGACAGGAGTTCAATTGTAACATTGCTTTAGAACTAATTAATAAAATAAACCAAGAGCACTATCTCATCACATTTACATTGCAAAGTTCTCAAATTTTATTTTGCTATCTTGACGGTCTAAAGATTCACGTGCAAATATTATCTCAAGAAGCACTTTGATGCAATCATTTTTAAATTCCTTAAATTTTGCAACAAGTTTAATTCTATGGTACTTGGAAATTTGCTTCTACATACAATTTCAGTGCATGTTGTCATTTTAATGATCATTATGCTTATGGATAATTGATATATCTCGTTTCATTGGCAAATACCCTTATTTGGTGTTGCAAATTTAATTGCATATTGTGATCTTGGTCTAACACTCCCTTTGTGGGATTATTGTCATTATATCTTGATTTTTATTGTTGAGCAAGCATTTGTTATCTACTTTAAAGCACTGGTCTATATTTTGAACACGTCATTGAATATTGCTCATATACTTATATGCTTGTTTACATATTGGAAATCACGTCATCTTTGATAAGTAATTCCTTCTAATCAATTCTCCTAGAAATCTCACATCTTTAACTTAGTTTTCCTTTAGGGACCACCCCCCTTAGCTAACCTAGGGGATAGCTTAAACGGAGAGAGTTGGGAATAGGTGACAGCCCCTTCTCTGAGTTCTTTGCCACCAACCACACCTGTGGGGTTGAAGGCTTTTCCTCATCAATCGTAGGTGTATAATGTAAGCGATAACAGACCCAAAATAACTCTTCCGGCCCAGAATTCCAAGAACAGTGAGTCTTCCCTTCAGAACAATTCATACCCCTCACTATTTCCTTAGACAATAGTGCAGAATTAGCAAAGAAAATCCTCCCCTTCTCTTTCACATTCCTCCCCTTTTATAACTTTCATTCACCTCCTCTCATTATGTAGATATTATAGTCATTTATGGAGATATTATAGTCATTTATGTAGATATTGACTAAGTCATTTATGGAGATATTATAGTCATTTATGTAGATATTGACTTTGATTAATTATTTTAAGATTAATTTTATTATTTTTTTGTTTTTAACTTAATTAAATTAACTTTATAATTTTAATCAAATTATATTATTATTTTATTTGTCCACTCACAAATAATTTGTACTAAATTATATTTTGTTTTTCTTGATTAATGCTCTACCACGCATACGCATATAAGAGCGGTATACGTGTTAAGTATCTAGCTTAATATTTCATTATATTTCGATGAGATAAAATGCATTGTGATATTCAATTCATTACCCTAACTTAGATATTCTCAATACTAGTAGGTATGTATACTAGTGCGGTGTATGCGATATATGCATGTGTAGCTATCATATGCATACGTCGTATACACGCTAATATTATTTTGCTTATAACTTGGAATGGGTCATTACACTCACGAACGAAAATATTCCATAGACAATTTATGAGACAAAATTACAAATAAACATGAAAACGTACTCACAAGCAGGATTGCGGGGGAGCGGCTCCTTCTCCTCGAACCCGCCCCCGAATCGCGCTCCCTTCGAGAGCGAACCAGGCGCACGCTTTCGTGTTAATATTTGTGTACCAGAGAACAAGTGGTTCCCGAAGGCTTTGATCTTTGGCCTTGGGAAAAGTGTCCAAATTTATTTGTACTTTTCTCCTAAAGTGACTTTATAAGTGGTAAAGTCAATCTAATTTTAAAGTGACTTTATAAGTGATAAAGTTACAAATCTAATTTTAAAGTGACTTTATTAAAGTCAATGAAAAATTAGAAAGTGAAAAAGTGATTATGGAAATAAAAGGTTAAGTGGGTCTTTATTTAAGTGGGTGTGTTAAAAAATAGAAAGTGAGAATTAAATGCACATTTATTCTCATCCCTAGATCTAAATGAATCTCAACCATTAGATCTTAGGGTTACCCAAAAGGTCACTTAGGGTAAAAGGAGAGGAGAAGAGGAAAAGATCACTTCAGTCTTTCATGAGCTATTGAGAGAAAGAGAAGGAGAGCAAGGAGAAAATTTCTGAGCAGTGAGAAGTTGAAGGAGCGCAACAAGGAGACTTCAGCAAATCCGTACAACAACTTAGTGGCACAAATCCCAAGGCAAAAATCAGTACAGCAAGAGGTTGGCACAATTTTCGAAAAAGGAGGTACAAAATGGGAGGAATTCGTACAGCAGCTTTAGCACAAATTCCAAGGCAATTTCTGGGCACAAAAATCGAGGAGAGGCACTACTGTTATTTCGACACAGATTTTGAGAAATTCATACAGCAGTGGCAACGCAGTTTTCGAGGCAGATCACATTTTTCGAGGAGGAAGTACAGTTGCACTTTTCGTATAGTCCATACAGCAGTATGGTCGTACTGCAGAATGTTGGGCACGATTTTCGAGGGTAACAGTTCAGCATTTAATGTTGTCATTAATGTTGTAAAAATTTTGTTTTGTGAGTTTGCTGGTTGGTATGTTTTCCGAGGCAATGTGCAAGCACGAAAATCGAGATAAGTTAAATTTGTGGTTGCTGGAATTTTTTACCGTGTATTTCAGTTCTCTGTAAAAGCATTTTTTTCAGAATTAAGGAAGAGCTCTCAAACTGGTTTTCCCCAAGAGTTGTAGGGGGTTTTTCCAGGGTCACATTGACCAAAAATCACTGTGTTATTTTCTGTGTGTCGCTGTCATTATTTTCCTGTGTTTTATTTCTGCATTTTCAGTCATTGCAAAAATCTCCAAATTTGTATTTTCAGAAAATTCAGTGATTTCCAAATTTTAGTATTTATGTCATGTTCAGATTTAAAACTATATGCATGGAGTGATAAGGAAAATTGATAACCGGAGTGGGGGTGAAATTTCTACATCCCGAAATCGCTCCCACATGGGAGCGATTTTCGGGAGAGAACCAAGGAGCGAAATTTTCGCTCCCCAACCTTTTTTGCAATTTTTTTTTGCAAAAAAAATTCCAAATGCAAATTTTTTTCAAAGAAACAATAATTTTTGAGTGGGGCAACCAAATAATCAAGCCTATGGCCCTAGTATTGATATGCAATTCATGGTAATGTTAAATTCTTAAAGTTAAAATGGCATTCTCCTTAATCTTCATTTTCATCCTTTTACTTAAATTTTTAACATTACCATGAAATGACTCAAGATGTTTGAGAGTGGTTCCGACCTCATTGGATTTCATATGGAGAAAGTAGAATTTTAGAACTCATTCAAAATCCAACAGACTTATCAGTTTTTCAGGATTTCAGGATTGGGGGGATTGCAATGTTTCCATTTGATTTTATCATGTATTAGGGTATGGAACTCGTATTAATAAAAAGCACCAATCCCTCTATGTACCTTGATGTTAGTGACATTGGTTGTCGAACTCCTCTACCATGACCCTACTAAAAATGTACCCATCACTCAAACAAAATCTTGACTTGACATGCTATGTTTTTTTAATCTTACGTTAATGCTTAGAGGGTGATATCAACGACAAAGATCCCTACACAGATCCAGAGGTAATGACAAAGATACCTCTGGATATTAATGCTTAGAGGGTGATATTAATGACAAAGATCTTGATTTTCCAACAAGACTAAAAAATTAGACATTTCTCGTGGTGGAAAGAGTCCCAAGCATTAGTTATAGATAATAATAGATTTACTTGTCTTTTCTAGTTTCTAGTAGTTTTTATAACTATTGACTCTTTCATATTTATTATGATATTTTTTGTAAACAATATATGACAATTTAAGTTTGAAGTTTGAAGTTGGCAATTATAACTCATTGGTAATGAATTATGAATATGATGCTTTGTGAAAGTTGAAAGTTGTTTCATTTCATTTCATTTTATAACATTCCATTTCATGTTAGATATTCTTTGTTGTAATGGTTACACTTAGCTTACAAGTACATATTTGGTGAACAAAGATGATTAATGTTATATATTGAATTTTGAAAGCTTGAAACTTTAAGATTGATGAATCATGAGACTCAATATGTTGTATGTTACTAACTTGTGGACATGGTTGATGAAGATTATAACTTCTAGATGATTGATGTTATATGGTTCAATCTATGTTTTTATGCTTTTTTGTATCTAATTCATCATTCTACATGCCCTAGACAAGCTATCTTGAAGTGACGAAGAAGAGCAGAAAGTTGGGTGAATATTGGTGTCGAAAGTGCATCACTTTGATGGACAAAAGTGACTGCTAGCCTGGCAGATTGGAGATCGGGAATTGGCCAGCCTAGAGAGCAGATTTGGATCAGCCTGTGTACACGCAGCAGAAGTGACTTGCAGCAATGTTAGGTGGCAGCTCTCTTGGAGTCTCAATGTGTTGTCCTTTGAAGGACCATGGAGCAGCTAGTGAGCAGTACGGGTGTGAAGGACCGGCAGGACAAGATACAACAAAAAAGTTGCAACGATGTTTGTCATTGTATCTTGTATACCATAGATTGTTGTATTATTCAATTTGTTTAATAGAACAAAGATTGGTTTGTACATTATTGTACAATTTTGTTAAAAAGTGTGTATACTTGTGCATATGTCATTCACTGCTTTAGATTTTCCGCTATGCAAAGTAGTTTTGGTTGAGATTCTTGGTTTGGTAGCGTCAATGATTTTAAGACTCTCACCTAGACCCAAGATCGTGGAAACCATTGCAGCATGACATCGAACCTAGGGCACATTGGATTGAGGCCCCATGGCACATTCCAGCATGACAGACATCATATTTCAACACAAACAAATTACAGCATAACAGTTAGCGCGGACAACACAGTCAGATTACAGCACAACACAACAATTATCGTTTTCGGTGGAGGCACAACACGACAATTATCATTTTCGATGGAGGCATGATGGTGTATTCTTGCACGATGGACAACACATTCCATAGCATTACCTCAAGAAACATTTATAAACTATGAACATTTTCTATTATAAAAGGTTGTGTTGATGGGTTAATGCAATGGCCAACCAACACCAAATTTATTCGGCGTCTCTTCCTTTGCGTCACATTTCAAATCTTATCGATTGCGGACAACACATTCAGATTACAACACAACACGACAATTATCATTTTCGATGGAGGCACAACACGACAATTATCGTTTCGATGGAGGCATAATGGTGTATTCCAGCATGACGGACAACACATTTTGTAGCATTACCTTACAAAACATTTATAAACTATGAACATTTTCTATTACAAAAGACTGTGTGAATGGGTTAATGTGATGGCCAACCAACACCAAATTTATGTGTCGTCTCTTCCTCTACGTCAAATTTCAAATTTTATGGATGAAATTCAGAGAATGCAGTGACTTAGGCTAGCGATAACATTTGTCAACCGTACAATTTTCCGTCTATACATACAATTTTTCATTCGTGCAAGCGAATCCCAGCGAATCCGTATCAGACCCGAGGATCCGCGAATCCAACCCCTGTGCCTCCCGAATCTGGTAACTTAGCCAAATCATCATCTTCCACTTTGACTCCAGCGACTATAAGTTGATCTCGTATTTGCTTAATCTTTAAGCAGAAATATGCAACAGTCTCTCCCTTTTCTAGCTTTAGGAACTTTAATTTATGTTTCAAGTATATCTTTTGAATTGTTGCAGACTTCTCATACAGACTAGAAAGTGAATCCATACATTGTTTTGGAGTCATTGCAGCTGTCATTACCCCCAGGACATTATCCTTCACAGGATCAAATATAATTCTCCTTGATTTTGCCTGGTTTCTATCAAAGACAACACCCCAACAATGGAGGTAGGGCGCTCTAGTCTAGAATTGATAAAGTGGAGCAATTCTTGCTCTTGAAGGATGTTAGTGATCCTCATCTTCCAAACATGGAAGTTGGAGGACCCTTCCAATCGGTCTTCCTTCTGAACAGCAGTGTAGGAGGAGGCCATAACTTAGCCTACAAATAAACCTTGTGTAGATCTAGAAAAATAAGCCTTTGATCTATGTGGAGTCTAAATGCTACAAGTCGAAGCTCTACACGCCTTGCTCTGGTACCATGTAAAAATTTTCTTAACTCGAGATGGTTGTTGTCCTATGTTTCTTTATCAAATAACTCAAATCTTGAATTACTTCAATAATAGAACTAAAATTTTGAACTTGTAGTAGTCACAACAGAAACAAACTAACTTTTAAAGTACACAAGAAATTCTGCTCTTCAAATCAACTTATTGTAAATGATCGAAAACTTATAAAGACACCTCAAAACTGAGGTTTTCAACCCTCTAGACACTCAGATTTGCTAGATATGCTTGTGGTTCACTTAGATTTTCACTCAGATTTGCTAGATCTGCTTGTTGTTCACTTAGATCTGCACTCAAATTTGCTAGATATGCTCATTGTTCACTTAGATCTGCACTCAGATTTGCTACATCTGCTTGTTGTTCACTTAGATCTGCTAGATCTAACTATTAGATATGAATGTGAGTACTTTAATTCTTTTCAACTCTTGGATCTGAATATCAACATTCATAAGTAACTGAAATAAAGTGTAAAAATACTGATACACATCAATACACAAGATTTATCCTGGGGAAACCCAAAAGGGGAGAAAACCCCAGCAAACACCTTCTTACTTTATTGCTCTTGAACAAATTTGCAGGTACAAAACCCTTCTTGAGGGCACTACAGTACAGCTCGCTAGGAGAGAGGATGACTAGAGACAAATGAAGCCTTAACTGACTTGAAACTTCTTGCATGCAGGTGCAAATGACTTAGATCAACTCGCCTTGAGCCAAAGATGTCAGATCTGAAGCAACCCGGACTAGATCTGTTAATTTTGGACAACTAGGTCCAAACTCCATGTTGTGATGCTCAAATGAAGATGCCAATATTTTTATTGGACTCCTCTTTCAAAGAGGTGCAAGATCAATCTAAAGATCATCTTGATCCAATGAGCAAAACATTTATTTTGAATTTATTCAAATATGTGCAGGTCGACCTGAAATGAAATGTAGGCTTGAACCCCAACAGTTGTGTCACACACCCTCATTGATGGATATAAATTGGTCAACGTTGGAGGACATTTTCACTCATCCATCACATCACATTCTCTCTCCTCATCTGATTTGTTCGAGCATCTATTGGAGTCTCTTCTTCACTCACATGTGGGAAAAATCAGCAGCTAGGGTTTCGGACTGTCTAGGGTTTCAGACTGTCTAGGGTTTCCAGCGCAGAAATTGACCAGCGTTGACTTTGGTCAACGCTTGGTCAAATTGACCCGAAACTCTCCCAAAACTTCAATTTCTCTAATCCGCATTTTTTTGGCACAAATCCCGAGGCTAGACGTTGACTTTGACTTGGTCGCGTTGACTTTGTTGTTGCTGCTATTTGCGTTGACCGTTGACTGACAGCGTTGACTTTCATTGACTCTTGGGGTTGACTGATCTGGTTGTCCTAGAGGGTTGTGTGACACTTTTGGTTGGCTGACCGTATTGAGACTTTGCTGGTTGAAGCATCCTGTAGACCGTCGTAACGCACCAACACACATATTTTTTGGCTTGTCTTCTGCCGATCTACTAGTATGTTCTATCAGCATTTTACTTTCTTGTTTATGTGATTGTTGACTGATATTGGGATAAAAAGTAAAGTTGCATCAAGCATAGAACATCTACAAAAATTTACATGGTATCGGAGCTGAGGTGAAGACAAAGCCCTAGTTTGTAGCAATCACCGAAGAAGAGCATGGGTTCCTCAAACTACAATGGCTTTAAGGCTGATGACAAATTGACTGGGAAGGAAGACTTCCATGCCTGGAAGATGACGCTAGATCTTAATTTGGAAGACCCAGATGTCATGGACTATGTGCAGGGTAAAATCCAAGAGCCTCCATCCATTGCAACTGCTGCTGCCAAATCAAAGTACAAAAAGGGTTAAATCGAAGAAACGTTGATGATCAGGGACTCAATTCATAAGAGTCTAGTTGCCTACATCTCTGAGCTGGGCACATCCAAGGAGATGTATGATAAGTTGGGCAACATGTTCAATGCCAACAATGCGAATCGAGTCATATTCTTCAAGAACCAGTTGAAGAATCTGAAGAAAGGCAAGGATGAGTTTGTTCAATCATATTTTCTGAAGCTGACCGAAATCAGGAATAATCTTCTGGCTATAGGGGAGACAATAGCTGATCGAGAGATGGTTCTCACCGCACTTGGAGGTCTCTCATCCGAATGGCATGTATTCAACACCACCATTCTCAATAACAATGTTATACCTAATTTTGACGAAGTACTATCAAGATGCGTACAAGAAGAGACAAGGATAAAGGAATATGAAAATGAAGGAAATGCTGCCTTCACTGCTCGTACTAAGAAGAAGAACTTTGGTGGTCCGAAGAACAAAGGAAGAGCAGGGGCCCAAGGAAAGAAAGGCAAATGTTACACTTGCCACAAGCCTAGACACTGTACTAGAGAATGCCCTTTCAAGAAGGATTCTCCCAATGATGATGACAACAACAACAATCGGAGGAATGGCAATCAAAGGAGCAACAGGTTCAAAGGAAAGAGGAAGGTTTCTTCTAGTGGAAATGGGCAACCTTTCAAAAGGTCGAGAAATTCCAAGTATGAGGAATCAAATGTTGTTAATGATAAAAGAAATGAATACATTATTGTATCTGCCCTCTCTGCTGCATCTCCACCCAACACTATGGATGTCTGGTTGATAGATAGCGGTGCCTCAAGGCACATCACTGGGTTCAAGGAAGCACTTTCTGATATGGTTGAGAAGGATGTTAATCTGAAAATTATCCTTGGAGATAATGCCACATATCCCGTGAAAGGGACAGGGACTGTGACCCTCCACTTGTCTCAAGGTCAAGTCCTCCGCCTGCAAGATGTACTATATGTACCTGATTTGAAGAAGAACCTTGGGTCTATATCGACCATGGAAGACAAAGGTTTCAATGCGGCATTTGTTGATGGGAAGGTGCGTATCTGGAAGAATAGTTTCAAGGAAGCTATCACGATTGGGTTTAGAGTTGATACACTCTACCAGGTTGGAGGAAGTCCACTGGGAGCGATTTCATGTGATACTATCCGACAGACTGAACTATGGCACCGGAGGTTTGGACACCTTCACTACAAAGCCCTTCCCGAAGCAAGTAAGGTCATGACGGGGATGCCCAAGTTCACAAATGATCATGAAGGTGTGTGTCAGGGTTGTGCCGAAGGAAAGCATACAAGGGGACCTTTCCCCTCAAGTGTCACAAAGACATCTGATGTCTTGCAATTGATACATTCTGATCTGTCTAGTATGCTGCCCATGACATCCTTGGGAGGATGTTCTTATTATATGACATTCATAGATGACTTCTCTCGCAAAACCTGGATATATTTTTGAAGAAGAAGGATGAGGCTTTCATGTGGTTTTGTATCTTCAAAGCCTTGGTGGAAAATCTGACAGGGAAGAAGATCAAGATATTGAGGACCGATAATGGCACTGAATATGAGATGAACGAGTTCAAGAACTTTGGCAAAGAAGCTGGCATCAAGAAGGAGACCACAACCGTCTATACTCCTGAGCAGAATGGCGTTGCTGAACGAAAGAACAGGACCATTGTGGAAGCTGCACGCGCCATGCTATGTGACCAAGGTCTTTCGAAGTTTCTGTGGGGAGAAGCTGTGAACACTATTGTGTACATACAAAACCGATGCCCACATTTTGCTCTGGACTCCAAAACTCCCGAAGAGGTTCTCTGGTAAGAAACCTGACGTCTCACATTTTAGATTTTTTGGACGTCATGTTTATTTTTCATGTGCCGAAGGAGAAGAGGAGCAAGTTGGATGCTTCTGGGAAGAAGGGAATGTTTTTGGGCTACAACGAAACTTCGAAGGCCTATAGAGTCTATGTGTCTGGTCAAAGAGAAGTGGAGATATGCCACAATGTTACTTTGACAAAGATGCTTCTCTAAGGAAAGTAGTCAATCTTACGAGATCCGAGGAAGATCATGGAGCAAGGCCTGGAAATCAAGAAGAACCGAAGGATGAGACAATGCCCGATGTTGAAGGACCAATGGACCCAATTGATCCACCTCCTTCAATGAGGAAGAGACCATCATGGCTCATGGACACTCTCGAGGATGCCAAGGGACATACAGCCCCAAGGGGGACATTCTGTGAAAGCAAGAAGCCGAATAGATACCAAGGGTATCTAGTAGCCATGAGTACAATCGTACAATCTGACCCTGGATATTTTGAAGAAGCCGTAAAGCATCAAGTCTAGAAGGATGCTATGCACAAAGAATATGAGTCGATTATGAAGAATGGTGTCTGGGATGTGGTTCCAAGACTGGAGGACAAAGCAGTTGTCACCTCAAAATGGCTCTATAAGATCAAGCATGGATCTGATGGAAGTGCTAAAAAGTTCAAGGCAAGATTCGTTGCCCGTGGCTTCTCTCAAAAGGAAGGCGTAGACTATGATGATATATTTGCACATGTGGCCCGATATACCACCATCCGATCTATTATAGCCCTTGCTGCTACGCAAGGATGGAATCTTCATCAGATGGATGTGAAGACCACATTTCTGCATGGTGCGATAAAGGAAGAGGTGTATGTGGAGAAACCTCTGGGGTTCAAAGTCCAGGATCGGGACACCCATGTCTACAGGTTGAAGAAAATGTAATATCCCGAATAGAAATAAACAGTAATATAATGCACATAAACAAGAAACTACAGCAACTAGAGAGGCATCACATGAACCAGACACAATATGGAAAACGCTGAGCCATTTTATTAAGCACTGAAAGATAAAATGAATACAAAGGTGATCAGAATGATGGCACCTTGGCTTGCACTAGGCAAGCGTAGAAATAGTCTCAGAATATATCGTGAAATGGCTGCTCTCTCAATGACTGCGTAATCTCCAAGCTGCTGGTGGTGCTGCCGTGTTACTGCTACTGCTGGAATGAACCAACTCTTTGGGGCTACTCCCCACCTCGGAAAATTGTGAAACTTTGGGAATGGCCTCTCCGCCCAATACCCAGAAAAACCCAGAGAGCTTTCTGAAAATGGATGACCTCCAAAAATGACCTCCCTTGAGGTACCACGTTGTCCCAATGATAAACACTGGCCCTGAATAATCTGCTACAAAGGATGGCCTCCAACTCTACCAAAATGATGGAATAGGGAAGGGTTGATCCCTTTCCAACTCTCTCGGGCTGAATCCCCTGATAAGCCCACGATCCGGAATCTCCTCCAACAAAGACTAGGTCCTCCCTCTCACTGACTGCGCTGCCTCTGCAAGTGAATAATCCCAACTGTGGTTGCTCCAACTCTCTCCGGTAAATCAAGGATAGAACTCCTCACCCAAGCAGGCACTCGAAGTCCCCTGGGGCTGAGGTTGGGATCTCCGCACAGAGACACCCGATGTGCTGAACAGCACTTGCAAACTTTGCTCAACAGCAAAAGCATGCTCAATGTCAAAAGACAAATAACATAGACACATAATAGAATGAGAGAATGAGGAGCCTCTTTTACTTTTATGCTTTGAGAACCTTGCTCTCACCCGGGCCCCACCAAACTGCGTTGTCCCTCTTGGCCCACGTTGTCCCTCTTTCACTGCGCTGTCATGGGCCCACACTGCCACTTCGTCCTCCTGGGCCCCACCCTGCCAAATAATTATATGCTCAAGTGACTTTAGGGAATGTTTATTTCCTAAGTGTAGGTTGTGTGTCTCATCACCTACTTTATTAACTGAATTAACTTTAGAAAAGAAAAACTAGCCAAAATTAATATTACCAATTAGCTGTTGCTAATTGGGAATATTACAGTCCTCCCTGCCAAAAATTTCTTGTCCTCAAGCAATGCCTGAACAAGCATCCTCTCTAGCTGATGCTCCCAACCGTCGCTGCAAAATGTGCATTGGTCCCAGATGCACCACTGAATCTTCCCTATCCTCTGTATTACCCTGATATGAAGGGATCTCTCAATGCCAGGATCCCAAGCCATCCTGTCCAACATGAAGCTCCACCTGCTCCACTCACCATCCTGCCATGCTAATGAAGTCCCCCACTTCATCAGTGACTCGCTAAAGCCCAATGGAAGATATACATGATCTCCCCATGTAGTATACAGCTCACCCCTAGAGGTTATCGAGCTGTGTAGAGCTGTAATGCTCAAGTCTCCTGCTAATCTCGTAGAGGTACCACCATGCTGATGTTGCGCTACTCTGATCATCAGATACTCCCTGTCATGCGCAGACTGTATCCTCCTCTCTTGAGACCTAGTGGCAAGATATCTATGAGAGACAAGCTCATCCGGCCCAGGCATCGCCATGATGCCAATACCTACCCCTCTGAATGCAGCCCTAAATCTATGCAGCAACAGAGAAAGTTTGCCTTGCCATCCGATGAAGGCCTCTGTGTACCCCCATGTGGCAACCCAACAGTGAACTAGATCACTCTTTGTCCTGAATCCGACCATCATGAGACAAAATGGGCTATCAATCAACTGAATCTTTGCATCCCATAGTCGGACCTACTGCACCATAGCTCTGACAACTGCGGGAATCCATCTGTGCCTCATCTCTAGTCCCTGCTCGTGACCAATATAGAGGGTCCATATATCATGGGAAAATATGATGCATGCTAACCTGCCCTGTGTCTGCCACTGTGTAGTACCGATGACCGCTGGAAGCCAAATGTGACAAATAGCCACCCCCTGAATGCAATCAATAGATGGATATCTGATACTCGCAATTGACTCAAGGTATGTGGATCCCTCTTGTCCCTGCCAACCATCTCCACTGGGTCTGCCATCCACCCTCTCGATAATGTGTCGATACATTGTCTGGAGCCCAGACACATACTGGGATGCTACCTCTGCTGTACCAAGTATCCTCTGCTCATGCATGGTCTCGACATGCCCTGAGAAAAGAGTGACGCATGTCCCCCTCATGACCCGCTCCCCAGGCGTAGGCTCAGAGATGACTGATGTGCCACCCCTGCAGAGAATCATCTCATCCCCTAACCTGTGGCTTTCAACTAGCGCACTGACCCAGTGCCACTGCTGAGAAGTATCTCCCCTAGTGTGTTGAGTGTCATCCAAATATCTTGGGTGAGCCTCGCGTACCCCGTTGCTCATGCCCAGAGTGCCAAAGGACAACAGCAGAATTGACTGTGCCCGTGAGTGATGTAGAAGAGGGTCAGGCGCGTAAGCCCCCACAAATACCCTCAAGTATCGCTTATCTGTCTCCCCATCGATCCTGGGTGAACTACCCCCAAAGGTATGCCCGGTGTCCTTGTCCGTGAGTCTCCCTGGAGGCAATACTCTAAGACCCTGCTGTGCAGCACCATACACCCTCGCATACCACCAATCATCCATGTATTCCTCGACATGCCACTGCACACTGAGGCATACCCCTGTACACCGTTGGATACCCCCTACTACTGCTGTACCACCCTGTACCGTCTCGTGCCTTGTCTGTGTCAAGGCACTGGTCAACCCTCGTGTGTTCTCAATGTGATGTATGACTCTCCTACTCCACAATGCAGTCCCACACACTACAGTACACCACCATGCAACTCCATGTCCACCGGTAGTCCACTGCTCAATGCTAGATGCTCCCACACATCCTTGGATGTGATGGCCTAGAGTTGTGTCTCTACATGTCGGACCACCCCCAATTGATATCATCACCTCCACTATCACATCGCTATACCCGCCAATGAATGGATCATCACTCCAAACCCTCCCCGAGGGGTCCGAGAAGTGAATCTCCCTATGTGTCAGTAGTGATACCACCACTGCTCGGCTCCGCTATGACCTCTGTGCCCCACACAAAGGTGAAGAATCCTTGGCTCCATACAAGGCACCATCTAGTGGCCTACTAATGCCACCTCCTCTGACAAGCTCCTGCCAAGGTATGTTGATCACCCTGTGACCCCGCGTATAAGTGTTATACCAAGACAACCTAGGGAGTCTGCCCATAAACTGGTTGGCCACTGGAGCTGACCAAAACTCCTCTAGCGAATGTGCACGCTCAACTGCTAGGCCAACTGTACCCTCCAAGACATAGTCAACCGACCTGCCTGGGAAACGACAAGTAGTCCCGCCTAGATCCCAATGCCAGTCTGGGGTCCCTGTATTCCCAGCACCTGGAACTCCTGCTGAACTACACTCGGGTCCACCACTATCTCCATAACCCACTCCACCGGGTACCAACTCAAAATCTCCCGCCATCCAACCTCAACATGTGGATGCTGCACCCTATGCAACTCCGATCATCTCATCCCGCTATCCAAGTCAATATATGAGATCTGACTAGGTGGCTCCGCCTCTCTCTCTCTAATGGAAAGAGGTGACCCAACAATGCTTCTAACCCCGTCTATGCATGCCTGAAGGGGGCTTCTCTGACACTCCAATGTGCCCTCTAGCTGTACCATTAGGGAATCTAGTCGTTCCCCAATGTGGGCCAACTTGGCCGCTGACTCGACACAAACCACTCTCATGCCCTCTAGCTCCTCATTCTGTAACAAAATAGCCTCTCATACTGATGTGGCCTTCCCTTTCAAAACTAGAAGGTCGGCTCGAAGCTGATGACACCGTTGTGTGCGACCATCATCCAATACCTCTGTATCTCCTAGCGCCTCATCAAAGGTGGATACATCTCCTGGTACCTCACCCATCTATCGTGCACTGCTACCACTCGAAGACTCGGACACTACCCCGGTCATCACCTCAATGGATGGCACTACTGGGGTAGGCTCTACTCTCTCTACTAAGATGTCAACCGATATGGTCAAAGAAATCTCCAACACTGCTGACCCGTGCGTCACACTGGGTGTATCCACATGCTCCCCATGATCCTGTGTGCCCTCATCCTCCAAGTGCGAGGTAGCCATTTTGATGGCTTCCCCCTCCGTTATTCAGTCAAGCTGGAAAGAGGTATCCAGCTTTTCTACCTGATCCCGAACCGTGCAATCAGTGGATCCATCATACGTGGAAAAAGGTGTCCTCCCAGTGGTACGCTGCAACTCTGAACTCTGCATGCTAGACCCCCCACTGTTCCTTCCTCCTTCATCCTGCCTGAGCTAGCAGTAATCTCTGAAGGACAAAGCCACTCTGAAGTTTTCCCCCATGGACTGCCATTCGCGGAAATAATCTCCCATGGGTATATGATCATGCCACCTACCTTTCTCACTCGGTACTAGAGGTAAGAATGTAGGCATCGTGATCCTGGTTGGCCTACTGAAGGCTGGTGGGTGAGTGGCTGGTAAAGGGTGGTCACACTATTGTGAAACCCCTAAAGTCTCCCCAACTAGGGATTCCTGATGGATGCTCTATTCTTATTCTGTTGTTTGAATCTTTCCAACATTCCCTTCTGTCCTTTGGCTAAATCATTTAGGGCCTTAAAAATGTTACCAAAGGTTGCTTCCCCTTTTCTCTTTGACTCCCCCACATTTGCCACCTCTACTACCTTTGGTGCGTTAGATTCTGCCTACCCTCTTTGTTCATAGAAAAATATCCCCACGGCTGAGCCAAGAATGAAGCTCTAATACCATTGTAATATCCTGAATAGAAATAAACAGTAATATAAAGCACATAAACAAGAAACTACAGCAACTATAGAGGCATCACATGAACCAGACACAATATGGAGAACACTGAGCCATTTTATTAAGTACTGAAAGATAAAATGAATACAAAGGTGATCAGAATGATGGCACCTTGGCTTGCACTAGCCAAGTGTAGAAATACTCTTAGAATATATCGTGAAATGGCTGCTCTCTCAATGACTGCGTAATCTCCACCCTGTTGGTGGCAGGTGCTGCTGTCGTGCTGCTGCTACTACTGGAATGAACCAACTCTTTGGGGCTACTCCCCACCTCGGAAAATTGTGAAACTTTGGGAATGGCCTCTCCACCCAATACCCAGAAAAACCCAGAGAGCTTTCTGAAAATGGATGACCTCCGAAATGACCTCCCTTGAGGTACCACGTTGTCCCAATGATAAACGCTGGCCCTGAATAATCTGTTGCAAAGGATGGCCTCCAACTCTACCAAAATGATGGAATAGGGAAGGGCTGATCCCTTTCCAACTCTCTCGGGCTGAATCTCCTGATAAGCCCTCGATCCGGAATCTCCTCCTCCAAAGACTGCGTCCTCCCTCTCACTGACTGCGCTGCCTCTGCAAGTGAATAATCCCAACTGTGGCTGCTCCAACTCTCTCCGGTAAATCAAGGATAGAACTCCTCATCCGAGCAGGCACTCGAAGTCCCCCGGGGCTGAGGTTGGGATCTCTGCATGAAGACACCCGATGTGCTAAACAGCACTTGCAGACTTTGCTCAACAGCAAAAGTGTGCTCAATGTCAAAAGACAAATAACATAGACGCATAATAGAATGAGAGAATGAGGAGCCTCTTCCCCTTTTATGCTTTGAGAGCCTTGCTCTCACCCGGGCCCCACCAAACTGCACTGTCCCTCTTGGACCACGCTGTCCCTCTTGGACCATGTTGTCCCTTTTTCACTGCGTTGTCATGGGCCCACGCTGCCTACGCTGCCACTTCCCTCACACTACCACTTCGTCCTCCTGGGCCCCACGCTGCCAATAATTATATGCTCAAGTGACTTTAGGGAATGTTTATTTCCTAAGTGTAGGTTGTGTGTCTCATCACCCACTTTATTAACTAAATTAACTTTAGAAAAGCAAAACTGGCCAAAATTAATATTACCAATTAGCTGTTGCTAATTGGGAATATTACAGAAAGCCCTCTATGGGTTGAAGCAAGCACCCAGAGCTTGGTACGAGAGGATAGATAGCTACCTGATGAAGTTGGGCTTCACTCGTAGTAATGTTGATCTGAACCTTTACTTCAAGGTTGATAGAGAAAAGCCTCTCATTCTGGTGTTGTATGTGGACGACCTCTACCTGACAGGTGTTGACCCTCTCATTCATCAGTGCAAGAGGGAGCTCGCTGCTGAGTTGGAGACGAAGGACCTAGGACTGATGCATTATTTCCTAGGCCTGGAGGTCTGGCAGAGACCTGGCAAGATTTTCCTTTCTCAAGGAAAATATATTGTGAAGCTTCTGGAAAGATTTGGGATGGTGGACTGTAAGTCCGTATCGACACCGATGGAGCTCAACTTTAAGAAGTTGAGTGGCAGCGCTGCTGGGCCCGTGCTAGCAAATCCTACTGAGTATCGTCAACTCGTAGGGGCCCTAATGTTCTTAGTGAACACCCGTCCGGACGTACGTTTTGCAGTGAACACTTTGAGTCAACATATGGTTGAGCCTCATCACTTTCACTGGGTTGGTGCCAAGAATCTGTTGAGATATCTTCGGGGCACGATAAACCATGGGCTGGGATACACTGCCAGGAGCGTGACACTCCATGGATACACTGATGCCGATTGGGCTGGCAGTGTGGTGGATCGTAAGAGCACATCGGGATGTTGCTTCACACTTAGTTCTACTTCGATATCATGGATGAGCAGGAAGCAGAAGTCGGTGGCTTTGAGCACCGCGAAGGCCGAATACATTGCAGCGAGTATGGCCTATTGTGAAGCAGTCTAGTTGCGAAAGCTCTTCAGTGAGTTGTTCGGGCATGTGCTAGATACCACTGTGATAACCAGAGTGGGATTCGGTTGTCCGAGAATCCCGTGTTCCACAATCGATCCGAGCATATTGATATCAGGTACCACTTTATCTGGGATATGGTACAGCGAGGCGCCATAAGGCTCGATCATATAGGAACTGATGAGCAAGTCGCAGATATTTTCACAAAGCCCCTAGGGAAGGTCAAGTTCCTAACCTTCCGTGAGAATCTTAGTATCGTGGAACGACCCTATTCTGAGGATCCTATTGGACAATGAGCTCTGGGAGCTCTGGGGGGCTTTGGGGATAGCTTCTCGGAGCTATAAGCAACCACAGGGCTAGGATTGTCGAACCTTGTTGGTGTGCTTTAGCCCCACCGTTATGATGATTGAGTTGGTTCACCTCTGATGATCTGTGCCCCGTATGCATCCTACCCATTGAGTTCAAGGCTCATGGGAAGTACCTCTCATTTCGCCAGTGAGGTGGGAAAAGCTAGAGACTAGTAGCAAATACTGATGGACGCATCAGAGATTGTCGTACTCTCTATCTAGGATGGCATGTGTCCAACCACTTGATCTGGGATCAAGTCTAGTGAGGTTTCGGACCTCCTACTGATTTCAGGTCAGATAAACCAACTTCGGGTTGGTATGAGACTCTCTGAGTCCTATAGAGGTTTCAGACCTCTGGGTTGAATCTATCAACCGGGAATGATGTCTTTGTGACTGACCCACCTTTGTTCTGAAATAAAGAAGCCAGCAAAGCAAGTTACGGCAGGATGACGCACGATGTTTGAATTGCACAGGTGGATGGAGTTCTCCCTAGTTGAGAGGGAGTGTTAATTTTGGACAAGTAGGTCCAAACTCCATTTGTGATGCTCAGATGAAGATGCCAATATTTTTATTGGACTCCTCTTTCAGAGAGGTGCAAGATCGATTTAAAGATCATCTTGATCCAACGAGCAGAACATTTATTTTGAATTTATTCAAAATATGTGCAAGTCGGCCTGAAATGATATGTAGGCTTGAAGCCCCAGCAGTTGTGTCACACACCCTCATTGATGGATATAAATTGGTCAACGTTGGAGGACATTTTCACTCATCCATCACATCACATTCTCTCTCTTCATCTGATTTGTTCGAGCATCTATTGGAGTCTCTTCTTCACTCACATGTGGGAAAAAGCAGCAATTAGGGTTTTGGACTGTCTAGGGTTTCCAGCGCAGAAATTGACCAGCGTTGACTTTGGTCAACGCTTGGTCAAATTGACCTTAAACTCTCCCAAAACTTCGATTTCTCTAATCCACATTTTTTGGCACAAATCCCGAGGCTAGACGTTGACTTTGACTTGGCTGCGTTGACTTTGTTGTTGCTGCGGTTTGCGTTGATCGTTGAATGACAGCGTTGACTTTTGTTGACTTTTAGGGTTGACTGATATGGCTGTCCTAGAGGGTTGTGTGACACTTCTGGTTGGCTGACCGTATTGAGACTTTGTTGTTTGAAGCATCCTATTGACCGCCGTAACGCACCAACACACTTATATATTTTTTGGCTTGTCTTTTGTCGACCTACTGGTATGTTCTATCAACATTTTACTTTCTTGTTTATGTGATTACTGACTGATATTGGGATAAAAAGTAAAGTTGCATCAAGCATAGAACATCTACAAAAAATTACAAGATCTAAGCTTGTCTGAAGTAGATCTGAAGATTACTTAGGCGCACTGCAGAAAAATAGACCAGATCTGGGTGAAATGACTGTTGAACTTTGAATGCTTATTTCTAAAAGCTGAGAACTTGAAACCCTAGGCGCTCAAGAGGGATAGGTGCGCCTTGAAGAGTAGATGAAAAATTGCAGAAAATGAACTTGTGTAGAGAATTGCTTTCTCTTGGTCCTTTTATCATTTCTCTTGGCTAGAATGAAGCGCCCAGATCTAACCTTGGATTGACATTGGATAAGCTTCATGATCCTTCTAAAAGACTCCATGGGAGAGGGGTTAACAACTTAATGCCCCCCTCTTCAAATTTTACATTGACATCTTTAATATAATAATGCCTTTATAAACTTGGGCAAACTTAGGCTTTTAGCCTTTACATCATAACATTACATTATAACATCTCAACTAGTCACTAGGACTAAGAGTTTACATGACGAACACTTTTACATGACTCAAGGCTTTTACATAGACATTTTATCACTCTCTCAACCAGCATGGTCCATTCACCTGCAATTACATTTAAGAACTTATGTTCAAGATAACAATAAGAAGGTGGTCTTTCTCATGTGATCATTTAGTACTACAACTTGGACACTTGTTGGAGTAAGCCTAGGAGGGGCCAGGTCCTAAGTAGTCACATCACAACAAGCCAAGGATTCCATCATAGCACTAGCTCACAGGACTTCTTCATTCGCCCTAACCCTTGCTAGACTAAGTCTTGATTGTTGCTCAAAGAGCTCACAAGGCATTGCCTTGGATTTTGCACATGGCTCACTAGGCATCCACTAGTAGCTCCTTCATCCTGACTCTTGTCAAAGCTCACAAGAATTCTACCTTCGCCTTGACTTTTGCAGTGGCTCACAGGATCTATTGATTCTCCAAATATTCCCTAGCTATCCTATTGATTCTCCAAATATTCCCTAGCTATCCTCCACAAGCAATCACAGCACAACATGCCTATAGAAAACTTGGCCTCCTGAAGCCTCTACGTTGTACTACGCAATCCCTATGACGTCAAGCCTCTGACTAGTCTCTGATGAAATCGTTTTGCATTCTGCTGCTAAGGAAATTGTCTCTCCGGCCCTCTGTAACCTCTGCCCGGCCTCTGGAACTGAGAACGGATTTCTCTCTAGCAAATCGAACTGCCCTCTCTTAAGCAACTGTGTAGTCCTCTGCGTTGCCTCACTGGGATAACTCAGCCCTCTTGTTGTTGCCTCTCCAGATCTGGAAAAACTTCCTCCAGATCACTGTCCCTACCCCTCACTCACTGCTTCGATCTCTTGCTCTCTTCGGCAACTGGCTGTTGCTACTCTGGAAATCGATCTGCCAAGGAAATCAAACTGCTCTTGTGTCTTCTCCATCACCACATCGATCTCCTCTTATAATCCACTATTGGAGCACCAACGACCAAGATTAAAACTTAATTAATGGTTAGGATCATTTATGGATCGATCCGTGGGAGTTTCTAGACTATTCTTGCCTTATCTCAATTGATACTGATTAATTAACCCTATTCCCTAAGTTTAGACTTTGGAAATAATTAAAAGCAGTTAATAATCTAATTGAGACACTTCTAGGCGGAATTTCCAGAAACAATTTATGGGTTCTAGAGATCTCATGTATTCTAGCCCCTCCACAAATTTCGTGGGTAGAACGCATTTGATGCTACAAAAACTAACACTCCCTCTTAGCGAGGAATGTGTCCTAGTGCTGCACATCCTGTCATAACACCCTGTCTCTGCATCATCTCCTGTCGCGCTGCTAATGTCTGGCCATTGCTACCCAACAACCACTGCGCAACTCTAATATAGGTTGCATCTGTGTTGTTGTTGACCCTATTGTATTGTTGCCAACATTGCATCTGCACTGCCACTGTATTGCTGCTGCAACTGAAAAACATCCAAAATACTAAATCGACTGTGATCAGTAAGATGCATTTGTCAATTAGTCTTTCGAGACCTGACAATTAGCTACCCCAAAACACTTTTTTTTTCTACTCACTTAGAAGTCCAACCACCTTTGCCATCATTCGTTGTCTAGGAAGCATTAGTGCCTTGGTGAAGTATATGTGGGTTGGGTTGTCACAGAGTTGGCGTAGGACATTAGCAACAATCACAAATGTAGTGACTTAGGCTTTCATGCTAAAAGCATAGACTAGCTATTTATGAACCCCAACCCCACCCAAATGAGCACAAATTGTTTATGGTCCTTTAACAAGTTACTTTCATGCAAATTCAAAACTAATATGTAGGGTTAAAAACACTTTCTAGTTCACAATAGATGAAGCTCCCAAAGGAGTAGAAATGTATTCTAGGGCTAACCATAATTGCATTGGAAGACCAGGGAACTAAACCCAAACAAGATAAGACAAGTGAGTGATTTTATCAACTGACTAATCATCAAGCCAAGCAAAGAACACAACAAGGGTATTCTTGCAAACCCAATGGCCTCTCCTTAAGATCTCCATCACATGGGTCAGGTCATTAAACCGGAATAAGAAAAAAAAAAACCTTGGGTAAGTTGCATATAAGAGTGCAAGGCCAACCCTATGACTCCTACACTTCTCTAGTCCATGTTACCCACCACTAGTGGGTGACCCCATAGGAGAAACTTTGCTCCTAGGTTTGTCTTCAGCCAATAGCCATCAGCCCCGACAGCCACCAATGTCGCTGATATTGTGCCAGTGGACCTCTGCTCCCTAATCCAGTTGTATGTCCCCTCGCCCATCTGTCAAGAGCATATGTTTGTGTTGAAGAATGTAACTAGTTTCGGTCTTCATAATTGTTGTACTCATTTCAATATGTATCTTATGTAACAAATAAGAAAAAGAAAAGAAAAATTATTATTATTATTAAAGCATGGCTTTCATGCTCATTATTGATGGTATTTTGAGTAAAAGCATGTTCTTCGAGCTTCTAGGGCTTGTTAGGTTTTAGGATTTATTGTCATGAGTCAAAGGAGTCAACATCATGTTTATAAGACCCTTTCGGGAAATTTGTAATTGTAAAAAGAATTATTTTTTAGTCTAAACAGTCCTGCAATCTCCAAGAGTACAAGTCGGCCCTAGGATCCTCAAGTCGGCCTAAAGGAGGGAATTCGACCCCTTGAGAAGGCTATAAAAGGAAGAAGTTTGACCTCATTTGCATACACTCACTCACAAGTTCGATCTATCAAGGAAGGAGTTTGATCTGAAGTTGGGAAGCTACATGAAGGAGAGCGAATGTCAAGGAAGACGAAAAAGGACGAAATCTCTTGTTTCTGGGCTCTATGTCTCTCACACGTGTGAAGTTCTGGGGTTTCTGGGCTGCAGTAGGAGGCCAAAATTGCAGGTTCGAATTGCAGGAGGATGAAGTGCAAAACCTGTAGCTGGAAGAAGGAAAACCCTAGTCTAGATCTCGTTGACCTTGGAGAGTTGTCTTACTCTAAGTAGGTCTCGGAAGGAGG
Source organism: Pinus albicaulis (assembly GCA_034641835.2). Classification (NCBI taxonomy): domain Eukaryota; kingdom Viridiplantae; phylum Streptophyta; class Pinopsida; order Pinales; family Pinaceae; genus Pinus; species Pinus albicaulis. The sequence continues at coordinate 574,777,229 of CM076579.1, forward strand.
CTATATTAGGGTTTTCAAGAAGCTGCAAGGACAAAGTAGCTAGTTCGAAGTTGCAAGTCAAGTAGCAGTGTCTAGCAAGTCGAAGTTGCAGGTCAAGTAGCAGTGTTGTAGCTAGCAGGTCGAAGTAGCAAGGAAGAAGCAGGTTGGTACGAAATCCAGAAAGAATTTGAGGAAATGGCTAACTTGGTACTAGGAGAAGGGCTTGGTCTAGGGATTGGGTCATTGTATCTGGTCATTGTATCTCATTTGAAGCAAATTCTAAGAAGGGAAGAGTTTTTGGGTTTTTCCCTTGGAGGGGTTTTGCCCTGGCTGAGAGCCTATATTTGTGTCATCTTTTGTTGTTGTTTCTTGATATTGTTTGATGAAGAGATATAACTAAAGAACATAAAGAAGATAACTAAAGATTCACAAGCAAGTATCAGAATAAAGAAAATAAGAGTAATAAGTTGCTACTTTACATTTTCTAATAGTTTGAAGGTGGGGCATCGAATCCTAAAGGTATGTCTTTCATTGTGCAATCGGGTGCTTATGCGTGTTTTTCTTTGGGCACACTTGGGTATGGATTATTGGGTGACTTAGAAGGAAGAAGGGTTTTGACTATAGTCTTGTTCCCTCACCTTAAATGGGGGGTTAATCCTCAACCCTAGTCCTGTGGGATCTCCCCTATTGGCTTATAGCTTCAGGATGGGCACTACTTGGGAAACCCCGATTTTGGTAGCACAGTCTCGTTTTCCCATTTCATACTTTTCACTCCCCTCCACACATTACATGCCCTATTTCAGCATCTTCCCCCTCTGGGTCCACAAGGCTCTGGTACTCCCCCTCTCCTTGTCCACATGTCTGGGTCAGGCCTAAAATGTTGCCCCGGAGGTTGATGCAAAAAAAAGATTAAAAACATATCATGGCCATAAACAAAAGGAAATAATACCACAAAATACAAAATATGGTCAGGACAATTTATTAGTGTGTGAGCAAAAGCCAAACATGAGCTCTACCCCTTATCATTATGGCCATCACCTTGGTTCCTAGGGCCCCTTGCATCATTATGGAACCCATGCATGTCCCAACCCCTGGTGGGCGATGGACTACCCCACCTTAAGGGGGTATTCACTACTTAAATCATACAAAACATGCTCTCGTCCCCTAGAGCCCCGAGCAGTATAATAAAAGAAAAATCAAGAAAAGGCAAAAAGAAAATGAAGAAGGTCGAGGTAACTCATGTACCACGATTGCTTACTCCTACATCTATAAACCCAAATATGTGGACATCCCTCATCATTACCACCCTTGAGCCCATGGCATTTGACCTTGAGACCCTTGTGTCCCTATCCACCTCATCATTATTCACATGACCCATATCACTTGATGGATGTACCTTGGACATGTTTTTCCCTTTAGGGGTTGGAAGCACCTAATAGGGTTGTTTATTAGCCACTCCTACCCATGGAGGTAACACTATTACATGCTCGAAGCTCCAAATTTGGAAGGGAAATCCAATATGAAATCTCATTTGTGCCCTAGATTAACAAGCTTGGTTCACTTAGATGCACTAATGAATCATTGTACCCGATGGTGAGGAGACACATTGGATCTTATGTGTAATTGGCAAGTGGTTCATCATGGGTTGGGCAACTTAACTAGGGCCCAAGCCCACCAGAGGATCATATTGACACTTGTAGGGGATGTGTTGAGAGCCATGGGTTTCCATCATGTGACAAAGCATTATCTCATGCCATGGGCAGCCTCAGCACCTTTAGCAACTTGTTCACTGCCCCACATTATCCATAAGATGATGCACTTGAACCAGCATTGCCCCCAATCGGCTTAGCAATGATTACATGGTTTGCCAGTTGATCCAAGGCCCAAAGGAGGTTTGTCTCACTCTTGAGACATGGGAGGGCAGGCACCATCTTCAGAGCCCTCATTTGGAGCAGTATGTTAGGGCTCCTTAGTTTCCCAAGGTTGAGAAAGGAAACCAAAGAGGTAATCACAGACCAACTTTTGACTTGGTATCTAGCCCTACCAGATCAGAGAGAGCTCTCTCAAGATCAACCTCACATCCAATGGAAATGACTGGAGAATATTAGGGTTTTAGGCTAGTTATCAGCTTAGTAGGGTTTTTGTTTTAGGTTTTGTTGGATAAGAAGCACCAAGTTAAGGAACTAGGCCAAATGTTCCAAAGAATCAATTGCAGTTATAGAATGAGGCAAGATAAATGTAACTAGTGACACAATTTGAGTTTGTCATTGTAGTGTGGTGAGAAAGAAATCATGTAGAAGAAGTAAATGAACATACATGTATGAATTCATTTACTTAGAAGATAAAAACGTTTACATGAAAATCTCAGATAAAACAGAGTATATGAGGCAATGTATTTTGCTTAAAACTTATGAGATTTAACACAAGAAGAATATAGATGGTTGCTTGAACAACTTGATCATCAAATGCATAAGAGAAATGGAGAAAAACACAGTCACTAACCACATCACAAGGATCCCATAAAAATAGCTGCAACTGCCTGTAAATTACTTCTACAAATAGTCAAGTGCACTAGTTCCAAAAGAGTGTGAACTTCAAATATCCAACCCTCTCAATGACTTGATTCTGAGTACTTAGAGAAAACAAACAAGATTCCACCTCTAGCGGTCGAATCCTGATCCATAGCAACTAATTAATGAACCTAATGACTCATGGCCTAATCCTAGGGAAGTTAAAAACAACTTTCCCCTTTTAAGCTAACTAATTGAGCATTTCTCTCTAGGCATTAATCATAAGATTCTTTACAAAGATGACCATTAATAAGCCTATTAATCATCAAACAACTCATGAGCCAGTTGTTACATCGACCATGTTGACCTTTGACCTCCACTCCAACACATAAACGCAGCAAGTCTAGCAGAAGCACAAAGAGTTTTTGGAAGATGATTTGGAGGCATTCCTGGATGAGATTTTTTGTTGCAAAAGGTATGGTTGGAAAGCTGAAGATGTCTACTAGACAATGGAGTCATCAAGCACTGCAAAAACCTCCTTCTAAACCCTTCAAAATTGAATTGAAAACATACTGTCCAAAAGCGCAGCAAGTGCCCTGAAAAAGTGGCAGAAAGGTCAAAAATAAGCATTATTTGGTCAATTTCTAAAAATTTGTGAACTTTCAAGCATCCCCATGATATCCTTATGCTATTAGCCATCTGCACATGCTTGAAATTATGAATTTGGACCTCCTGAGAAAAAGCGAAGCAAGTACTCGTTGCGTTTTTGTAGGGTGTTTTTTACTGTGTGCACAAAAAAACTAAAAAACCCAAAATTTTGGTCTCCTTCTTCTCTGTTTTCTATCATGCTTTCAAACCACCAATGAAGCATCTGCCAAGAGGTCTAGGATTTTCTTCATTTTGAGTTTCCTTTGGGTTCTTTTGAGCTTCTTCTTCATGTTTTTGACCCTAACCTTGCAAATCATGTTCCTAGCATAATAGTGCCTTGCCATATTTCTTTGCATGGTAGTGTCCTTGTTTGCTTTCTCCAGTAGCTTCTCCAAGTGTACATTTACTCTATCAAGCCAATACTCCCTATTCTTCTCAATCTCAACACTTATGGAGTCAAATGTAGTATCTTGGGCTTGAGGAGAAGTTATAGTGTCTTGAGCTTGAGGAGGAGATGGATCTTCTAGATTCTGTTCCTTCCTAGCCATTGCTCTTGTCTTAGGTCTCCTAGGCTGTGTTTGAACATTCTTTTCTTCCCGCTGCTCAACATCAATAATGGCCTTACCTTTGTCCTTTGTTGCCAAAACACTTGTTTTACTTGCTGATGGAGGATCTTCTTGTGGCTTGCTCTGCTGCATTAGGCTTAGTTTCAATTGTCTATTCTCTTATTGTAAGAAAGCCACCATGAAATTGACTTTGGATAGGTCATCCTTCATCTCTTTAATCTGTGCCTCCTTCTCCTTGATGTAATCTTTTATTGCCTTATCTTCATGTTGTTCTCCTAGGTCAACCATTTCAAGTTCAGGAGGTACCTCTTCTTCATGCTGCAAAGGTGAATCATGTCTATCTCTAGGTGATTCCTCTCTCATGGTTTCAACCTGCACTTCTTCACTGATAACCTCCTTGGGTAATCTTTTTGCTTGAGACCTAGTTCTAGGTTTAGACCTAGGCATCTCCTCTTGTGCCTCAAGAACAAAGACCAACTTCTTACCCTTTTTGTGTGCCCTTGAAATATCTACTCTAGGCTGAGCTTTTGTCATTGATGGCATGCTTGATGTTTCAGCTCCCTGTGGTCCTAATGGTAATGAAGGAGTGGTTGAACTCTTTGGTTAGTTGGAGACTGGTAAAGGAGCAGTTGCCTCTAAGAAAGCTTCCCATGATATATTGACCTGTGCCAGCTGGTGGAGAACTATCACTTTGACTAAAGCATGATGAAATAGGCTTGCCTGATGATTTCTTCTTTTGGATTGCACCTTCTTAGTCATTTGCACCAAACTTCTAAACAGATAGTTGGGTAGGTTTAGAGGCTTGATGGAAGTGAAATGCATCAATAATCTGATACAACACTGATATAACCTGCTAAACCTCCCCTCACAAGTGAAATACTTCATGATAATCTTCATCAAAGGGTTGTACTTGTCCAACAATTGTTTGCTAGGAAAGATATGAGAATGGGACTCCTTGTATTGTGGTTTTAAGAAAAACTTATAATGCTCAAGGTCTAAACCCATCCCCTTGAACCAAATTTCACCTTCATTAAGGATTGTGGTTGCTGAAGATATGATCTCTGCTGACACCATAAAGTTCACCCCTGCAATTGTGACATGATCTCTTTTGAAATTGAGGGCAAATAAACTTGTTAGATCATGATTATAACCCACCTCTTGCACTTTCCTACAAAACCCTAGATACCCTACCTACTCAAATGACCTCGTATAAAATCTGATGAATTGACCTCTTGCATATGAATGGGCTCATATCTTGAGATCTCTCCTCCTTTGAATTTCCTCTTTTCACTGGTGTCTGCCATGTTTGACTTTGCTTCTGACAGGAAACCCTAGTTTCACACAAGAATAGGTAAGGGGACTTGAGTTGCGAAACAGGGGTGAAAACGCAGCAAATTGACGGTATGGAATCGAGGAGATGGGGGGCAAGAAAAAAATCTGAAAAAATTATGGGGAGTAGGGAAGTGTTTTAGGAAGACAATGAAAGTGGAATTCTTCAATTTGAGTGAGGGAAAGGGGGTGAAAAAAGGAAAACACAGTCCTAGTCTAGAAGTGCTGCAATTAGCTAGGGTAGTGAGAGAAAATGATAAAATGACTGAATTTAAGGGTGGAGAATGGTGGGAAATGTCTGATGAGGGATATTTTGGATGTGTAGGCTTAGAAACTAGGAAATTTCTCTTGAAAAGAAGCCAAAGACAATGAAATTTCAAAAATGCAGCAAAAACCCTAGGCAAATGATTTTAATCAATTCTTTGAGGAAATTGACTAAAGCAAGGGTTTGTGAAGGCTCCACTTACTTGATTAAAGATGTTTGAAGCACTGAGATGAAGTTTTAAACCTGTTCTTCCCTCCTTATGCCTCCAAAACAAAAGCGCAGCAACCCTGCCAGAAACGCAACAAACTAATAAACTGAGCAATTGGTGATGGAATTCGAACTTCTGATGGTTGTGGCAAGTGTTACAATAGAAAAGAGAAGCTCTTGAAGCTTTGGAAGGATAGAATGAAGTCTTGAAATGCTTTATGCTCCTTTATAATTCAAAAACTCGATTTTGGCTTGATGAAAACATGACATCATGTGTACTTTTGAGAAAATGACTATTAACTGATTTAACACATGCAGCGTTATTTCTTCAAAAGGAAATGTTACCTTGATTCTTTTTCTTCCCTAATTACTAACTCCCGTGGTGATGACCAAAATGGATGACATGACTCCCTTGTTTGCTTTTGACGATTGATACGATGATGACCATCAAATGTGAATCCTAGACCATAACTTGGATGATGACCCACTGACTCTTTTGATGACCTAAGACAGGGAAAAATGACATGACCATGATGGCTGATGGTGACCTTGAACAAGTGGAGGGAGTAGCAATGATCTAGACAATAACCAATGACCATATGACAACAAAGAGATGTCAAATTTTATTTGAAAATATAACAATTTTGACCCTAAGACCTTATCAATCACATGGAAAGAGTACATTTGATCACTGGTGACTCATAGACACTAACACAGTATACAAGCTTATCATTCATCAGGATACCCATGAGACCACTACTTGTGCCACAAAGCCACTTTGGAGCACCACATGATGATTTACATAGAGATCGAGGGTCCACTCCCTTGCCTATCATTCATGGAGCCCTCTCTCTCCTCATGGCACCTTGAGGACTCAATGGGGCCCTCCAACGGCCCTTCTACATCACGATTTCATCATTTCGGCTCACTTATGGATGCCTTCTTCATCACTTTATTAGCTACTTGATGGGCTTGCCACCAAGATTTGTATTTTGCACATTATTTTATAATTGTTAGCGGCTAATTAGGCTAAATCAAATTAGTAGAGGATCATATAAATAGAGATGACTCTCATTTGTGAGAGATCATCAACATCACTTAGACTTCTCTTGTAATAAGAATTTCACACTTTTTCTTGGATGGTATTGGAGACTTCTATTGATGCAGTTCAATATCTTTGGAGGCCGAAATTTCGATCTTCCTTGGAGCTACTTCTTCTTCTATGGTTGGATATGTCTCTTGTCATCTTGTAAGTGCTATTTTGTTGAAGATTTTCCTTGGAATAACGTCTAATGTGTGGAATTGTTGCAACTAGCTAAATCTCTTGTGCCCTAATTTATTGAATATCATTATGAAAGATGGTTTGGTTGTAAATTGCACATGTTATTCATCGAATGGCAATAGATGAATGTTCCTAGTAGATGGGATTTTGTTCATTTTCCATGAAAATCAATAGATATTGAGTAGTTGATTATTGAAGAGTGGTTGCTAGGGCATCATTCTTTGACCTCCTTGAAGACAAGTTTGGCGAATCTTTAATCATCATAGACTCCATAGCCCAAGAATTAGGCACTGGTCCAAACCAAACTGGTGGTCAACCTCTTTTTTCCTTCTCTTTTCTCTTCTCCAAAAACTTCGACCCCTTTTCCTAGACGACCAAGTAGGGCACCCCGCGAAATTATTTAGGGGATTTGAATCCACTTGGATAGAAAATTGCGTCGGTGTCTCCTCTAGAGGATCTCAAAGTTTGGTGGAATTCTCTTAGTCAATTCTCTAGAAATCTTATGCCCTTGGAAGGAAGCCTAGATTGGTTTCTCCTTGCATTAGTTGGTCTTCTTAAGGATCTTATGAACATAGTATTCAGAGGAATAAATCTTACTAGACTCTTTCTTCTACCTTATCTTGACCTAGTGAGCACCTTGGAGGAATTTCTTCCCACGAATATCCTAAACACTAGGTCTTTCATAAGCCTTAATTAGGTCTCTCAAGGATAGCAAAAGCCCACTTGAAGTGATAAATTATTTGCAAAGCTGCTTGAGAGGTCCTATATCATCTTCAAAGTCTTAGGTATTCTCATCATTATTGAAGATCCCAAACCTTAAGTCTAGATTTTCATCCTACATCTTGCTTAGAGAGCCTTTAGAAACATTGAGCCCTTAATTGAGTCTCTCCTTGAATGGGCCTTTGGAATCACTTCATATCTTGTTATTGACATCATCATTATAAGTGATTTATTTCATACTAGGACTCCTCCCACTGGTGAAAGTCCATAAAGAGCAGGGGACACTGACTGAGGTGACAATGGGTATTTGTCCCACTGTTGTCATTTGGTCTAGTAGTTATCCCATAGGTTCCTTGTTGATTTTTGGTAGCATCGGAAGTGCTCTAAGCCCCAAAATTTGTGGAGAGGCTTAGACACTAGTATTCCAAAGAACCCAGAAACCGTTTGTGAAAATTCCACTCGGTTCATGTTTTGTTGTAAAAATTAATTCTTTTAATTGGGACCCTAAGTCTAACTTAGGGAAATTAAATAATTAAAAGGGTATTAATAAAACAGAGTGAGTATGATCTAGAAAGCGAAGATCAAGTCATGTTATAATCTTAATCGTTGATTAGAGATCTAATCTCGGTCGTTGATTTCTCAACAAGAAGACTATAAAGGAAGGCTTGTGGGTCATTTGGAAAGAGACACTGAGTGAATCTAGAGATCGAATTATTTTAACGAAGCAAGTGCTCGGACGAAGATCAGATCTAAGTGATTCAGTGCAGTGAGGGGCAGAAGCAATTATTGGTCGAAGGATCTTCTCCGGGTCCTAGAGTACATAGAAGAGAGGCAGCAGAGATAGCAGAGGAAGTAGCGCAGCCACCAGGAGACGTGACGCAGTCCCCAGAAGGGGTGACGCAGGCCCACACAGGGACTGCAGTGTTTCCAAGAGACAGTCCGAGTTTTGCTAGAGATCAGGGTTTCTAAGCCAGAAGGGCTGAAACTTGATTTTTCGAGAGGCAGATCGATTCAATTAGGAGGTGACGCAGTCCACAGCCATCCCCACACAGGCCTACGCATCTACTACGCAGAAGCAGCACAAAGGGAGCTGGGATTTCACCAGTTCAGATGCGGATCAGCCGGGACTTGCAGGGTGAGGTAAAACTCACTATTTTTTGTCTGTCGTGATTTCTCTGTACTTGATAGCCAGCGATGCATCCAGAGATTGTATTCAGAAAACTGCTACTCAATAATATCAAATCCTCAGATCTGCTGCACCAGTTTTCCCGAATTAGGTTTTTCCGGGGACTTAGTCCAAAATAAAGGTGTCCTATGCGTGATTGATTTCTTGCTCAGTTTCCTTGTTTCAGAATCATATTTAATTAAGTGTAGGTTGCTTTAGTAGTTTACTTCAATAATTCATGATGTATTCTGAATTAATTCTATAAATGTAATTTACATAATAGGAGAAGTAAACGCAGATAGTTGCAGTAGGATTCCTAAGATTGTCAGATCAAAGGAATTTTCACATGGTATCAAAGCATTTGATGTGAAACAGGAAGAATAGATCGGAGCACTCAAGTGAAGGTCGAATTGATGCAGCAGCAACAGATCGAATCCCAGAGGAATTGCGCAGTTCTAGTAAGAAGGGCTAATTTTTAGAGGTTGTCTCTCTCTAAGTGAGTTAAGACTCGACAAAGAGGTAAGGACTTCCGGTTCGAGATTTTGTCAAGGTAGAGGGAGCAGCGCAGAGCCAGAGGGACGTAGTTTTTCTATAGGCAGCTGCTGGGCAGAGAAGCGTCAGAAGAAATAAAATAGCACATAGCGGGGAATTCTTCCTCAGTGAGTTCCTAGCCGAGGAATTCAGCATTTTTCCAAGATCTGAGCAACAGATCCAGGCAAAAGATCTACAAGCTCCACAAGGACTGCGTAAGCCTGCCTAGTGTTGCGCAGGGGGGAAGAATAGGGAGCAGTTCGACATTTTTCGGCTGAGATGGCATCTCATGGTCTTAGAGATCGGGATTAGTTGGAGGGTTCCTCCAACTACGTAATCTCGAAGGAAAGGATCCAATTCCTTCTGGATGAATATGATCTCAAGACGTTCGTGGTAAATGTGGTTGTTGTACCTTCAAATCTGGATCAACTTAAGAAGTATAGGTCCGATATGGCAAAGGCCAAGAGATTGATCCTTGATGGTGTCAAGGATCACATAGTCTCTCATGTAGCTGGCAAGAACACGCCAAGGAGATGTACGAAGGAACTTTCGAGCAGCGGAAGATGTACTTGGAGCAAAAGCTCCGGATGATCCAAATGCAGAAGGGGGAGCACATTGCTTCATTCCTTACGAGACTTCAGGAGATTCGAGACCAATTGGCAGTCGCGGGATCCACCCCATCTTCGGCAACTATGGTGAGGCTAGCCCTTAACAAAGTCACAGAGGAGTGGCAAGTTTTTTTCCAAAGCATTTTGGGCAGGGCTACGCTTCCTAGTTGGGAGCAAATGTGGTCAGCAGTTCAGGAGGAAGAGCTAAGGAGAGATCTGGTCAAGTGCAAGCTTGACAGTAGCAGCGGGAGCGGATCTAAGAATCCAGAGGAGGAGGAGAATGTAGCCCTCACATCGAAAGGACAGCAAGAGCAACAGAGACAAAAGAGAGATGTCTCGAAGGTGAAATGCTTCAGATGTGGTGAAATGGGCCACTTTGCATCACAGTGTCCTTTGAAGAAAAAGGACAAGGATGAGAAGCACGATCCAAAAGTTGCAGCCGCAAAGATCAAGCAGGATGAGTTCGCCATGAGTGCCCATGCTTCTCCAGGTGAGAAGTGGGGTGATATTGAACTGTAGTTCACTCCGAACTTCAGTTGGCAGGATCCTTGAGGAGCCCACCTCATGGATCATTACCTTGCTACGAAAGCCCATATCAGCAATAGCGGGATGGAGGAGTCTTTAGTGGGAGCCGAGGAGTGATGGAGCGACAGTTGCAGTAGGTAGCATCGCCTACTTCTGGAGCAGCGACAGCGTAGCAGTAGCAGTGCAGTGCACAGGAGTGCAAAGCAGTGTTGCGCAGTGCAGAGCAATGCATCAGTAGGACAGCGCAGTAGTTATTAGCAATCAGAGTCTTCAACACCAAGGTGCATCCACTGAACACTTGTTCAGCCTTTGGGTGATTTCAACTGCTTCTCTTAGCACCCGAGTTGCATTATTAGCAGTGGCAGAGTTAGTAGCATAGCAGATGCAAAACTTGAGAGGGAGTTGTAGTACAGATACAGCAATGGCAGTGGCAGTGTCATGGGCAGCAATACAGTTGCAGCAGCAGCACAGTGGCTGATGGACAGCTTGTCAGACTTCAGCAGCGCAGAGAACGCTTCAGGGTCAGAGCATTATACAGCAGGCATATTGTTAGAGCACTTTCCTTGCTAAGAGGGAGTGTTGATTTTTGGTAGCATCGGAAGTGCTCTAAGCCCCAAATTTTGTGGAGAGTCTTAGACACTAGTATTCCAAAAAACCCAGAAACAGTTTGTGAAAATTCCACTCGGTTCATGTTTTATTGTAAAAATTAATTATTTTAATGGGGACCCTAAGTCTAACTTAGGGAAATTAAATAATTAAAAGGGTATTAATAAAACAGAGTGAGAATGATCTAGAAAGCGAAGATCAAGTCATGTTATAATCTTAGCCATTGATTAGAGATCTAATCTCAGTCAACGAGAAGACTATAAAGGAAGGCTTGAGAGTCATTTGGAAAGATACACTGAGTGAATCTAGAGATCGAATTCTTCTGACGGAGCAAGTGCTCGGACGAAGATCAGATCTAAGTGATTCAGTGCAGTGAGGGGCAGAAGCAGTGATTGGTCGAAGGATCTTCTCCGGGACCAAGAGAACATAGCAGCGAGGTAGCAGAGATAGCAGAGGAAGCAACGCAGCCACCAGGAGAGGTGACGCAAGCCCACGCAGGGACTGGGCAGTGTTTCCAAAAGACAGTCTGATTTTTGCTGGAGATCAGGGTTTCTAAGCCGGAAGGGATGAAACTTGATTTTCCGAGAGGCGGATCGATTCAGAGAGGAGGTGACGTAGTCCACAGCCATCCCCAGGCAGGCCTACACATCTATTGCGCAGAGGAAGCGCAGAGGGAGCTCGGGTTTCGCCAGTCAGACCCGGATCCGCCGAGACTTGCAGGGTGAGGTAAAACTCACTATTTTTTGCCTGTCATGATTTCTCTGTACTGGATAGCCAGCAAGGCATCCAGAGATTGTATTTAGAACACTGCTGCTTAATAATATCAAACCCTCAGATCTGCTTCACGGTTTTCCCGCATTGCGTTTTTCTGGGGACTTAGTCCAAAATAAAGGTGTCCTATGTGTGATTGATTTCTTGCTCAGTTTCCTTGTTTTGGGATCATATTTAATTAAGTGTAGGTTGCTTCAGTAGTTTACTTCAATAATTCATGATGTATTCTGAATTAATTCTATAAATGTAATTTACATAATAGGAGAAGTAAACTCAGATAGTTGCATTAGGATTCCTAAGATTGTCAGATCTAGGAATTTTCAATTTCCCCTCCTAGGACCCCTGCTAGATTGCGTGGCAACAGTCCACTGTCAAACAACTGCCTCAAATGGCACCCTCCAAACAAAGTACCACAGAATGAAGCCTACATGAGACTAATTGCATAAAATATCATATTCAGAACCAAAAAATTCAATGTCAAGAAGAGAGCAACTACCTCATAATTCACCTTGAGAACAAATTTCTAGGGGGGCTTGGGTGCCATCTCTAATCTCCAGATTAGTCGTAGCACCTAACAAAATAAGGACAGTTCCAGGCAATAGAGAACACACAATGGCCCCTAATGCATTATGAACGTAAGATTGTGGCTTGACAGGCTAGCGAAGGCAATTCAATAAGACAAGACTTGGCAATATCTCAAAAAAGGGTACTGAAAGATTGCAATCCTTCAGACCATGGCTTTAAACCCTAGCTACTTCATTCAATTCATCACTATTTAGAGTCAACAGATTGACAAAAGGCAACAATGTTTGGAGTAACTTTGCCTTTCCCCTTTAACATGCTGAAAACAAATGTACAACATCTGCTTGACTACAATTGACTTGACTCGTAACATTATGTGACCAACTTAGCTCAACATATCAATTACATTGCCTTCCAACCTCAATATTTTTTACTCGTGCCTAAACAATCAACTCTAGAGATTACAACTCAAAAAATCTGGTCGTGCAGAGCTCTTCAACTCATCACAACAGTATATCTCAATTAATTAATGACTCGCTTACAAACATTACAATTATGATATTATCCAACTTCAGACCCTAATAATTTTGACAAAATCATCAGACCACATATTTCAATTTCATTGAAACATGGCTACCAAGGAAGTAGTGCTGTATTTACCCATTTGCATCTAATAAATGGAACCTGGTTTCCAGTATTTCATTGTCGCTGAGTAAGAATGTTTGACTGTGTTAATTTTGTGATTTCTTCCCTATGTTAGCCAGAAACCAGATGCAAATCTGGCCAACATATGCAATATAATTGGCACAATTGATTTCATGTGTTTGCTTCTCAAGTACCAATCCAGGGCTGATGATTCTCATTAGCTTTTGGAATTCCAAGAGAGTAATAAAACAAAAACATGAGACAGATTCAGTCGAATATGAATCATGTCCACGTTAAGATGGAGTGATAGAGAAAGAACCATGTTTTCACATAAGGCTGTTGATGCAACAACGGAGTTTTCAAATGGTACCAACTGATGGTCATGTAGCATCTGTGTTTTAACATACGGCTAGCACACAGCACGGGATATCTTATACAATTTAGACATGTCAGGGTGGAGGGATTCGACAAAAGCATAAAATGATTTATAGCTAATGCAAAATATTGCATTAACCAGTTTTCCTGTAAAGTAATAGGTTATAGTTGTGCCTTCTCGTACATCTTTGTCTAGAATGTATACCTCATTACAAGTGATGAAAAGGTTTGCCAGTGAGACATTAAAAAAACAAAAATTCCAATTCAAAGAGTTTCCCTGCATAATCCATCTAGTAAAGAAGATATTGGTAATAGGACATGCTCCGGCCAGAGAGTTCAAGATACAAACAACCATAAAATGTATTTCTAAAGAGAAAACCCATCACATCCATAACAGGGCCTCCCTTGAACCAGTTAAGTATACAAGCAGCCTACATATTTCTAGGTTATAAATATTCTAGCGTTCATCAATTCATTGATGTATCACATCCTATTCATAACATAGTGATTCCCAAGATTAGTTCTGATGATAAAAAGCAAATTTGCTTCCACTAGATTGACGAAGGTTACATCTGGCATCTCAACTGACATGCAAGGTTTCGAGTTCAGCCGATCTCAATGCAGGTCAATAGCAAACATTCGGGATGATGGAAGTGAAAATGTCATAACGAACCTCCTGAACCTGCACCTACGAGGCTGGCCCAAGTAATGCAGACAAAGAGTTGTGACCGAGTGAGGAAAGGTTTCATTATCAGGGGTGTCCTTACTTAAGGATACACAAATGGAATTTCAATAATGTAGAAGTGGTTATAAAACGATTAAACAATTGCTCATAGAAAGCATATGTGTGCCCCTGTGGCAGTGATTGGAAGTTCATTTAGCAAAGGAAAACGTTCAAATAAAAACAGTATTCAGGAAATTGGGCATTCATTGCCAGTAAGACGAAAATTTTAAATTAACCAGAGAAGCTCGTGAGTTTTGAATTTGCTATAAAGAAAATGGCAGAATTATCCATACCATCATCTCGCACTCAATGTACTCATCTGCGACTGCCTTGCATTTAGCCTGCACAGTGCGAGCAGTTGTGCAGAGACGTAACTAAATCTGGACATGTACTCATATTTTGTGTGTCTCCAGATTGAATAAATATTTTGTGTTTACTCACACATTTGGTAAGACGAATATTTCCAGGCGAATATTGGATGTAAAGAGCAATCACCGGTGACCCACAATTTACACAAAGCAAACCCATGATCAGATCTTCCCAACAGTCCTGTGAAAAGCCAACCCCGTTACCTGCCTGACAACTTCAGTCCCATATGCAAAGTCAAAACAATATTTAAGTGTGAGAATATTCACGTAACCCCCCACCTCGTGTGACCAGGCGGGTGCTGAGAGTAGCTTTCGTTGGCACAAGCTGCACAAGGAACTATGAATGTGGAATTCAATACACCATTGGAGTAAGTTTTTCCAGGCTCATTCCTCATGATACCACCTTCCTAAGCCATTTCCATTTAGGGGTGCTTTCTTGTGAAGCTGTCTGTATCCTCTTTTACGCATCCCTGAATATTAGTTGAAGTAATGGTTGAAGAGATTATTAAAACTCTTTGGAGAATTTAGTGAATATTTAACTTTGGGAAAGTAATAATGATTTAAGAGATTATCAAGTATTCTCAGAATTAGTAAATATTTAATTTTTAAATAGGTTAGCATTTGTAATAAAGGGTGAGTGTTTTATAAGCTTTTCAGAACCTTAACAATCCAAACAACCTTCTTAAGCCACGTCCATTTAGAGTGCTTTCTTGTGATGCATTGTTAAAATGAGAATACAATCTTCATTTATGCATCTCAGTTTATTATAATTTTTGGAAATTGTATTAAATATTTAATTTTGGAGTATGTTATTATCTTTAAAGTAATGGTTTAAGATGTTATTAAATATTTTAATAAATTTTAATTTTTGGGTAAATTATTTTTTAATGAGGAGTTAGTGTTTGGTAAGTTTTTTATATTTTTATTAAGTTTAATTTTAATTGATAAACTGAAAATAATGTATAGAATTGTATTAGGTTTAAAGGTGATTTCAATGTGAATTCTTTGTTTTTTTCTAATTAGGTAATCAATAACACTACTGGAGCTTAAATCACTTATAAATCTAAACTCAACCAAATTTGATGTCATACATAATATTAGATCTAAGACTTTTGTGATCCGTAATTTAGATAAATGTCTTTCGGATTAATCACATCAATAGTATATGGTCGATGTTTCGAACCATCTAATGTGGTTCATCTAATGTTTCGAACCCTATCTTGATGATGAACCACATTAGATGGTTCAAAACATCGACATCCGAAAGACATTTATCTAAGTCATACATAATAACTAAGAAAAACCTTATAATAATATAAAAGTATGTTTAAGTCTCTCTTTTTTTCCCCAAAAAAAAGATATTAAATAGGTAATAAAATTACATATATAAATGCCTATTACATTATGTTAGCTTATAACCCTATATTTTCCACAAAAATGAGAAACCAAGTTTTATCAAAAATGAATATATCAAAAATCAAGGGTGTTGTGATCTTTTTTTAAAAGAGCAAAAAACAAAGCCATATCATCTTGTAAGTAGTATCAAAAAAATATGCATGCATGATAAGTTTGACGATTATTTAAAATAATTGTTAGAGTATCATTGTCCATAAGTGCATAACTAATAAAAGCCTAGTTAAATTGTCCATAAAAAATCCATAGATTGGTTCTAATAAAACTTGGAGTCAAGATGTGTGAAGATATTCAAAGGGGCCTTTGAGAGAATTTTGGAAGATTTTCTAGTTTCCTTTGTCCATTTCCACTCTAGCCTTCGAGAATTTATTAGCCTCATTGTTCTTCTCCCTGTAGACATGGGTGAAAGTGATATGTGAGAAAAAGTTGGCAGATCGTTTAATGCCCTAAAACAAAGGGAAAAAAGTGTACCTATACAAATTGTACAACAATATCATCCAATTTATTGTTAGAAGATAGTCACCATAAGCATGTATGTTTGTAATTCCTTTTTCCCTTGCAATCAAGAGCAATAATTTTAAGGCCATCAATTCATTATGTTGTCTATGGCAAGCCTTAAACCTACAAAAAAAATAGACCAAGGAGACAACATAGAGATGCATAATACCATTTTCCCCTCCTGGAGATGTATTTCCTTGTGCAACTCCATTAAAAAATGACCAAGGGAAATCTGCTTGAATTATGTGATATGTGTTGAAAATGGCACCAAGAAAGATTCTAATTTAATTTTCCCTTGAATTAAATTAGAAGAAAATTGCAATTCCACATCACATGATAGCTTGTACAAGATAACTAACTTAGTTTGACTTAGTTGATTTAGTTAATTCGAGTTGATGGTCTAACTTGACCCGTGTAGAGTGGCTCCTACTTTATAGGAGCCTTGGTTGAGTTTATTTTGAGTTGTAATTGATTAATTTAGTTTAACTGAGTTAAAGTCAATTAAACTAGTTCCAATTGTTGGAGGAACTAGTAGGAGGTCTAGCAGTGGAGAGCAGCTTCAGTGTTCTGTTATCACCATATTGAACTTGATTGGTTGCTCATCAAACAACTTAGTGTAACTGTTTCAAACCACTTCTAACTAAAGATTAGCCTCTTCAATTTGAGAGGGCTCTCTCAAGGGGGTTTTATGATTTTGAATAATGATAGTACTAGATGGCTAACTCTATGGAATTGTAACTTGATTTTTATGATTGCAGGTTAAAAAATGTAGGCTTGCTACCATTGGGCTTATGGAGTCAACAATCAGTAGTTTCAGTGACAGTGGTTCTTCACATGGAAGCTAAGGCAAATAGAGGTCCTTAACAGAGGCAACTCACACACAAAACATTGGAAAACACAGTCATTTCATCACTAAAGGAAGTCAGAGCATAAAATTATGAATTCTGAGTAATAGAGATGAAATCTACTGCAAGTGCTAAAACATAAAGATATAGATCAATAAGATATCAAAAACCTCACAAGAATCTCAGGTCTGGAAAGAAGAATGTCACTTTGTATTACTGATATTGGTCAAAAACATAAAAGCAACAGTTTGGTGCAAATGTTCTCCAACCCTTTACTACTTCGATGTTTTGTCTATAAATAGACATTCTTTAGAACAGGGATGATCTGCCAGGTGGCTAGATCCTCGAATTCTCCTATGACACCTTTCATAAATAAAATACATAACTTACAACAGAAAATTGACAGCTACCTTCTAAAGAAACCAACTCCTAATAGGACTCTATCTCTAATTTATTGCATTCCTCTATCTTATCTATGAAACAGTTACATGATGGTTAAAAATTGAATCTCACATGCTCGAGAGACACATGACCAAATTCACCTCCACTTTACATATTTAAAACATCCCTAGTTTGTGGAGCATAACCCTGTTTTTTAGGAATAGATGACCCTTGTCTTCAACGTTGTTTTGGCTGATGACCTGGCTGCATGACACTCTCTCTGAGTCATAAATATCTGCTTATGAAGTCCTCTGACATGCTGGAGATCTCTAGCTGGAAAAAAATTCTTTTAAGATGCTCAAAACCTTAAACAATTGCTCGCTATGAAAACAGGATAGTTTCGTGGCAAGTTTTGGTAGTGTGGGAAGAGTGGCTTCTCCATCTATCTTTTTCAATTCTTTGTTGTTTCATCATGTCAATAATGTCATAACACCTTACCACCATGGATCTCCCTCCTTGAATCATGCAAAAACTGACTTTAAAAGCAAAAATACACCTACAAGCTTTTTCGTAGCGTATTTCTGGCTTCAAGCCTGATGTACGCTATGAAACTGTGTAAAAACCCACAAATTACCCCTTTCGAAATTGTCTTCAAAAACTGAACTCCAGCTGCAAAATTTTGATTTTCTGCATGTTATGGAACTCCTAAGGCATATCTCATCTCAAGTTATTACTCCTATGGTATTTCTTCCTCATTAACAATCAGTTGGCTAATGGGCTCTTCTACCATAGTCATTTTCAATCCTTTCTTTTCCAGCTCTTCATGAATCAGATCCAATTGTTCTTAAAGATCTTTCACTTGGTCCTTCAATGCCCTGTTCTTGGATTGCAAGTGCAGGTTTACCTTTTTGATGTTCTTGACCTCTCCTCTTAGTGGTTGAGTCCACTTTATTAGCTTTTCTGTATTGTCCAACGTCTTTCAGACACTTGTGACTTGATCTTCCCAGATCTTCCTCATTTGTTCAAACTGAACCTTCTCAGCTCTATGATTCTTTGCCTCTTTCTTCAAGATTGATATCTCTTCGCCTGCCTCTTTCAACTGCTCCTTAAGGGTTTCAATTTCTAATTTTTCAGTGATTTTCTCTTTACCCTTCTTTTGTTTGATAACTAGCTCTTCTTTTGCAGGTGAAGAGAGATCTATGATTCCTGGTGGCTGGGAAATTTCACTGACCTTTTGAGTCTCTTTTTTGCTTTCCATGACCTTTCTTGCATGTCTGGTCATTGGCTTTCTAGGTTGAAACATGAAACCAGCATCATCACCTGCAAACTCTAACTTTTTAACTGTCTTGCCTTTATTTAGCTTTCTTCCTCCATCTTCAACATCTTCAGCTTGAACAATGGGAGTTTCTTCAATGTTAATTGCATGCAAGATGTCCTCTAAGTTACCCTTGACTATTGTTTGGCTCCTAGTAACTCTCTTGCTATTATGTTTGCTGACTATTTGTGTTTCTTTTGCAGGTGTGTCAATCTTCTGCAAAGGCTCTGTCTCCATATTGACTGGTCCTAGTGGGGGTGATCTATTCCCTTCTTCAATTTCCTCTGCCACTGTTGGTGATGAAATACTTCTAGGTTTTGGAACTCTTTTAGGAGTGACAACATCAACTTCAAAACCACTCATGAACAAAAAGGATGTCCAATCTCTGCCTAATCTCTTCAACTCCTCTAACACCAACAAATTAATCAAACCATGATGAAAGAGAGAAGTTTCATTTCCTTCTATTTTAACTTGAACCTTATCTGACATTTTACCTAGACTTATTTATAAGTAAAAGGGCAAGTTAAGAGACCTCTTACCCACAAAATGCAGAAGAAGCCTAAGGTGGTAGGAGTAGACCATGTGAAATCTTCCTTCACAGGTGAAATACTTCTGAATGATCATCAACAGCTTTGAATAGTTGTCCTTCATGAAACTCCTAGGGATGGCATTTGTAAGATCAATTTCACTATGCTATGGCTTAATAAACTCTCTGCAATCCTGCATGGTGAATTTGATGCCTTTAAACCACTATTCCCCTCCTATAGGGATTCTTGTTGCTACTGAAATGTTGTTTGGTGTTACTGTGAGGTTTAGCATTCCCACCTTTGAAGATGTCTCATTGAAACTGTTAGCAAAATATTTAGAAACCTGTAGATGACAACCCTGCAGTCTTTAATAAAATTTCAAACACCCTGTTCTTCTGAATACTTCCATGGAAGTTGGGTCTTCATTAAGAAAATTCATGTCCATGGGTTCATATCTGTGGCAATGACCACCTTTGTTTGTTTTCTTCCTTGCAACCATGGTGCCTTTATATTTTCTCAGCCTCGCTTGCTTGATGACACCTGCAACCTTTGAAAATGCCAGCAACCTGCTTGGCTCGATGAAGTAGCTCTCCAGAAATCAAATAACATGTAAAGATCAAGCAGAGTATGACAAAAAGACTAATTGGGTAACCTTTTATGGTTTCAATGACAACTCATGCCTTAATCATGACACGTGCATGCTAAAAAGGGTAATGATGACCTCATAGTTGGCTTTGTACATTTCAATTAACCTTAACAGACTCGAATGACCTCCACCCTAACTCCTCCAATCATGAACTGACACTTTTCATCGTATATGACAAGACAAACAAAAAGGTAGTTTTTCATAGCGTATCTAGTTTATTCTCTGACAGTGTCGCTACGAAACTGTTACGCAGTTTCGTATCGAAAACTGCTATTTCACAGTATAAAACGCTACGAAAATTTGTAAAACTGGCTTAAGTGTCCTTTTCAAATTTAAACACTTGGGAAATGAGAACTGACACCTAATGATGATTGATGGGACATGACATGACCTAAATGGAGGTGGCTTTGAACCTTAGGATAGGTTAAACATGTAAAAATTGAAATTTTCCTATACCAACTTGAATGATTTAAGGAGACCTTTGATAAATGAATTGTATGACCATGTCAAGTAATATTTCACATTTTTTGAGTGGTAATAGTGGCTCCACTTGGGATGGTGTGCCCCTGTGGTACACCAAAGAACCTGTAGTTCCATTGCCATCCATCTTTTTTGAAGATAAAAACTCTGAAATTTTCCAAGCATTTCTTCAAACTCTAATGGCCTTCACCTCGGGCTCAAGCTTGATGATTAGCTTGTCTTTATTAGTAGAAAAGCATAAAAAAATGGAATATATACAATGAGTGAAAAATCAGTAGAACTTAAGAGGAATAGTGCTTCAAAAACCTGCCATTGACAGGCCCTCCAACACAAGGTTTTCCATCCATCTCCTGTAGTAGGTAAGTGTTGTTGCCATGGAATGCAGCTACTATGAATGGACCTTTCCAGATATTCTCAAACTTACCATGTTTCCCCTTTTCTTGAATTCTGGCCTCCCACTTCAATACCACATCTTGAATCTGAAATTTTTCCTCTTTGACCTTCCTGTCAAATGTCTTCTTTATTATGTTTTGAGACTGTTGATTTCTGTTATATACTTCCTCCCTTTTTTGCTGCAGAGCTATCAACTGGTTTATTCTCCTCTGAATAGCATTAGGTTCCTCCTCTAATCTTTGCAGCAACTTCATAACTGGCACTCCCAAGGATGTAGGAAAAATGGCTTCAACTCCATACACCAACTCATAAGGTGAAGTACCAATTGACCTTTTTTTACATACTCTATCAGCCCACAGAGCATACTTCAGCTTCAAATGCCATGATCTTTTATTTTCCTACAACACCTTCTTAATAATTCCACAATGCTTTTGTTAGAGGATTCAGCAAGACCATTGCCTTATGGATAGTAAGCAATAGAGTGTCCAAGTGTTGTTGAAAATGGCAACAAGAAACAGTGAAGGAGGCCTCCTGAAACATCTTTCCTGATCCTAGTTGGAAAGTGATCACCTAAACTAGGTCGGGACCACACATGTGATTTTTTGTCGAAAAGTCTATTTTTAGACTATGTCTATTTTTAGACATATGGAGCATGGTCTAGGAGTTGTGGGATGCTATTCTTGGATGATTGGTCAAGTTGGTAAAAATATATGGACATCTATTTTTAGACATATAGGTCGAAGTCTATTTTTAGACTGCCTGTCTAAAAATAGAACAGTCAAATATTATTAGCCCTTAATAATATTTGGACTATAAACTTTATCTTATCCTCTTGGAGCACTTCAGTTCGAGCTACAGATGTGGCACATGTAGCTGGAAGAAGGAAATTCGAATTTCCTATGAGTTAGTTGAGCTATTGCATGGTTGACTTCAGTTAGAACTCATGTGGCAGAGTTTTGGTGGAGTTGATTGAGGAGTTAGTGGAGATTGTGTTCCGGTTAACTAGTTGAACTAGTTGTGATCAGTTTAACTGGCGATTACACTAGAGATGAGTTGGGTGAATTAAATATTATTTAATTCACTAATATTAACTCATTATTCAACTAAATAACACATCATTTAACTCATTTCATGGACAGTTCAGTGAAAGACCAGTGGAAGAGGTAGATGAAAGGGTGAGATCGACGACAGTTGTACATTAGTTGTGCATGAGATTTGCACAATCAGTGGGATGAGTATGCCAATGATGATTGCGCTGTTCAAGAAAGAGGAATTCGAATTGGTTCAGCCTATTCTCTCCTTTTGGATTGCGCAGTAGAGGCAGGCAGCTAGTGGAGGAGTTTTGAACCCTTGACTTGTTCAAAACTGAGCTAGTTTTTGTGTGTAGCTTTTGGAGACAGTACTGAGTACTTGTGAGGAGTATTGTATTGTTTAAAGTTACATGTTCTCATCCATTTATATGATACATATAGCTGGGGGTTTTCAGCTATAAGCTTTCCCCATACATGTTGCGTTCTATGTGTGCGAATTGATGTTCTACCGCTTGTTTTATTTTCCGCATGTGATGATTAATTTGTAGAAGAGATTATGTGTTATGCAGCAAATCGAATTTGTGTATGATCAGGTTAATCTCGGTGAATAAATCTTCATTATTCAGCAAATTTCTACATGGTATCAGAGCGAAATTAATCGTCAAAGATCTATTACGGTGATTGCAATTTATTTCCTCGGACAGAGCCTGCATACGGGCCAGGTAGCCTCCGGATTCATCTTTCTTCGGAAAGTGAAAGGTCTGGTAAATGCCCATGCAGCCAATCTCTGATTTGGAAATAATTTGTTATCAAGTGTAGATCGGAAGCGGTTGAGTTATCAGCTCTTGGAATTCGAATTTGCATATTTGTGTTTTTGGTGCCGCGGCGAAAATGTCTTTCAACGGATTGCGACTAGAATATGCCTTGGAAGGCAGTTCGAATTATGTTGCATGGAAAGACCGCATGGAGGCTGTATTAGATGATAATGGGCTGTTGGAATTCGTGGAGAAAGAGATTCCAAAGCCTACTTCTACTGATGCTGCTGTTTTGGAAGCCTGGCGAAAGAAACAAGCAAAATGTCGAAGGATTCTGTTGGAGGGCGTAAAGGATCACATAGTGTCCAGCCTGCATGGAAAGGCTTCTCCATATTTGATGTGGAAAGCCTTGACAGATCTATACCAGAGCAAGAGCGACCAGAGGAAGTTAGCACTCAAGGATAGACTCAGAAACATCAAGATGGAGAAAGGAGAGAGCATCCCCAAGTACCTCACGAGGTTCACCCAATGCAGGGATGAGCTGGGAAGCGTGGGAGTGACGGTGGAGGATGAGGACTTGGTGAGCTTGGCTCTCCTGGGTCTTCCGAAAAGTTGGCATGCATATCAAGATAGTGTCAATGGTCGGGAGAAATTTCCCGGATGGGAAAGACTGTGGTCTGATCTGGTGCAAGAGGAGATCCGGCGAAATACCAGGGATGGATCTTCATCAAAGGCATATGATGAAGAATACTACGCTTTGGCTGCCAAAGAAAGGAAGGGGAAGGGCAAGGAGAAGGCTTCTCAATCCGGTGCAGATGGTAAAGAGCGTGACATGTCCAAAGTGAAGTGTTTTCACTGTCACGATCATGGACATTACGCCACGAATTGCCCAAAGAAGAAGAAGAACAAGCAGGCTGCTGGAGCTGCAGCTGGTGAGGCTCTTGCCTCGCAATTTGAGCTGGAATTCTCATTGATCGCATGCATGTTGTCTAGTGCATTGGGATCGGGGTGGGGAGTGGGAGAAACCACTCATGCAGAGAAATTTCGTGCCAGATGGGCAGAGGGAGTGCATGCAGCTATACCACCAGGTGAGAGGTGGGGCGACATGCATGATTAATCCCAAGAGGAGATTTCTGGGCAGGATTCATGAGTTGGTGTGGATCTCATGAATTGAACCTGGCTACGAGGTGCCCACAGCGCAGCAGTTTCAGATCAGTTGGATTGATGCAGGCAGATCAAAGTGACAGTGTTGGATAGTGGAGCGCGAATCAGAGTTCACAGCAAGTGCAAGAGTGCATGGGTGCAAGAGTTTAACAGCGCAGTGGTTCCTGATGACATGTGCAGTAGCTAAGCAGAGGTCGAAGACTTTGATGATAGATGCTAGATGCATTAGACTGATTGAGTTGTTTGGAGCCTATTCAGTTTCAGAGGAGTTGCAGAGCAGATGCATGGAGTTGCATGGTGCATGCATGAGTTTGCATGGCACATGCAAAGGGTGCATGGCGAATGCATGGAGTTGCATGTCGCATGCATGGAGTTGCATGGCGCTTGTGAAGGTTGCAAGGCGAATGCATGGAGTTGCATGTCGCATGCATGGAGTTGCATGGCGCTTGTGAAGGTTGCAGGGCGAATGCATGGAGTTGCATGTCGCATGAAAAGACAGTCCTTTCTTGTTGAGAGGGAGTGTTGAAAATGGCAACAAGAAATAGTGAAGGAGGCCTCCTGAAACATCTTTCCCGATCCTAGTTGGAAAGTGATCACCTAAACTAGGTGGGGACCACACATGTGATTTTTGTCGAAAAGTCTATTTTTAGACTATGTCTATTTTTAGACATATGGAGCATGGTCTAGGAGTTGCGTGATGCTATTCTTGGATGATTGGTCAAGTTGGTAAAAATAGATGGACATCTATTTTTAGACATACAGGTCGAAGTCTATTTTTAGACTGCCTGTCTAAAAATAGAACAGTGAAATATTATTAGCCCTTAATAATATTTGGACTATAAACTTTATCTTATCCTCTTGGAGCACTTCAGTTCGAGCTACAGATGTGGCACATGCAGCTGGCAGAAGGAAATTCAAATTTCCTATGGGTTAGTTGAGCTATTGCATGGTTGACTTCAGTTAGACTCATGTGGCAGAGTTTTGGTGGAGTTGATTGAGGAGTTAATGGAGATTGTGTTCCGGTTAACTAGTTGAACTAGTTGTGATCAGTTTAACTGGCGATTACACTAGAGATGAGTTGGGTGAATTAAATATTATTTAATTCACTGATTATTAACTCATTATTCAACTAAATAACACATCAGTTAACTCAGTGCATGGACAGTTCAGTGAAAGACCAGTGGAAGAGGTAGATGGAAGGGTGAGATCGACAGCAGTTGTACATTAGTTGTGCATGAGATTTGCACAATCAGTGGGATGAGTATGCCAATGATGATTGTGCTGTTAAAGAAAGAGGAATTCGAATTGGTTCAGCCTATTATCTCCTTTTTGGATTGCGCAGTAGAGGCAGGCAGCTAGTGGAGGAGTTTTGAACCCGCGACTTGTTCAAAACTGAGCTAGTTTTGTGTGTAGCTTTTGGAGACAATACTGAGTACTTGTGAGGAGTATTGTATTGTGTAAAGTTACATGTTCTCATCCATTTATATGATACATATAGCTAGGGGTTTTCAGCTATAAGCTTTCCCCATACATGCTGCGTTCTATGTGTGTGAATTGATGTTCTACCGCTTGTTTTATTTTCCGCATGTGATGATTAATTTGTAGAAGAGATTATGTGTTATGCAGCAAATCGAATTTGTGTATGATCAGGTTAATCTCGGTGAATAAATCTTCATTATTCAGCAAATTTCTACAAGTGTAATGTGATATTGATGACAAAAACTGATCAGCCTCCTGGATTTGAAAGCCTGTGCATTGTCAGTGATAATATTCATAGGACAACCAAACTTGGACAGTATGTTATTCTCTAAGAATTGAATGATAATTGAATCATTTGCTTGCCTTGTTGGGATTTCTTCAATCCACTTGGTGAAATAATCAGTTGTTGTCAGGATTCAGCGATGCTGCCCTGAAGATGATCAATGAATTTCACCAATAAAATATAGCCCCCACTATTGGAATGGCGCCTCAAAATAAATTGGCATCAAGGGTAAAGGAACAAGATTTTTCTTACCACAAAAAATCTGACATTCATGGCAGGCAACTATCTTCTTATAAACATCTTTGAACATGGTAGGCCAGTAGTACCCTGCTCTGAGAATTTTTTTTGTTGTAGCCTTCCAATAGTGATGACCTCCACAATCTCCTTTATGAAACTCTTCAATCACTTTTTCAACTTCCTCTTCCAACAAACAATTCAAGAGAATACCACCAGTATCTTTCCAATACAGATTTTTATCTATTATGCAGTACCTCAGAGATTTCAGCTTCACAAATCTTGCTTTAGACTTAGTCAATTCAACAGGATCTCTATGATGATGTAAGACAAAGACAATGTCTATATACCAGTCAGATAGAATATATTTCTCTTCAATAGGGATCAGCTCTTCATCTTCATCTGATAATTCTAAAATTTCTACAATAAAATTCATATCAAGACAGTCAAAATTGGACTATGTCATCAACTTTGCTAGCCCCTGACCTTTCACCAATTTTGTACGTCTGATTTCTTATAATACTCCATCAAGTTAGTTATCCACTTCCCTCTCTTACCATTATGATCAGCTTGAGTCAAGATGTCCTTCGCTACAGCATCAGGCACAAATGCTATGACATGAGAATGCAGAATATAAATTCTGAAGTCTTTGATGGCTTTGACCAAATCATATGCTTGTTTCTCTAATATATTGTACTTTAGCTCTGAGTTAGCAAGGGTTCTGCTAAAGAATGAAATGGGCTGCTTTGTACCTTGTTGTCCTTTCTGCAGCAAAAGTCCATCAATTGTGTTTTCTGATGCAAATGTAAAAACCAAAAATTCCTTTGAAAAATCCGGGCTAATCAACACTAGGGCCTTAGTGAGTGCCTTCTTAATTTCTTCAAATGATTGCTTTGCTTCAACTTTCCATTTGATGTAAGCTCCTTTCTTCAACATCTTGGTTATGTCTTTGACAATTTCAGCAAAATTGGGAATAAACCTTCTTACAAAATTCACTCTTCCAAGGAAAGACTGAATCGCCTTCTTACTTCTAGGTAGATCTACTTTCTGAATGGCATTAACTCTGTTTGGATCAATATTTATCCCATATTTAGATATAATGTGCCCAAGTAAATTTGCAGAAGTTAAAGCAAACATACTCTTATCGGGATTAAGAGAAATACCAAACCTTCTACACTTCAACAGAACTTTCTCCATATGCTTCAAATGGTCTTCCTCTCTTCTTGATAATACTGTTATGTCATCCAGATATACAACCGCCAACTTATCCTTCTCTTCAGCAAAGGAAATATCCATTTCTCTTTGAAAGGTCACTCCTACATTCATCAAACCAAAGGGCATCTTGGCATACATGAATGTCCCCCGTGGTGTAGTAAAATCAGTTTTCTCCTGATCTTTTGGGTGCACTAGAATCTTATTGTATCCTGAAAAACCATCCAGCATAGACATCCTTTGGGAACCAACAATGTTCTGCAAAATTTGGTCCATCTTTGGGAGAGGGTAGTTGTCCTTCAAAGAAGCTTTGTTCAAGTTTCTGAAGTCAAAGCAGATTTTGATTTCTCCACTCTTTTTCCTGACTGGTACCAAGTTAGCAAGCCATTCTGAGAATCTGATTGGGACAATAATTTTTGCATCAAAGAGCTTCTTAATTTCCTTGTCAATCAGAGGCATGAGAAGTGGATTAATCCTCCTCAAATTCTATTTGAAAGGCTTCTAATTTTCTTTAATAGGAATGGTATGCTAAATAATAGTAGGATCATATTTCTTCAAATCAACATAACTCCATGCAAAAACATCAATAAACTTTTTCATCATCTTTACAGAAAGAAACTTAGAAAGTTTAATAATTTTAGGCATTGCTACTGTACCAAGGTTACAAATCTCTACCTCTTCATCATCAGCTTGCATCCTAGGAGCTTTGAACACATCATTTTGGTCAAAAATATTTTCAAGTGGAATGAGACCTTTGGGTATACAATTATTCTTCAGTTGTAAAACTTCAGAATTACCCTTAGTTTCAGCAAGCATGTTTTGCTGATCTACTTGTGTGCTTTCAAACTCCTCTTTCAATTCTATGAAGTTTTTGACTTGCTGGTCATATTCAAAAACTTTCCAGTGGATGATGTTGTCTGGGATAACAGGCCTATGATGAAATTCGACCTCATATTTTTCAGTGGAATTTGTAGGGATAAAAAAAATACTTGCAGAAACAGCTAGGGAATCATCTACTGAGTTTTGATCCCTAGTTGTCACAATAAATTAATATTCTTGAAATTTTTATAACATCTCCGTGATCAAATTTTTGTATGCTCTCATTCTCACATCCTTGGTTTGATATACACCTTCAACTTGTTTAATAACCAATTCAGAATCTCCACAAACTGAATTTTTTTGGGCACCCAATCTTTTCAAAATTTCTAAGCCCAAAAATAGAGATTCATACTCAGCCATATTATTTGTGCAATCATAGTTCAGTTTGAAAGAATAGAACTTAATTTCATCCTTAGGAGTCGTGATCCAAATTCCTGTTCCAGCCTCCTCTCTTCCAGCTGATCCATGAAAGTGCAACAACCACCAGCCCTCTACCTTTTCTTCAATGATTTCCTGATTTTGAACTTGCTGATTTTCAACCTTCTGGATTTCTGCTTTTCTTTCACCTTCTGCTTCACCAGTTAGCTCTTTGAAAAGAATTGTTGATCCTAATTTATTTTCAATAGCATAAATTGGGAAATTCTGAGGTTTATCCTTACTGCTTACCATATAAGCCATCCTTGTCTCTCTGTACAACCTTCTTTGCTCACCAAAAACAAGAATGGTGGTATATGTTAAGTCCATCTGCATAGTGCCTTTGATATTTGCTACCCAAGACCTGGATAACAACATGCCAAACTTGGGTGGAATGTCTGCTACCACAATGTCCATTACCACTATCTTGGCAGGGACTTGTGTAAGACCAACAACAATATCTTTTATCAATCCAATGCATTGAACTCTTTTTGAATCAAAAGAAAACAAGTCTTTGTATGGCCTAGTGATTTCCAATCCCATCCTTTCCATAATCACTTTAGGCATGAGGTTATGAGAGGCCCATCAATCCAACATGGCATTGTGTAATGTCATGTCATGGATATTAGGGCTGACATAGAAAGGAGGCACCTCTTCATTCTGTTCATCTTCTAATCTTGGTCCCAAGTAGATGGTTGGATGGTCCTCTTGTACATTAAGGATGTCTGCAACTCCTGGTTGGGAATTCAACATTTTTACAATTTTACTTCTGTATTTATTCACCTTAAGAATTTCTCCAAAAGGTACTGGGATCTTGATTTTGGAAATCTCATTCTCCAAACTAAAAAAATAAGTAATCTTTTCCATTTCCTGGACAAGAGGAGGAGGAGGTGGATCTTTTCTAGCCCCGGTTTCTTTAGGGGCATCTTTCTTGGGCTGTGTTTTATTTGTAGTAATAGGAACATTTCTATTTCTAAGGTTGTATTTATTTTGCATCTCAAAGATTTCATGTTGATAACCCTTAAGGTAATCAGATGGTTCCTCACCCTTGTTTACATCATGATCAGACTCATCATGTTCTTCTTTAGTCAAAAACATTCCAGACATGTTTTCATCTAGGCAATGAATGGAGTCTTCTGGGATTTCAGGCTGATCTTCTTCATCAACTAAATTTTGCTGAAAAGGAGGACTTACTTGAGGGTCAGGCTGATTTTTGTTTTCCCTTGGTCTCTACTGATTTTGAGGTCTTATGAACTTTGGATTTCTAAATTGTGGTTCATGTTGTGCAGGAGGTGCAGAAGCATTTCCAAGGGCAAGCCTATCCATCAAATTTTCCATTGTTTTCATCATGGAGTCAAATTTTTCATCTAAGGTGGAAGGCTTATCTTCTTCTTTCAATTTTGTTTTTCCCGTCTTGGAATTTTTAGCTGCTATCATATTGGCTTCCACCTTCACAACATCATTTTTCATTTTTGCTAGTGAAGGGGATTCTCTTTCTCTGAGTAGGATAGAAAATTCATAGTCAAAAGCCTCAGCATATCTCAGTTGAGCTGCTCCTAGTGGAGGCTTAAGATGGGCAGGGATGGAATCATAAACTTTATTAAATATCTTGGAGAAATTTTGGACAATTTCATCTACAGCTCTTTTCAAACTATTGTACTTAGTGAGGGCCTGCACAGGGTTTGTTCTATTTCCCCACTTTCTCAGGAAACTATCCTCAAAATCATTCCAATTGTGCAATCTTCCTGGAGAAAGGGCTTTAAACCACTTTCTAACCTCACCAATGAAACTCTGAGCAAATAGTCTCATTTTGACATCCTCATGGTCAACCTCCTCCCTATCTACGAAGTCATTAAACTGGTCTACATGTTCTTCAATTGTAATCTCTTCATCACTACCCCAAGTTTTGATTCTAGCGGAATATTTGCTTGGAAGGGCATTTAGGACAGCTGGGAGAACAAGTGGAGCATACCTAGCAGGTGTAGCAGCAGGTGGAGGTGGAACATTTCCAGCCATGATGACAGGGACTGTGGTATTTTTAGGGACAACAGTAGTAGAAGAAGAACTGTTAGGAGGTGGTGTAGTTGGTCTTTGTAGTCCAGTTACAATTGAACTTCAGTCAGGTAAAGGAAAACCAGATTTTCTTCTTAACAATATATAGATGGGTATAATTCCTTCAACTTATCCAAATATTCACTCTCTAACAATAACTCTGATGTGATTGCCCCCTATAATTCTTCTTTATCTTTTTGGGTCACTAAGGCTGAGGTATCAATACCTATTCATTGTAGGTCTAAAACAATTTCAGTCAATTCTTTTTCATTTTCAGACCTAAACAAGACAACCTGAATTTTATCATCAAAATTTTTATCTTCAGAACTTCTTAAAAATTTAGAGGACAAAGCTCTTGAATGTGATGGAGTACCTGATTGTGAAGAGCTGCCTTGAATGCCTTTGGAAATTGTGTTTGGATTATCCACTATAGCAAGTGGGTTAGGATCTGGATTGCTCCTCGTGTATCTCATTCTTGAAGCCACCTTTAAGCATGAGTTTTTGAAATAGAGTCACCAAGGTAGTTGTAGCCTCGAATAGATTCTGAGCTCCTGCTACATCCAAGAGTTCAGCTTCACTTTTTGCACAAAAACTTCAGGAAATATGTCTTCATAATCCTGAGAGACGCACCAAAATGTTATCACCAAATTGAACTTGAATGGATGCTCATCAAACAACTCAGTGTAACTGTTTCAAACCACTTCTAACTGAAGATTAGCCTCTTCAGTTTGAGAGGGCTCTCTCAAGGGGGTTTTATGATTTTGAATAACGATAGTACTAGATGGCTAACTCTATGAAATTGTAACTTGTTTTTTATGTTTGCAGGTTGAAAAATGTAGGCTTGCTACCATTGGGCTTATGGAGTAAAAAATCAGCAGTTTTAGTGACAGTGGTTCTTCACATGGAAGCTGAGGCAGATAGAGGTCTTTAACAAAGGCAAATTACACACAAAACATAGGAAAACACAGTCATTTCATCACTAAAGGAAGTCAGAGCATAAAATTATGAATTTTGAGTAATAGAGATGAAATCTACTGCAAGTGCTAAAACATAAAGATACAGATCAATAAGACATCAAAAACCTCATGAGAATCTTAGATTTGGAAAGAAGAATGTCACTTTGTATTACTAATATTGGTAAAAAACATAAAAGCAACAGTTTGGTGCAAATGTTCTCAAACCATTTACTACTTCAATGATTTGTCTATAAATAGACATTCTTTACAACAAGCATGATTTGCATGGTGGCTAGATCCTCGAATTCTCCTATGACACCTTTCATAACTGAAATACATAACTTACAACAAAAAATTGACAGCTACCTTCTAAAGAAACCAACTCCTAATAAGACTCTATCTCCTATTTATTACATTCCTTTATATTATCTATGAAACAGTTACATGATGGTTACAAATTGAATGTTACATGCTCGAGAGACACATGACCAAATTCACCTCCACTTTAAATATTTAAAACATCCCTAGATTTGTGGAGCATAACGTTGTTTTTTAGGAATAGCTGACCCTTGTCTTCAACGCTGTTCTGACTGATGACCTAGCTACATGACACTCCCTATAAGTCATAAATATCTTCTTATGAAGTCCTCTGACATGCTAGAGATCTCCAGCTGGAAAAAACTGCTTTTAAGATGCTCAAAACCTTCAACAATTGCTCGCTACGAAAACAAGACAGTTTCGTAGCGAGTTTTGGTAGTGTGGGAAAAGTGGCTTCTCCATCTATATTTTTTAATTATTTGTTGTTCCATCATGTCAATCATGTCATAACACTTTACCACCATGGATATCCCTCCTTGAATCATGTAAAAACTGACTTTAAAAGCAAAAAGACACCTACAAGTTTTTTTGTAGCGTATTTCTGGCTTCAAGCCTGAGGTACGCTACGAAACTGTGTAAAAACCCAGAAATTGCCCCTTTCAAAATTGTCTTCAAAAACTGACCTCCAGCTGCAAAATTTTGATTTTCTGCATGTTATGGAACTCCTAAGGCATATCTCATCTCAATTTATTACTCCTGTGGTGTTTCTTCCACATTAACAATCAGTTGGCTAATGGGCTCTTCTACCACACTCATTTTCAATCCTTTCTTTTCCAACTCTTCATGAATTAGATCCAATTGCTCTTGAATATCTTTCACTTGGTCCTTCAATGCCCTGTTCTTATATTACAAGTGCATGTTTACCTTTTTGATGTGCTTGACCTCTCCTCTTAGTGGTTGAGTCTGCTTTATTAGCTTTTCTGTATTTTCCAAGGTCTTTGAGACACTTGTGACTTGATCTTCCCAGATCTTCCTCATTTGTTCAAATTGAACCTTCTCAATTCTATGCTTCTTTGCCTCTTTCTTCAAGACTGATATCTCTTCACCTGCCTCTTTTAAATGCTCATTAAGGGTTTCAATTTCTGATTTTTCAGTGATTTTCTCTTTACCATTCTTTTTTTTGATAACCAACTCTTATTTTGCAGGTGAAGAGAGATCTATGATGCTTGGTGGTTGGGCAATTTCACTGACCTTCTGAGTCTCTTTGCCGCTTTCCATGACCTTTCTTGCATGTCTGGTCATTGGCTTTCTAGGTTGAAACATGAAACCAACATCATCACCTGCAAACTCTAAGTTTTTAACTGTCTTGCCTTTCTTTAGCTTTCTTCCTCCATCTTCAACATCGTCATCTTGAACAATGGGAGTTTCTTCAATGTCAATTGCATGCAAGGTGTCCTCTAAGTTACCCTTAAATACTGTTTGGCTCCTAGTAACTCTCTTGCTGCTCTGTTTGCTGACTGTTTGCTTTTGTTTTGCAGGTGTAGTTTTAGGTGTGTCAATCTTCTGCAAAGGCTCTGTCTCCATGCTGAATTGTCCTAGTGGGGATGATATATTCCCTTCTTCAATTTCCTCTGCCATTGTTGGTGATGAAATACTTCTAGGTTTGGGAACTCTTTTAGGAGTGACAACATCAACTTCAAAACCACTCATGAACAGAAAGGATGTGCAATATTTGCTTAATCTCTTCAACTCCTCTAACACCAACAACTTAATCAAACAATGATGAAAGAGAGAAGTTTCATTTCCTTCTATTTTAACTTGAACCTTGTCTGACATTTTACCTAGACTTTTGTATAAGTAAAAGGGAAAGTCAAGAGACCTCTTACCCACAAAATGCAGAAGAAGCCTAAGGTGGTAGGAGTAGACCATGTGAAATATTCCTTCACAGGTGAAATACTTCTGAATGATCATCAACAGCTTTGAATAGTTTTCCTTCATGAAACTCCTAGGGATGGCATTTGTAAGATCAATTTCACTATGCTCTGGCTTGATAAACTCTTTGCAATCCTGCATGGTGAATTTGATGCCTTTAAACCAATGTTCCCTCCTCTAGGGATTCCTGTTGCTACTAAAATGTTGTTTGGTGTTACTGTGAGGTTTAGCATTCCCACCTTTTGTTGGGTATGTGTTATATTATTTGGTCCTTATTTTTCGAGGGGCGGATCCGCCCATGGTTTTGTGCATGGGTTTGCACATGGTTTTGGGGTACGATGGTTTTCAACCCGTGGTATTTTTTAGATCTGGTCAAGGGAACTATGGTTATGTTCTAATACAGGTTTAATGGATTGGGGTTTATGTATGCTTCGATATGTATATATATGTGTGTTGTAACACTAAAAGGAATATAATGAAAAATCAAGTTGGTCGTCCCGATTTGGGATCCAGGGGAAAATCTCTGTGTTTATATGTTTTATGTTTTATGCTCTCGCTATTGTTTATTTTTTGTTTTAAGATTCGTTAGTAGATAATTTATGTACAGGGTTAAAACCTACATTTTGTATCAGAGTAGTTTCGACTTCAAGGGGACGCCTTTGCTGTTGAGGGTTTTTTTGCTCGGGCCTGAGGTAGACCCTGTTTAGTGGGAGATCTACGGGATCAATTCTTGCGGTGAAAGAAGATGGTGAGCGGCGGGAAGATAGAGATTGAGAAATTTAATGGTCAGATTTTTGAGTTGTGCAAGCTCAATATGGAGGATCTGCTGGTGAATAAAGATCAATGGATCGCGGTAGATCCGGGTACTAAACTAATGGCAATGTCAAATGAAGACTGGAAGAAGCTGGATCGGAAGGCAAAGAGCACAATACAGTTGTGTGTCTCAGATTCGGTATTTTTGAATGTATCTGGGGAAGCTACGGCGAAGAATTTGTGGGACAAACTTGGGACTTTGTACCAATCTAAGTCTCTGGTGAATAAATTGTTCCTGCAGAAAAAGCTATATAACTTGAGGATGAAGGATGGAGACTCAGTGATAGAGCATATGAATGCCTTCAATAATGTGGTAAGTCAGATGTCATCTATTGATATTAAAATCTCATATGAAGATAAGTGCATCAACGTGTTGTGTTCCCTACAGACTCGTGGGATGGTCTGGTTATTGCAATAGGCAGCAATACAACTACCTTGAATTTTGATGACATTGTGTCAGCCTTGTTTTTCGAGGAAATGAGACAGAGAAATATGGAGGGTAAAAATGGAGATGCCTTATCTGTACGAGGAAGGTCCCAAAACAAAAACAAGAATAAGGTTTCGAGTGGGAGATCTAAATCTAGAGGGATATCTAAATCTCCTGGAAAGTTTGTAAAGGTGTGCTGGAAATGCGGAAAGGAAGGGCACTACAAAAAGGACTGCAGATCTAAAGCTCCTAAGAAAGGAAAGGGATCTGATGATGCTCCTTTTGCAGAAGCAAAAACCACCTCGGATGAAGGTGGGGATGTGTATTTGGATTCTTCTTCAAATACACATGTAGATCATGAGTCATGGTTGATTGGCTCGGGTGCATCCTTTCACTTCACTCCCCATAGGGAGTGGTTCCGCGAGTATGAGAAATATTATGGCGGTGATGTCTTCTTAGGTGATGATAGGAAGGCCAGAATCGTCAGATGTGGAAAATTCAAGATGAAGCTGCAAGGTGGAAGGATTAGAACACTTCCTGGTGTTCTGCACATTCCTACATTAGCCAGAAGTCTGATTTCTGTAAGCAAGATGGATGATGCAGGTGTAAAAACAATGTTCAAGAAAGATACCTGTAAGATGGTTCAAGGAGCACTGATATTAATGCGAGGATTTGGATTGGAACTCTATACAGGCTTCAGGGCAGCACTGTTATTGCTAGGTGCAACAGTTCTGTGGTTCCCGAAAGTGGAGCGGAAAGCCTAGCGGTCTCTGGAGAAAAGACCATGCTATGGCATCAAAGGCTTGTACATATTGGAGAGAAGGGCCTTCGAATACTTCATGGAAATGGTATGGTAGAAGGTATGTCTAATAGCTCTCCGGATTTCGATTTCTGTGAACATTGTGTCTATGGGAAGCAAAATCGGGTGAGTTTTCCTTCTGGTGCTAAGAGGACGAACAAGATATTAGAGCTTGTGCACAGTGATGTGTTTGGACCTATGTCGGTTCCATCACTGGGTAAGTCTGTGTACTATGTTTCATTCATAGATGACTTCTCAAGGAATACATGGATATATTTCTTGAGGAAGAAATATGAAGTCTTTGACAGATTTAAAGAATTTAAGGCTCTGGTGGAAAACCAGATAGAGAAGAAGATAAAGGTGCTGAGGACAGATAATGATGGGGAGTTATGCAAGAAGGAATTTGAAGAGTTTTTTAAGAAGTGTGGTATAGCGCGGCAGAAGACTACTCCATACACACCTCAGCAAAATAGAGTTGCAAAAAGAATGAACAGAACGCTGATGGAAAAGGTAAGAAGCATGCTCAGTGGTACCGGGTTAGGACAAGAATTCTGGGCAGAGGCAGTGGAGATTGCATGTTACTTGGTTAACAGATCACCTCCATCAGTGTTGGAGGATAAGATTCCACATGAGGTATGGACTAGTAAGAAACCCTCTCTTTCACATCTGAGGGTATTTGGATGTGATGCATATGTACATGTTCCAAAGGAGAAAAGGACCAAGTTGGATAATAAATCTGAAAGGTGCATATTTATTGGGTATAAGGATGGTTTAAAGGGTTACAAGCTTTGGAACCCAGAAACGAGGAAGGTTTTGTACAGCCGAGATGTGGTGTTTAGAGAGGTGAAAGATGTTGCTAAACATGAAGTCCTACCAAAGGAACCTCAGAAGATAGAGTTTGAGCTAAAGGGGGATGAATCTGACTCTACAACAGAAGAAGACTCAGAAGAGGAAGAGCCACAAACTCCAGCTGTGAGAAGATTAGCTCGGGAAAGAAGACAACCAGAAAGGTATAGTACATCTGCTTTTTGCTCAAATTTTGCTTTAACTATAACTGATGATGATCCCAGAACTGTCAGGGAGGTAGTAGATTCAGAGGATGTAAAACTCTAGAAGGAGGCCATGGTTGATGAAATGGCATCCTTGCATAAAAATGAGGCATGGGATCTGGTGGAGTTGCCGGCTGGAAGGAAGCCCATCGGGAGCAAATGGGTGTTTAAGAAGAAGATGAATGTAGAAGGTAAGGTGGAGAAATACAAAGCTCGGTTGGTAGCAAAAGGTTATTCCTAGGTGCCAGGAATTGATTTTGGTGATATTTTTTCTTGTGTTGCCAAAGTTACTTATATTAGATTACTTTTATCTGTTGCTGGTGCATTTGATTTTGAGGTAGAACATATGGATGTGAAGACAACATTTCTTCACGGGGATCTGGAAGAGGAGATCTACATGAAAAAACTTGAAGGCTTTATTGTGAAGGGGAAGAAAGAACTAGTATGCAAGTTAAAGAAGGCTCTGTATGGGTTAAAACAGTCACCAAGGATGTGGTATCAGAAATTTGATACCTACATATGGGGACTTGGCTTCACCAGAAGCAAGGAGGATCACTATGTTTATTTTAAATTAATTGGTGATCATGTTATTTATTTGGTCTTGTATGTGGATGATATGTTGTTGATTGGAAATGACAAAGAAATTATCCAAGATTTGAAGACCCAATTGTTCTCCAAATTCAACATGAAGGATCTTGGTGCTGCAAAGTATATTTTGGGCATGGAAATTAAGAGAGATCGGGAAAATAGGAAGCTCTAGTTAAACCAGAGGAAGTATGTCGAGACTATGTTGCAGAGGTTAAATATGCAGGATAGTAAACTGGTGAATGTTCCAATTCCTGTAAGTACAAAGCTGTCTGCTAAACAGTGTCCCAAGACACAAGAAGAAGAGGAGGATATGTCCTGTGTTCCATATGAAAGTGTATTGGGTAGCCTGATGTATGCAATGGTCTGTACTAGACCAGACATTTTACATGCAGTGGGAGTATTGAGCAGGTTTATGTCAAACCCAGGGAAGGAGCATTGGACAACGGTGAAGCGGGTTTTCAGATATTTACGTGGCACTAGTGATTATGGCTTGTGCTACCAGGGAAGACCAGGATTGGAAAGAGTGTAGGAAATTTGTGGTTTTGTTGATGCAGTCTGGGCTAGAGATCTGGACAAAAGAAGATCTACAAGTGGGTATGTGTTTAGCCTATTTGGAGGTACAGTCAGTTGGATGAGTAAAAGATAGTCTGTAGTGGCTCTTTCAACTACAGAGGCTAAATACATAGCAACCACTCATGCAAACAAAGAAGCAGTTTGGTTGCAGAGATTGTGTTCAAGTATGGGGTTGGTGCATAAAGCTATAAGGATAGATTGTGATAGCCAAAGTGAAATTTTCTTGGCTAAGAACCCTGCTCATCATTCAAAGACAAAGCACATTGATGTTCAATATCACTTTGTGAGAGATATGGTTGAGGCTAAAAGGGTGTTGTTGGTAAAGGTGGACACTTTGAAGAATTAAGCACTTAGAATTTCTCTTGTTGTAGAGAAACAATGGGTATTGCAGAACTGGGCTAATGATTAAGCTCTCTTGTGGCCCCCTGCGGAAAGAAAACAACAAGTGGGAGAATGTTGGGTATGTGTTATATTCTTTCCACGACTAATCACACACGGGGGGGTCACAAGGGGGGCGGTAGCCCCCCTTGTTGGGGTCCAGGGCAGCGCCCCGGAATTTTTTTTTGGTCCTTATTTTCTGGTGGGCGAATCCGCCCATGGTTTTGTGCATGGGTTTACACATGGTTTTGGGGTACGATGGTTTTCAACCCTTGGTATTTTGTAGATCCGGTCAAGGGAACTACAATTATGTTCTAATCCAGGGTTAATGGATTGGGGTTTATGTATGCTTCGGCATGTATATATATGTGTTGTAACACTAAAAGGAATATAATGAAAAATCAAGCTGGTCGTCCCGATTTGGGATCCAAGGGAAAATCTCTGTGTTTATCTGTTTTATGTTTTATGATCTCGCTATTGTTTATTTTCTGTTTTAAGATTCGTTAGTAGATAATTTATGTACAGGGTTAAAACCTACACCTTTGAAGCTGTCTCAATGAAACTGTTAGCAAAATCTTTAGAAACTTGTAGATGACAACCCTGCAGTCTTTGACAGAATTGCAAACACCCTGTTCTTCTGAATACCTCCATGGCAGTTGGGTCTTCATTGAGAACATTCATGCCCATAGGCTCATATCTGTGGCAATGACCACCTTTGTTATTTTTCTTCCTTGCAGCCATGGGGGCTTTATATCTTCTCAGCCTCACTTACTTGATGACACCTGCAACCTTTGAAAATTACAACAATTTGAATGGCTCGATGAAGAAGCTCTCTAGAAATCAAATGACATGTAAAGATAAAGCAGAGTATAACAAAAATAATAATTGGGTAACCTTTTATGGTTTCAATGACGACTCATGCCTTAATCATGACACATGCATGCTAAAAAGGGTAATGATGACCTCAAAGTTGGCTTTGTACGTTTGAATTAACCCTAATAGACTCGAATGACCTCCACCATAACTCCTCCAATCATGAATTGATACTTTGCATCGGATTTGATAAGACATATAGAAAAACAGTTTTTCATAACATATCTAGTTTATTCTCTGATAGTTTTGCTACGAAACTATTAGGCAGTTTCGTCGCGAAAACTGCTATTTCACAGTTTAAAATGCTACGAAAATTTGTAAAACTGGCTTAAGTGTCCTTTTCAAATTTAAACGCTTGGGAAATGAAAAATAACACCTAATGATGACTGATGGGACATGAAATGACCTAAATTGAGGTGGCTTTGAACCTTAGGATAGGTTAAACATGTAAAAAATGAAATTTCCCTGTACCAACTTGAATGATTTAAGGAGACCTTTGATAAATGAACTATGTGACCATGTCAAGTAATGTTTCACATTTTTCTGAGTGATAACATGTTCAACGATTTAACTGATGATTCGGACATAAATAACTCATGCATGTGTGATCTAAGAGTTAGCCAGTTGAGATTGGAGTTCGAGGGCAGTGTACTATGAGTTGTATAATTATATGAATTGTACAGGTGGTGCATGCAGATAGAATAAGGCCTATGATGTATTGTGTATTTGTGGATGGGGAATTTCCTTAATTAATAGGGGCTAATTCCCAAGGAAACAACGCAAGGAAATAGGGACTTTGGCAAAACAAAATTTGGTTAAGTATTGGCCTAGGTTTGTCTAGGAAGCAGTGAGACAGATAGAGATAGTGCAGAAGTTGCTTAGGCTCGAGAAAAGCATTGTTATTTTCTCATATTTTCTAACTAATGCAATATACATATATCAAAGGTTTGTAGTGGTGGCTTTCCCCAGGAAATCATTATATAATGTGTTGATTTAATTATTTCCCTTGTATGCCTTGTGATTTTGTGATTGTTAATTGTTTCCGCAGTTGGTAGAGTAGATTTAAATCTATTGTTTTAGTAAATTACAATTAGCGGTTTGACTCTACGAGGAATTTCTACATGGTATCAGAGATGAAATCACAATAGAATAGAAGAATATGAGTTTGTCTTTGCAGGAAAAATGAGTTTTGCAGGTTCATTATTTAGATCTAGTAGTAGGACCAGGATGGTGTTCTATGGTTTGAGGCTCGAGTATTCCCTAGAGGTTAGCTCGAATTATATTTCTTGGAAGGATCGGATGGAAGTAGTCATGGAAGATGATGGATTGAAGGATTTCATTGATAAGGATATCCCAAAACCAGCACTAGCTGATACCCAGTATCTAGAAGATTGAAATAAGAGCGTAGCAAAGGCAAGAAGGATATTATTTGAAGGAGTTCGAGATCATATTTCCTCGAACCTCCACGTTAAGGAGACTACATATGCAATGTGGAAGGTCTTGAAAGACTTGTTTCAGAACAACAGTGACCACAGGAAGTTGGCATTAAAGGATAAAGCTTCAGAAAATCAATTCGGAGAAGGACGACATAATATCATAGTACTTAAGCAAGTTCACCCGATGTCGAGATGAGCTTGGGAGTGATGGTGATATAGTTTTCGATGATGATTTGGTAAGCCTAGCACTTTTAGACCTTCCAAAGAGTTAGCACAACTACTAGGATTCGGTAAATGGGAGGGAATCGCTACCAAAGTGGGAGCGTTTGTGGTCTGACTTGGTGCAAGAAGAGATATGGCGAAACACCAGAGATGGAACCTCATCCAAGCATGATGATGGGGATAATTGTGCATTGGATGGAAAGGCAAATAAATGGAAAGGGAAGAAATCTCAATCCAAAATAGATTCTAGTTAGGCAGGAAAGAAGAAGGACTTGTCAAAGATTAAATGTTTTCACTGTCATGAGATGGGACACTATGCCACGAAGTGTCCGCACAAGAAGGCCGACAATAATCCCTCCGGAGGAGCGGTAGGTGAAGCTTTTGCTTCACAATTCGAGTTGGATTTCACCCTCATTGTATGCATGGTGACATTGATGATGGGTAATGTGTGGTATCTCAATATTGGAGCCTCATTCCATATGACCGACAACAAATAAATATTTAGCGACTTAGAGGATAAGGACCTCCAAATGAACATTGAGATGGGAGATGATGGAAGGTATAGCGTGACCGACATCGGTACTTTTACTTTTCAGAGGGAGTTTGGTTCTCCTCTCACATTAAAATATGTCATGTAAGTTTCGGGTCTGAAGAAGAATTTAGTTTCAGTTGCTATGTTGGAAGATTGTGGCTATGATGTGATATTTAGCAAAGGAAAGGCTTTCCTTCATCATGTAACCAAAGGATAAGAAATTGGACTGGGTTCGAGTAAAGAACCTCTACAAATTCGATATAGAAGACTATGTTGCTTTTAGCATGAAATCAGAGAAGTTGCAGAGTTGAGACATTGATGAATTATGGCATATTCGACTTGGCCATTTGCACCATGGAGCTTTGAAGATCATGTAAAAAATGTATACAAGACTTCCCAAGGTTGCACTAGAGCAGCATAATACATGCAAAGGGTGTATATTGGGGAAGTACACCAAAGGCACTGTTGAAGAGGTAAATCCCCTCTGCGGACAGAGGCAATCCCTACTAGCCCAGATCGGGTCTAGCAACAATCAAACACGCTACAACGCAAGCTCCTAATTGCAAAAATCAAAGCGCGATAGAAGGCCTACCTCAGGTCCAACGCTGTTGTCGTTGCGGAGAGGATAGTGCTCTCGATCCCTTGCTCCGACAGGTCACAATTCCACCACTTGACGCGATCGAACACCTGCACGTACAAGAAACACGACGAACATATGAGCGTAAAACCATATAATTGCAATTATGTGTCAGTCAGAGAGGACACAACTCATAAACAAGCATGAACAATACAAGTGGAACTATAATCGTAGTCGCTTATATTAATGAAACAAAGGATGATACAACCTGGCTCTGACGCTGAAATCCTCCTTCGGCGGGTCGTCAGTGGACGTCTTGGTAAAGATTGTCGGGAATAGGGACAAGCCTCTCTCTTCGATCGTCAATCTCCTTGCTATGGATTTGGCACTATGAGGACTATCAAAGCTCTTGCAGCATTCTTTAGGTTATGAAGGCTCTTGGAGATTATCTTGCAAAGGAGATGAGCAAGCTTTTATAGATGGAGGAAGGGGAGTTGGGATCCCTATAATCATGGGATTGGCCCTATCCTCAAGGAAGTT
The DNA here is from genome assembly GCA_034641835.2 of Pinus albicaulis. Classification (NCBI taxonomy): domain Eukaryota; kingdom Viridiplantae; phylum Streptophyta; class Pinopsida; order Pinales; family Pinaceae; genus Pinus; species Pinus albicaulis. Next base: position 574,819,589 of record CM076579.1, read on the forward strand.
TCCATGAGAGGTGGAAAACCACTTCCTCTACATGGAGATCCGGAGCCAAACCACCCAACTCAAATTAGATACCAGTTTATGGATTGGTTAGGACGAAACTTCCGCCATTTAAAAACACTCCTTAAAATGGTTGGCGCGAGTGCGACTCTGAGACATAGCGCCAATTGGCGCGCCCAATTTGAATGATTTCTTCCATTGGCGTGGGCACTGAACTGTCTTCCCACGCCAATGCAAAAAGGGGTGTTTTTAGGGTTTTTCACAAGGAGTTGTCTTCAGGGCAATGAAAGCTCATGTTCAGAGGGATGTCATGAAAGTGGTTTCAAGTCATGTCACTGCTCACAGGTCACGGAATGAGCCCTCCAATTGTGCGGGATGAGTAATTGTAGGGACGGTGACAAATTGCTGTGTAACAGATGCCCCCTAAAGCATGAGGCCCGAAAGAGAGAGAGGGGTGAAATGCTTTACGAGAACGTGTCCAACTGAAAACACTGCCGTCAGAAAACCTGCGTAGAGAAATAAAACTGATATATCATATACATGATATATATGTGGTACGGGCGCAGCCATCCATAACAGAGTATACAATAATCCAGATCCAGGGCATGGACGCAGCCATCCAGTGAGGATCGATAAATAGACTCATGTATGGTCGCAGCCATCCAGTGAATGAGTCATGTAACCAATCATAATAATCCACAAAATCGCAGCCTGGATTCCAACAGACAAAATCCAGGGTCTTGCGCTCCATCTCGACCCGAACAAAGTACAAGTTCAAGCATGCGAATAAGTGAGCTGAAGTCGAACATGCAAGAACATCGCCTGATTACTAGCCAATGATGAAAGTTGTTAACAGACGCGAGAGGTACCACCATTAATGCCAATGGTCCTCAAGGTACTACAGGTACAATCTATGGCATGTGAAAAATGAGCTGACGTCGAACACCCGCAGAATCGCTCGATCGGAGGCCAATGATGAAAACCTCACGTCGAATGCGAAGAACCTTCCATTGAGGCATGCAGGCTCCAAGGTACCAGAAGGGAGTCTCTAGATCAGCTTCTTGGATAATGAGCTGAATTCGACAGGAAGTGGCTTTGATCGAAGGTGGGCTATAGTGTTTCCCACATCATCGACACGAGACATAAGAACATAATGTCTTTGTGAATCAAGATTTAGATGAGAATCAGAGGAAGGTTGAAATATGCAGAGGTCAACTTCTCTTGAACATATCGGCGGCACGATAGTGGATTTGGCAGTATTTGACATCAAAAGATCAAGGGTCATGGTGACAAGGCAAAGAGCAGATGAGAGGTCAAAAGGGATCACCCAAACCCACAGAGGCAAGTGGAAAAAACAAGATGAGATATCCCCAACCCGACACGAATGCAGACAAGTGCCATGTTCAAGAGCGACATACTGCCGACACGACAATGATGTTGGTTCCATTTTCCCCACCATTTCTGGTGAGTACCTCTTTATTTTTACAAAAGCTTGAAGAGGATACCATATGCTCGTTGTATAAGTCCATCCTAGTACATTTAACGAGCCCTAGGAAGGAGGAAGGAGGATACCGTCATTATGACTGAATCCAATGTCATCAGGGTTTAACGAGTCTGACAAAGGAAGAACTCGACGTCTTTTGATGTTTAGAGAGTTTGAAAAGACAGCGGAAAAGTAAACTCCAACGGTCCCTTTTCGTAAATAGTTCCTCAGACCTGAAAAGGTAGAAAACAAAATCTGAGAAAACCTCCTAGTCGCGATAGGCTAGGGTATTCCTTTTTCGTAAATAATCTATCCCAGCCCGAAAAAGGGGTAAACGTATACTGGGTAGATGTCGTTTCGTGTCCACTTTAACGAGATCGAAACGACAAGGAACTCGACAATATTTTCATGTTTAGAGAGTCAGAAAAGAGCTGAAAGATGACTCCAAAATGACTTTTCGTGTTTTTACCAAGTCTGAAAAAGTATAAAATACAACTCGTGTCACCATTTAAGTTGCATAAAAACCTGTTGCTGCACATAAAGGCAAGCGTAAAATCCATTTTTGACAAAATATATTAAAATATTAATAAAAAATGACTTTTAAAACCTAATTAGATTTCAAAAGTTATAAATAAGTCCCAAATGGTAAAAAAAAAATTACTTTTACTATTTACCTCATTGGAGAGCAACAGTGGTCCATTTGTGTGCAAACTTCTAACGACGACTGCGACTGATCCGGGCTATCATTCAGATCCCCGTTTGTTCCAGGTAAGGGGCGCTTCCTTGAAATCCATTTTGATCCATTTTTTAGAGATTTCCATTACGGATTAGACTTCTGTGGAAATTTTTTAAAATTTTAGGGCTCCACCCATTGGCGCGGGTATCGGGCACGGACCCGCACCAATGGCCTTTTTCTTACAAAGGGGCTGCGCCAACGGTGGAACTCAATTTTCCGCTTTAGATTTTTGAATTGCGAGCGATCCAAATAAAATTTCAAGCATAACAGAGATCTAATCGAGGCTTTTTGATCATGTTGATGCAGGTTACTCAGGCATAATGGTTATCGAATGGAAGGAGAGGGAGCATGGGGAAGAGGATGAACTAGCTATGGAGAATGAAGCCTGTATGAATGCACTTAAGAACTGTGGACTAAAAAATTTCTTCCTGACGCCCTGCTTACGAGCTCAACCGGAGCTACTACAATACTTGGTCAGTATGTGGGATGAAAATGAAGAAGTGTTTAAGCTTCGGGACCAAGTGTTGGAACTTGAGGTTTCCGACGTATATTTCATAACTGGACTATCGCGCAGAGGTCTGGTGCCCATCTTGACAGGCAGCAGACCATCTGGAGAAAAGATGGAGCAGGTGATGGCGAGAGTGTGCCCAGGGGCACGACTGGGATTGGGAAGCGGGAAGGTGGATATCCACACTGTCCGCGATCTAGCACTGAGAGTAGTGCTACACACCATCACGCGGGCTGCGGGGTCGCAGGCACCGCATGAGGCGACCAAGGCCCAACTCCTCCTAGCCGCTGAGTGTATGAGTCCAACACTGTTTGATTGGGCTACTGCAGTGACAACAAATATCAAGAGGCAGCTTACAAGGTGCAAGCAAGTCAAACTGAAGCAGTTTGGCTACAATTCCATTTTGGTATCATTCATCCTGGAACGACTACCTATCTTTCAGGGCCAAGGGGCCATTGTTGCTGAGCTGGTACCAAGAGAGCCAAGGATGGCTTGCTGGGCAGCACTTATGCCCAAGTCAGGAGGAGGCCAACATATGTCTTGGAGGCCGGAGTTTTTTGGATGGTTACGGCGTCCGTTGATCGTGGTCGAGGATTGGCCCTATGCCGGGACTGATTTCACTGGAGACCCAGATCTCCCACTTCCGGAGGGGGATGACTGGGACGAGGAGTTGGGTATGACCTCTCTTTTTTATTTTTATGTTTTATGATTTTTTTTGGTAATACGTGTCCGTTCTAACAACAGTTTTATATGTATGCAGATGTCGGCCCAGAGACACCTGCCGGTATGTCTCCTATTGCACGGAGAACTCAGCCCGTAGCTGATCCTCAGGCGGAGGGTGCCGAGGGAGGAGAGTTGATTCAGAACCTTGAGGGGATCACCCGGGGGATTCCAGACTACGCCCGGCTGGCAGATGTCCCGATGGCGTATCAGAGACATACGGTGGGAGTGCCTAGTCGCCTCCACCGAATTTTGAGATGCTTAGTGCGCGTGGTAGCATGTTACCACGAGCACCATGCGGATTAGACACCTAGGGCTTCTTTCATGCATATATTTTTTGAGAGAAATGTCGTCTCCGGATGTATTAAGACGAACATGTATATTTTTTATTTTATGTGATGCACACTATGTAAACATTTCGACACACACACACACATATATATATATATACATACCTATTTCTGGATGGATCTTTTTACATGTGATGATGTTTTTGTTTATAAATTGCGCAAATGTCTATCTAGAACCAAATTAGCTACTGCATCTGTTAATGTATTCATATGTCTGGGTATGTGTTGATATGTAATATAGTCAAAATTTCTTTCCAGCAGATGAATACGCAAATACAGACGTAAAATGGATGGACTTCTTACTGAATAATGTCCGTTAAGTTGTAATACTACAAGTTGTGAGTCTAGATACACAAGTAATTCACGAATGCCGAGGTCCATAGCCTCGGTTAATAATTCCAATACATCACTATATTCCGCGATATTATTTGTAGCAGGACCCAGACATACATCTTGCAGGTTAACCAACTCACCAACAGGATCATAAATTACCCAGGCTACCAAAGACAGATTCCTGGTACTGCGGGAGGCACCATCCGCGAAACCCACAAACGGAGTAATGGACAATCAGGAAGACCCGATCAACAGAAAGATGCTTACATCGCACACCACACCACACATGCACACAAATGAATATACACACCTATGTACACACACCACACTAAAAATAACTTCAAGCGTAGTATTTCTTAAGGTACAACCCATTTATAGGCTGCGCCAACGGAACTCCTTCATAATCAATGAGCTCATAAGCCCCATTTTTCAATACTCGTTTTACTATGTAGGGCCCATGCCACATGGGTTGGAGTTTTCCTGCCCCGAGTTTGTCGTGCGCTTGGTCGTATAGGAGGACAAGGTCCCTTTCGACAAAGGAACGTGGAGAGACTGATTGATCAAAGTGCGCTTTGACCCGCTTTTTCTGTGCCTCAATAACTAAGGCAGCCAAGCGGCGGGTTTCATCCAACCGTTCCAAATACAAGAGATGCTCTTCTTCAGGAGAAGTGTCGGGTAAAATTTCCACAACCAACTTTAAGGAAGGAATTTCACACTCAACCGGAACAGTTGCTTCCAGACCATACACCAATTGGAATGGTGTGAATCCGGTCGCACTCTTTGCTGACGTCCAGTATGCCCATAGAGCTGAGAACAATTGGAGGTGCCAATTGGAATTATGAATTCCAACTGTTTGTTGAAGCATTGTGACCAAGCTTTGTTCACAGCCTCAACCTGGCCATTTTCCTGGGGGTAATATGGCGTTGAGCTATCGTGTCGTAAGCCCAATCTTGATGTCAGCTCGACCATCATATAATCTCGAAAGTGAGTACCATGATCGGTAACAATGGCCTGAGGGATCCTGAAACGTGCAATAATGTGGTTGAAAATAAACTGGGCAGTTGTCTTACCGTCGACGGCTAGTGTAGGCATCGCTTCAGCCCACTTTGTAAAGTAGTCGACAGCGACGATTATATATGCATGCACCCAGCCGAATGAGGGTTACACGTCATGAAATATATGCCCCATTTTGCGAAAGGGCCGATGATAATGACAGGGTGCAGAGGGAGAGGCGGCGCACGCATCTTGCGCTGAAAAACCTGACACGCATGACATTTTCGGACTGCAACAATGCAGTCTTTGAATATCGACGGCCAGAAGTAGCCCGCATGCAGAATCTTCTGGGCGGTGGAATATCCGGACATGTGACCGCCACAGGTGCCACTGTGATAGTCATTCAAGAATATTTCAACCTCTTCCAGCGTTAAGCACCGGCGGAGCACCGAATCTACTCCAACGCGGTATAAAGTATCTCCTACAATGCGGTAGGGTTGAGACTGACGCCGAATCCGACGTCGGGCATCTTTGGTCAAATAAGACCAGAACGTCGATGTTTGAAGATACACAATAATGTCGTTGTACCATGGGTCGCGAGTACTGATAAGGAAGAGGGTTTCGTCTGGGATATGATCTTCAGAGTGAGAGGGTGTGGAGTCTGTCGGGAGGGAGAAAATGAGATCTGCAAAATCGACTTAGCAGTGGTAAAATCTAAGTCGAACTCCTGAAGGATAACGATCCATTTGGAGTATTTCCCCCCCAGTAATTGTCGAGATAGAATATATGTCATGGGGTTGCAATCCGAAACCACGGTTACAGAACGTAGCAGGATGTAGTGGCGAAAATGCTGCACATCTTGTACAGCTGCTAAAGCTAGCTTCTTGACGTGAGCGTAACGCGTTTCTGTGTCGAGAAGATTTCGTGATAGATAGTAAACAATGTGTTCATTTCCATTATCGTCATCCTGCACTAGAACCATAGCTATGGTGCTAAAGGCGACGGCCAAGTATAGAGTGAAATCACGGTGATAGTTTGGAGGCCGAAGCAACGGAGCATTAACAAGTAACGTCTTAAGCTTCTCAAAGGATTGTTGAGCAATTTCGTCCCAATGAAAGGGAACATTCTGCTTTAAAAGACGCGTGAATCCTTTGGCCACTTCCGCGTAGTTCGGTATAAAGCGTCGTAGGAAGTTAGCTTTTCCCTGCAGACTCTGTAATTGATGTAACGAGGAGGGTGATGGGAGATTGACAATGGCCTCAACCTTTAGGGGGTCGAGGCGAATCCCGTCCTTGGAGACTATGAACCCCAACAGAGGGCCAGAATCCACGCAAAAGACACATTTATGAGGGTTAAGTCGGATATTATAGCGTCGACAGCGAAGGAAAATATGGCAGAGGTGTTCTAGGTGGTCCTCTCGCTGAGCTGAGTGAGCTGGCAGATCGTCCAGATATGGCTGAACGATATGGCGTATGTCGTGGAATGCGTAAGACATTGCACGCTGGAAAGTAGCTCCAGCGCTCTTCAAGCCGAACGGGAGCTTTTTATAAGCAAAGGTACCCCATGGACAGATGAATGCAGTCTTGTGTTGATCGGCAGGGAAAATATTTATCTGATTACACCCGAAAAAGCCGTCCATCAAGGAGTAAATATCACTCCCAGCACATTTGTCGATGATTTGATCTATGAAGGGAGTAGGATAGTTGTCCTTAGAACAGGCGCGATTAATATCACGATAATCAACGCAGAACCTTATAGTGCCCTGTTTTTTTATCTACAGGGACAATATTTGAGACCCATTCTGTGAGGGGTATCGGGTAAATGAAGCCCGCGTTTAGAAGTTTTTCAAATTCTGCTTTAATGGCAGTGGCTTTGCGAGGATGCACCGGGCGTAGGCGTTGGTGCACGGATTTCGCACTAGGATAGGTAGGAATCTCGTGTACTACTATGCTGGGACAAATCCCAGGCATTTCCTCATAGGACCAAGCGAACACGTCTCTGAATTCTCGAAAAAGATCAGTATAAACTCATATCTCATCAGGAGAACAAGTTACTCCCACGTATATGTTCTCAACTATCCCTGGATTAACGGAGATGTCGATCAGAATATTTTGAGTAATGTTGCTCAGGTTTCCCTCTGAGAAGACCTCATGTGTCAATATAGGCGTCTGGAGAGGTGAAGTGGGAACCTGAGATGAAAAACTCTCTAGACAATCTGACATTGCCCCCAGACTAGGCATAAAGGAGGAACGATGATGCGTATCGCTCCAAGGCAACTCCTCAAGAGACATGGTTTCAACAATGGCTTCATCAGAAGGAAAAGTCTCTTTAAGAGGATCAGGCAAGTCGGCCTCGCCGAGCCAGGGGGATTGAGAATATATATCTAAAGCCATGCTCGAGGGAGCATGTTGAGGAGGGGGAGGATCAGATGCGGCAACAATTTCGCAGTAATTAATCTCTACTGGAGTTAAGGGCATCGATTCTCCAAAATTAGTCACCTGTTTAGGTGAAGGGATGATCCATGGGTCATCAGATCTAGAGACCATATTAACTTGAACGGTGTGCGGTGGTGGCGCGGGAAAAATACCCATGAGGACGGCGTCCTTGAAGAGACCAGGTACTACACTATCGAGGGGATTAGGGATCTTATCCACGTAAGGAACGTTGTTCTCAGAGGTGGAGGTGAAGAAAGACAACTAATCCACAGTAACGATTTTTCCTTCATGAGGGAACTTAAGAAGTCGAAAGAGGGTGGATGGCACGCATAGCATAGCGTGAGTCCAACTGCGGCCGAGAAGCAGATTGTAGTTAAGTTTGGCGTCAACCACTTCCACTTCTACATTGACTGTCTTCCCCTATAACGTAATCAACAAACTCTCGAGAACACCCAGGGGTTCGGATTCTCGACCATCGAATGCCTCTAAGGAATTAGGAGATGATGACAGGGCCGGAGAGCCAATGGCCTTCCAGCAGGCGGACGACATGACACAGGTAGAAGCACCTTCATCCACAATGGCCCGATGGATATTAAGACCGTTGATCCCGACCTGAATAATGAGAGCAATTTGATGCGGAATCTGAGGGGTAAAATTCTCTAAGTCGAAGGTGAGAAGACTAGAATCGGTGGGATCGATTCCACCGATTGCAGATAAGAGAGCTTTCCGTTGCAAAGGGAAACTTTGAAGGAATTCCAATGCGGACATAGCAGAAGGTGCCTGTGCCAAATCCTCAACAATACTGTAGTGCTGAGCGGCACGGGCATTTGGATTGTAGGAAGACCTTCGTAGAACACCTTTAGAAGGTGGCTTCACAACCGGTTCAGCAGTAGGCTTCTCAATTTCTAAAGAACCGGAGACAGGTGGAGGAGGTGCGCCATCCATAACTTCCTTTCCAGCTGCCTGACACGATCCAGTATAATCCTTCAAACATGTAGCGATGGAGACAGGTGCAGAACCATTCATCATAAAGACCTGGGACCCAAATGGTGCAGATGGTGACGAATTTTCAACCATCTGGGTCTGCTGAGACGGGAACGGTTCTTTAAGGACTGCCGGAGTCCCTTTAGAGCCTTTGAGAATTTGACTAATTTCAGATCGTCGTGGACAATCCTTGGTATAATGATCTCCTTCACAAATGAGGCAGGGGTACTTTGGTTTACATTGGGAACCTTCCTTAGTCCAAGGTTTAGAAGACTCTGGCTTCGGAGCATCGGATTTGGATTTACCTTTGCCCTTCTTTTTTCCTTTGGAGGCCTTTTCCATGGGATTGGCCTGAACGAAATTGACCTTCGCAGTTTTTCCAGACTCTGGAGTGGTGGGAGAAGCATAATTGTTGGAAGAATTGGACTTATGCTTCCCATTCGAAGATTTTCGAGAATTCTGAGATACGAAACCAATAACACCATCCACCGCAGGGGTAGGTGGAGCTTTAGAGGTTCCTAGGCGTGGAGCATCAGTCAAAATATCATACAGCGTGCCAGACTGAGAATAAACCAGATCAAGATACTGAGCACGCACTATGGCTTGTTCTTCAATCACACATGCCCCCATAACAATATCTTGGGCGATTTTGTTAACGAAGGATGTGGTGAACCAATGAGTTAGTAGCTGATTAGGTATATCAAACTTGATCAGTCTACGACGACGTCGCCACTCATGAATGTGATCTGAGATGTGGGTGGCTTTATCCTGCTTCAACGAAGTCAGGAGATGCGTCCCGGCCTCGTAACGGACCGGTAACTGGAAGTGAGTCAGAAAAGCCATGGCTAATGTATTGAAATCTTGAAAGATGCCATGGGGTAATTCGATATACCACTTGGCAGCAGCGCCAGTAAGAGTATGCTGGAAGAGACGTAGACGAATCGAATCATCCACCCAAGAGTTGGACGAACACCAAAGATGGTAAGTCATTACGTGAGCTTGGGGGTCCTCCCCAGCTTTACCCTCAAATTTTGGGCAATCGCCGGGTACCTTGGTCGGAACCGGAGGCCAATAAGGATTGTGCGGAATCGGATCATTAGTTAATTTCGAAACATCCGGTAATTCCAAGGTAGCCAAGAATGGCAATTGCGGATTGAACGGCATGCCTGGCCCTCGATAAGGACCAGTACCTGTACTCCACGCTGGTTGAGAATATCCCTGCCCCCATGGGTTCTGTCCAGCAGGATTCTGACCGTAGGGGGTATAGGGCGTATAACCAGTCTGATTTGGTTGCTGGTAACCAGTGTACGGGGCTTGATAACCGAAGTATGGACCTTGATTATATGTCGGCCCCATATGAGCAGCATGTGGATTTGGCTGCTGAGCATAGGTGTAGCCGGGTTGTTGAGAGTAATAGTTAGAACCTTGGGGCTGGCTATAATTCGGTTGGTATTGACCATGAGAATAGTAACTGCCTTGAGGTTGAGTGGGCTGCTGATAGGTGGGACCCTGCTGAGCTTAATAATTAGGGTTCAGCGGTTGATTTGGCTGCGGCATTGAATAAGTCGGTTGTTGGGCAGGGTTGACGGGATGTGTAGGCTGGCCTGGTTGGGCAGGCTGACCTGGCTGAACGGGCTTCCCTGATTAGACAGGTTGACCCGGATAAATAGGTTGTGCCGGTTGTGCAGGTTGACCTGGCTGTTGAGGAGCACCAGGTTGTGCCGGATGGGCCGGTTGGCCTGGTGGAGGGACACCAGGTTGTGTCGGATTGGCTGGTTGGCCTGGTGGCGGAATGGAGCCAGGTGGTGGCTGATAACTGGTTTGACTCGCAACAGGACCATAAGATGGTCCTAGCTGATGTGAAACGTTGAGACCAAGAGGATACTGAGGTTGCATGGGTTGAGAAGGTTGGACTTGCCCCCCAGGACCATATACCGACCCTGATTGGTACCCCAGTTGACCTGTGAGTCCTTGAGGTTGCCCAGGTGGGACTCCAGGGAAAGGCTGCACGAGTTGACCTGAAGGATTGTAATACTGTCCTTGCGGACCGTATAACGGCCCTTGCTGGCCCGGAGGGTACCCCTGTATGGGCTGTCCCTGCGGGTCATAAGGATAGCCAGGCTGGCCTGAAGGTTGGCCTTGAAAAGGTTGTCCTTGCGGGTTATAAGGCTGTCTAGCCTGGTTATACGGTAAATCCTGAGCATGAAGTTGAGCCTCAGGAGCAGGTAAACGTAAAGGGTTCCCATGCTCATCGTATTGATATGGAAAGACGTACACGGGTGTACCATCCTGTGCATAATGCGAAAAATACGAGCGGTTGGGATCTTGAGGGGGTTGTCCGACCTCGGGGTTCGATTGTTGTAGAGACAATCGATACTCCTCAGGAGAGATGTTCTCCGGCATAGCAGAAGCTATGAAGACGTCTTCGGGAAGCGATGTGGTCCTTACGGATTGAGTGGTAACAGCGGGTGCAGATGCGGCCACACAGACAGTGGGCCTAGAGGGTACAGAAGTGACCTGAGGGGATGACGTAATTGGTGTCTTAGGAGACATCCCCAATGAAGGAAAAACCAGCCTCGTGGAAGGAGCTGATACCCCCATTGAGGCAACGACGGCAATAATCTGACCCAAGGATCTATACCGTGCTAGTAATGAGGGACCGGGTGATGACATAACAGATGGTTCAGGGTTGTCTTCTGGGAATAACTGTCGAGGGAATAACTGGTAATCTTCACCAGACGTGGGGATTTCCTCGCTAGGAGAATCACTCATATTTGAACCTACCGTTAAATCTCGTAACAGACGGCGAGGACTAGGAGGAATAACAGCAGCTATAAAAGGTGAACCCGATGTAAGAGAAGGGAAATCTTCCCCTACTCCAAATCCAGACCAAGGGTCGGAAGAGGGCCAATTGAACTCAACTGGTCCTCCAAAGGGCTGCTGATGTTCAGCAGAGGATTGGGAAGCCTCTGATGAATCATCCGTATAGGGACTACCAGTAGACGAAACGGAAGGTTCTGCCACTGTGACAACAATGAAAAAAGATCAAGCACAACACACACGGGCTGAAAAAGAGTCAAGACACACAATCAAACGGCCAACAAGAAAAATCTAAGAGGGCGTGTGATCGCGGGTGATTTATTTTACCACATTGAAACTTAGAAACTTCATCGTTTCATGTTTTAAGAGTCGAGAAACGGATGAAAGGTGACTCTATCTCTTTCAGTTTTGAAGCAAGCGTGAAAGGACAAGCGCTTGGTGATCCTTTCAAATTTAAAGAGTCAGAAAAGATGAAATGAATACTCTGGTAATCTAAGAAAAGGGTGTACCAAATAACCGTGAACTGCAATATACACCTTGGTTTCCAAAATGAAGGATAAATCAACCAAGGACTTAACGTACGTGCAGGAAATCTCCCCAAATGTTGTGTCCGGTGTATCACGGGTATAGAGCGACAGACTCGGATTCCTATGGATAAAGGACAGAAACCTAGTGGGGTCTCCCTTTATATACGCGACGGTACGGGGAGCACAAGTCCGTACTAGTGCTGTCTAAAGCCAAGAGGCGAACGACAGCTACTAGGTTTAAAGACGCTGAAACACGTCTCTAGCCTAGACCACTAAACGTTGCGTTAATGTTTCAATGCTGCCTTAGTGTAAATTGTTGAAAATGCAACAAGATGATGGAGCTTAGTGAAATGAAGTCGCCTTCACTAAGTGGGCCCGCAGGCTATTTTTGGCGCAAAGTCTATTTTTAGACTATGTCTATTTTTAGACATATGGATCATGGTCAATGAGTTGCAGGATGCTATTTATGGATGATTGGTCGAGTTGGTAAAAATAGATGGACCTTTATTTTTAGACATTGGGTGGTTTCTATTTTTAGACTGTCGAGCTAAAAATAGAATAGTCAAATATTATTAACCCTTAATAATATTTAGACTATAAACATTATCTTATCCTCTTGGAGCACTTCAGTTTGATGCTTGGATGTGGCACATGCAGCTGACAGAAGGAAATACGCTTTTCCTAAGGGTTGGTTGAGCTATTGCATGGTTGACTTCAGTTAGAACTCATGTGGCAGAGTTTGGTGGAGTTGATGAGATAGTTGGTGGAGTTGTGTTCGGTTTAACTTAGTTGAACTAGTTGTATTTAGTCTAACTGAAAAATACACTAGTGATGAGTGGTGTGAATTAATTATTAATTAATTCACTAATTATTAACTCATAATTCAACTAAAGAACACATCAATTAATTGCAATGCATGGACAGTTCAGTGGAGACCAGTGTTAGAGGTGGGTGAAAGGGTGAGTCTACTATCAGTTGTGACTATTGGCTGTGCATGATATTTGCACACACATTGATGGAGATTGCAAATGAGGATTGCGCAGTTGGAGCTAGTGGGATTCGAACTTGGATCTCATCATTAATCAACTTGGATTGCGCAGTAGAGGCAAGCAGACTTGTGGAGGATATTTGAACCTGTGACTTGTTCATCTTCATAACTAGTTTTGTGTGTAGCATTGAGATAGTGCTGAGAGATGTGAGAGCTTTGTACTATGTATTGTTACATGTTCTCTATCATTATAATATACAGATAGTTGGGGGTTTTCAGCTATTTCTTTCCCCATTACATCCTGTGTTGATATGTGTGCTTGATTATGTTTTAATGAGCGCATGCGACTACTTTCTATTTCCGCATATTGATGATCAATTGTAGAAGAGGTTATGTATTATGAATGAAGCTTAAATAGTGTGTAATCAGGATAATCTCGGTGAATAATTCAGCAAATTATTCAAATTTCTACATGGTATCGGAGCGAAGAATTGATCATCGGGATCTATTACAGTGATTGCAATTATTTCGGTAGACAGAGTCTGTAACGGGCCAGGTAGCCTCTGGATCCATCCTTTCTTTGAAAGGTGATATATCCAGTAAATGCCCCTACAGTCGATCTCTGTGCTAGAAATAATTTTTTCTCACAGATCCAGAAGCAGCTGAGTTTTGAGCTTGGAATTCGAATTTGCAGCAGAATTTGGAATTCGAAATTTGCAGCAGTTTTCTTGGTGCTAGAGTTGAAATGTCTTTCAACGGATTGCGACTGGAATATGCCCTTGAGGGAAGTTCAAATTATGTTGCATGGAAGGACAGAATGGAGGCGGTATTAGATGATAATGGGCTAAAGGAGTTCATAGATGCTGAGATCCCAAAGCTTACTGATGCTGCTCAAGTTGAAGCTTGGAAAAAGAAGATGGCGAAATGTCGAAGGATTCTGTTGGAGGGCGTGAAGAATCACATTGTATCCAGCCTGCATGGAAAAGATTCTCCATATTTTATGTGGAAAGCGTTGACAGATCTATTCCAGAGCAAGAGCGACCAGAGGAAGTTGGCGCTCAAGGATAAACTCAGAAACATTAAGATGGAGAAAGGCGACAGTATCGCCAAGTACCTCACAAAGTTCACTCAATGCAGAGATGAGCTGGGAAGTGTGGGGGTGACTGTCGATGATGAGGACTTGGTGGACCTGGCTCTCCTTGGTCTTCCGAAGAGTTGGCATTCCTATCAGGACTCTGTCAATGGTTGGGAGAAGTTGCCGGGATGGGAGCAACTTTGGTCGGATCTCATGCAAGAGGAGATAAGGCGGACTACCAGGGACGGATCTTCATCAAAGGCATCTGATGAAGAAAATTGCGCTTTGGCTGCCAAAGAAAAGAAGGGGAAGAGCAAGAAATCTTCTCAGTCTGGTGCGAAAGGAAAGAAGCAAGACATGTCCAAGGTGAAGTGCTTTCACTGTCACCAACACGGACATTATGCCACAAATTGTCCGCAGAAGAAGAAAAATAAGCATCTTCTTTGGATGCACAGCGGGAGAGGCCGTGGCCTCGATTTGGTGGATTTTCGTTGATTACTGTGCTTGGTCTCCAAGTGTGATAGGATCGGTATGGTTCTTGAGCGGTGGTGCGTCATTTCACATGGCCAGAATCGAGATACATTTTCGAATCTGGATAAGGAAAAGATCTTGGAGTGCACATCAAGATGGGCAATGATGGTAGATACAGTGCGACCGGTATCGATACCATTTCCTTTGAGAGGGAGTCTGGTAAACCCTTTGTATTGAAGGAAGTATTGCATGTTCCAGGATTGATGAATAATATGATCTCTGTGGTGATGTTGGAGGACAAGGGGTATGATGTGGTCTTCAGCGAAGCAAAGGCTTTCCTGCGTAGTAAGACAACTGGAGAGACCCGGAAGATAGGGGTTCAAGTCAAGAACCTTTATCAGTTGCAAGTAGATGGCTGCGCAATAATGGCATGCAAGGAGGGAGAAGTGGTGAGCCGGGATGATGAGGGCGAGCTGTGGCACAGGAGATTGGGCCACCTTCACCATGGAGCTTTGAAGATACTGCAGCAGATTTCCTACTTGGGCTTCCTAAGGGCACTCTTACTTGTGATCCAGGATCGATTGCAAGGGGTGTACCTTGGGAAAATTTGTGGAAGCCACCTTTCACGAGAAGGATAGTACGCGCCACGACGATCCTTGAGATAATCCACACGGAACGTGTGTGGACCTTTCTGCGTGCTTCAAACAGTAAAGCACAGAAGTACTATGTGATCTTTGTTGATGATTTTTCTCGAGTCTTTGGATCTTCTTCATGCAGAAGAAGAGCGAGACATACTCAAAGTTCTATGAGTTCAAGGCGCTGGTTGAGAACAAATCGGGGAAGCATGTGAAGGCTCTTAGGAGCGAAAATGGCGGTGAATTCATCTCTGCTGAATTCAAGGACTTTTGCAGAGCAAAAGGGATTCGGAGAGAGCTCATCGCACCCCATAACCCACAGTAGAATGGGGTTGCTGAGCGGAAGAACAAAACGATCATGGGTGCTGCACGGGCAATGTTGCATGATCAGGGCCTACCCTTTCACTTGTGGGCGAAGGCATGCAATACTTTGCCGGTGTATGTGCGAACCTTTGTCCTCATAAGATACGCATGAGTACAGAAGGGAGCGTTTTACGACGAGCCTGATATTCCCATTTGAGGAATTTTTTTGGCTCACTGTCTACATGCATGTGACGAAAGATGCGAGAAAAAAAGGCAGATCCGACAGCGGTGCGAGATATTTGTGGGAATTGCAGCGTCGCCCCACAACTATCGTGTGTATTTTCTAGATAGTCGCAAGACTGTTGTGCGACGGGATATCAAATTTCATGAGGAGAAAGCCATGAAGTGTTCGCTTGAGAGGGAGCCACACTTGCATGCAGATGAGGAGCTATTAGTTCATAAGGATGAGTCTCTAGATGTGGATCAGCCACAAGAGGAGGTTCATGGAATGGAAGAGACCACTCATGCAGCACCAACCATCAGAGGGCAGAAGCACACTACAGAAGCTGAGCGACTGGCTCAAGATGCAGAGAAGGTTGTAGGAGCACCTACATCACAGCGTAGACAGAGACAGTCACCTGATCGGTATACTGGATACATGGCTCTTATGAAAATGTGTTGTGACGGAGCCATCCTCTTTTGAGGAAGCTATGGAGGAACCCGCATGGGTAGATGCCATGATCGAAGAATATGATTCGATCGTCAGAAACAGTGCATGGGAGATTGTCCCAAGACCGGAGGGGAAATCAGTGGTGGGTTCGCGATGGATCTACAAAGTGAAGCAGGCGGCTAACGGGAGTGTGGAGAAGTACAAGGCGAGATTTGTCACCCGTGGCTTCTCACAGATCGAGGGGATCGATTATGAGGAAACCTTTGCACTTGTCGCAAGGTACTCTTCCATACAGACGATCCTAGCTCTCTCAGCGAGATGGGGGTGGCACATCCATCGAGATGGATGTTGAGTTCTCAATGGAGTCATTGAGGAGGAGGTGTTACATGAACTCTTGAAGGTTTCGAATCTTATGACGAGTCGCATGTGTGCGGACTCAGAAGAGCAATGTGGGTTGAAACAAGCACCTCGTGCTTGGTACACACGGATAGATAGTTATTTCACCGGACTTAGATTCTCCAAGAGTGAGGTGGATCCTAACCTATACCAGATTGTGGTGGAGGGTAAGTTGCTGATCATTGTACTTTATGTAGATGATTTTATTTTGACAGGTGATGAGCTGTTGATACTCTCATGCAAGGAGGATCTTGCAAAAGAGTTTGAGATGAAGGACTTGGGCCTCCTTCATTATTTCATGGGATTGGAAATGCGCGACGTATTAATTAATTTGTTTTTGTTTCTTAGAGGGTAAGTAATAACAGGGAAAATCTTTGGAGAGAGTTCAACATGCATGGGCTGTGGCTTTATTTGATATCTCTCTTACAGTTGGAGGAAGTAGGATGCTACTTCGACGAAGGAAGTGGATGCCACTGTTTATCGACAGTTGGTGGGGTCGCTTATGTATCTGGTCAATACACGACCCGATATATGCTATGCTGTTAACCAACTTTTGCAAGCTATGGTTAAGCCTACCAAGCTCTTCTGGAAGGCAGGCAAGCATGTATTGCATTATCTTAGAGGAACATCGGGATATGGCTTGTGGTACATACAGGAGGATGAGGTGAAGCTATGTGGCTTCACGGATGCAGATTAGGCAGGGAGCCCAACGAACCGAAAGAGCACATCTGGAGGGATCTTCAGTATCAGGTCGACAGCAGTTTCCTCGCACAGCAGGAAGCAGAGATCCGTGGCACTCAGTTCCACGGAGGCCGAGCATATGGCAGCAAGCTTGGCTGCATGCGAGGCTATTTGGATGAGGAAGATTCTGGTCGTGTTGTTCGGGTTGCACTTGGAGCCTACTGTGATTTATTTTGATAACCAGAGTTGCATTAAAATCTCGGCTAATCCAGTATTTCATGATAGATCCAAACACATCGACATCAGGTACCATCATATCAGATATTGTGTGCAACGGAGAATCTTGTTACTTTCATATATTCCCCCGGAGGATCAGGATGCTGACATCTTGACGAAGGCGCTCACCAGGAGAAAATTCGAATTCCACAGAGGCAGGATAGGGGTTGCAGATAATCCATATCTTGTTGAGAGGGAGTGTTGAAAATGCAACAAGATGGTGGAGCTTAGTGAAATGAAGTCGCCTTCACTAAGTGGTCCCGCAGGCTATTTTTGGCGCAAAGTCTATTTTTAGACTATGTCTATTTTTAGACATATGGATCATGGTCTATGAGTTGCAGGATGCTATTTATGGATGATTGGTCGAGTTGGTAAAAATATGTGGACCTCTATTTTTAGACATTGGGCGGTTTCTATTTTTAGACTGTCGAGCTAAAAATAGAACAGTCAAATATTATTAACCCTTAATAATATTTAGACTATAAACATTATCTTATCTTCTTGGAGCACTTCAGTTTGATGCTTGGATGTGGCACATGCAGCTGACAGAAGGAAATACGCTTTTCCTAAGGGTTAGTTGAGCTATTGCATGGTTGACTTCAGTTAGAACTCATGTGGCAGAGTTTGGTGGAGTTGATGAGACAGTTGGTGGATTTGTGTTTGGTTTAACTTAGTTGAACTAGTTGTATTTATTCTAACTGATAAATACACTAGTGATGAAGTGGTGTGAATTAATTATTAATTAATTCACTAATTATTAACTCATAAATCAACTAAAGAACACATCAGTTAACTGCAATGCATGGACAGTTCAGTGGAGACCAGTGTTAGAGGTGGGTGAAAGGGTGAGTTTGCTATCAGTTGTGACTATTGGTTGTGCATGAGATTTGCACACACATTGATGGAGATTGCCAATGAGGATTGCGCAGTTGGAGCTAGTGGGATTTGAACTTGGATCTCATTCATTACTCACTTGGATTGCGCAGTAGAGGCAGGCAGACTTGTGGAGGAGATTTGAACCTGTGACTTGTTCATCTTCATAACTAGTTTTGTGTGTAGCATTGAGATAGTGCTGAGAGCTGTGAGAGCTTTGTACTATGTATTTTTACATGTTCTCTATCATTATAATATACAGATAGTTGGGGGTTTTCAGCTATTGCTTTCCCCATTACATATTGTGTTGATATGTGTGCTTGATTATGTTTTAATGAGCGCATGCGACTGCTTTCTATTTCTGCATATTGATGATCAATTGTAGAAGAGGTTATGTATTATGCATGAAGCTTAAATAGTGTGTAATCAAGATAATCTCGGTGAATAATTCAACAAATTATTCAAATTTCTACATAAATTGAATACATTTTAATGTTTATCTTCAATTACGTTTCAGTTTTCAGGCCCTAGCGAGTGTTATGTCTCGAAATCTCCTAAATGCACACTATATGCCACAGTATATCATTTCATTCGATGAAAGCTAATTACAAGAGAGTTAAGAGCTTTTCACACAATAATAAAATGATCAGAGAACAACCAACAAAGTCTCTAATGCAGCTAATGGAAACCAAAAACTTTTCTCTCAAAGTCACTAATCACTAATAACACCGAAAAGATTTTAATTTGCACTAACTAATCGAAAGCAAAAGAGATTTTTTTGTATTTTCAATGTTTAATAGCAAAGTGCACTAAAAAAAATGAAAACTAATGAAAAGAGCAATTTGAGAAGTGATGAGGAAAGAGAAAAACAAACAAATTTCACTCAATGCAAACACACAATCAGATCTCCAAATTGACAAAACAGTCCCTCAAAACCAAGAGAATCCCAAAGACTCAAATGGACCATGTAATCTAGGCCCAAAGCGAGACAAAGCGAAATTCGAATGAAGAAGAGAAAAAACACTCAAATAATGCAATAAAATGGTAAACAACCGCCAAATGAATGTAGAGGAGCAATCAAAAGGTTTACTGAACAAATAGAAACCAAAAACTTCCAAGGGAGGCTCGACACACAAGAGCACCTAGATGCCCTAGGGCTAGAATGTGAAATCAATGGAAACAGGCAAACAACCAAAGGACGAAGGTCACCGCTAGTCAAACAAGGCTCCAGAACACTCAAGCAGTCGAAAAAACAAGACCAAACACACTGATCAAGCTTAGGAAGCTCAGAACAGAGCAAACCCTAGTACCTCACAAGATTGGCGCGACTGTGAGGCTGAAAATAGTGCCAGAATGGAATTGGCGCGAGTAATACTCTGACAACATGCGCCAGTGGACGCGACTGTCACATTGAAAAGCGCGTCAGCCGAGTTTGCTATGGAAAAATAAAAAAAGGCACTCTAAAAAGCAGACCAGTGATGATCAAGCTGACCAAAAGCTAAAATCACGAAAAGAGTCAGCCAAAAGAGCCGATCAAGCAAGCAGAATCGAGAAACAATCGAAAAGACAAGACAATACTCCAAATGTTCAGTTCATAAACTAAACCGGAGATTGACTAAAGCAACTTTGATCTACTTCGCTAATGCAGAGCAATAGCGTTTCGAAGGCTATCTAGCTAACTTCAGGCTCCGTCTATAGCTTACAAAGCAGAACAACAAAAAGCTAGACGATCCCCAACGGAGTCGCCAATTTTTTGTGGAAGTAAATCCTCTCTGCGAACAGAGGCAATCCCTACTAGCCCAGACCGGGTCTAGCAACGATCGTCACATGCTATAGTGCAGGTTCCTAATTGCAAATAAACTAACTAGCGATGAAGGATTACCTGGAATCCAACGTTGTCGCTTGTAGAGAAAGTAGCTCTCCCGTTCCTTAGCTCCGGCAGATCACAATCCTCACGATCTCCGTGATCAGACACCTGCACACGCAAGAAACAAAACAAATGCAAGCGTAAAATCCAGTATATGCAACTATATGTCAGTCAGAGAAGACATAACTCATCATCATAATCAATAACAGGAGTGGAACCATAACCAATAGTTGTTTATCATTAATCAATCAAAGGAGGATACAACCTGGCTCTAACACTGAATTCTCCTTCAGAGGGTTGCCAGCGGAACACGTCTCGAAAAATCCTGTCAGGGATGGGACAAACCTCTCTCTTCGGATGTCTCGACAATAGTCTCCTTGCTTAGATTTGGCCTTAAGGGAATGAATCAAGGCTCTTGCAGCATAAGGCTCCGATGGCTCTTGGGAACTAGCTTGCAAAGGAGATGAGCAAGCTTTTATAGATGGAGGAAGGGGAGTTTGGATCCCTATAATCATGGGATTGGCCCTATCCTCAAGGAAGCTTCCATGAGAGGTGGCAAACCACTTCCTCTACATGGAGATCCGGAGCCAAACCTCCCAACTCAAATTAGATACCAGTTTATGGATTGGTTAGGACGAAACTTCCGCCATTTATTTTTTAAAAACACTCCTTAAAATGGCTGGCGCGAGTACGACTCTGAGACAGAGCGCCAATTGGCGCGCCCTATTTGAATGATTTCCCCCATTGGCGCGGGTACTGAACTGGCTTCCCGCGCCAATGCAAAAAGGGGTGTTTTTAGGGTTTTTCACAAGGAGTTGTCTTCAGGGCAATGAAAGCTCATGTTCAGAGGGATGTCATGAAAGTGGTTTCAAGTCATGTCACTGCTCACAGGTCACGGAATGAGCCCTCCAATTGTGAGGGATGAGGAATTGTAGGGACGGTGACAAATTGCTGTGTAACAGGCACCTTTCCTGATAAGGAAAGTCGAGCGCAAGAAATCCTTGAAAGAGTTCACTCAAATGTGTGTGGACCGTTCTTGACAGCCTCCATGGGCAAGCACAAGTATTATTTGATATTTGTAGATGATTTCTCATGTATGTGTTGGATATTATTCATGCAGAAGAAAGACTAGACATTCTCAAAATTATGTGAATTTAAATCACTACTTGAGAAAGGCACAAGAAAGAAAGTGAAGGCTCTCATGAGCGATAACGACAAAGAATAGGTGTCGAATGAATTCAAGAAGTTTTGTGCATCAGAAGTCATTCGATGGGAGTTAATAACACCCCATAACCCACAGTATAATGGGGTTCGAGAAAGAAAGAACAAAAGTATTTTGGGAGTTGCATGGGCATTGTTGCATGATTAGGGCCTACAGTTGCACTTATGGGTTAAAGCATCCAACACAGTGGTATATGTACATGAACAAGAGTCCTCATCAAATTATCGGGATGAGTAAACCAGAAGAAGCTTTTTTAGGTAAGAAACCAAATGTGGCACACTTCAGAATCTTTGGTTCATCAGTTTATTGTCATGTTTCCAAGGATGCAAGGAAAAATATAGAACCGACAATAGATTTGGGCATATTTGTGGGGTACACTGATACACCTCATAACTATTGAGTGTACCTGCCATCTCACAGGATGACAATTTTTTTTAGAGATGTGAAGTTTGATGAAGAGAAGGCCATGAGATGTTCCCTTGAGACGAATCTTCAGTTGCATACATTTGAGGACCTTTTAGCTTAAAAGGAAGAACCTTTGGATGTTGTGGAGCATCCACAAGCAGAGGAGCAGAGAGTGGAAGCGCCCACTCATGTAGAGACTTCCAGAGATGGAAGGAACCATACCAGAGAAGCTGACGGATTGATGCATGATGCTAGAGAGATGTGGGAGCACCCATATTTACAATGCAGACAGAGAAGGTCACTAGATTGGTACACTTCCTACATGGCTATGATGAGCAAGAGTGTAGAAACTGAGCCATCCTCATTTGAGGAAGCAGTGCAGCAACCAGCATGGGTTGATTCCATGGTATAGTAATATGATTCCATTATCAAGAACAGTGCTTAGGAAGTTGTCCCAAGGCCATAAGAAAAGTCAATGGTAGGTTCCAGGTGGATATACAAGGTGATGCAAGCATCAGATGGGAGTGTCAAGAAAAACAAGGCCAAATTTGTGGCTAAGGGGTTCTATGATCTAGGTGTTCTAGGCCATAACCGCGGGCAAGCCACAGAAAAGTAGCAGTTGAGCTTAGCCATAACCACGGGCATGTCATGTTAAGGCTGCGGTTGAGCTAGTAAAGCCACGAACAGTCAGACTTCAGGGCGCGACTAGGGTTCCAGGCTAATCAGACCCTCAGCCACGAGCACATAATGCTTAGGTCACGATTATGGGTATTTTAACTGCGGGCAGACAATCTTAAGGTCACAGTTAATAGATTTACTAGGAAATTCTGATTTGGATCACATTCAGTTTATTGCGCAGCGTCATCACTCATTCGTCACGCAGTCATAGTTGCTTCAGAATAGTCATTGACAACATTCTGGACCTATATCTAGAAATGGGCAGCTTAGATCACTCAGTTTTGGTGATACATCGAATCCATGCTTTCGATATTATAGATTTGCAGATTTATATATCCGATCTATTTATTTTCGCTGCATATATGTATCAGTCTCATTGTACTCTTTGCTGAAAATTTTTTATGACAATCTATTGAAGAAGAAGATTTGAAAGGGTTCCCCACAGTGGGGTTTTTCCCTGGTCTTGGACCAATTTTCTGTCTCTTATGGTTGTGTTGTTGTCTTCTTTGTCACTGCATGCATTGTTCTATCTTCAGTCACTATTTATAGTTATTTACACTGCTATATTTGGATGCATTGTTAATGAAAAGTAAATTGTGCTAAAGTATTTGATACATCATAGAAAAATATTGAAAAATTAACATGGTATCAGAGCTAAGGTGAAGGACAAGCCCAAGAGAAGACAAGCAGTGAAGTCTTAATTATTAGAAAGCATATCTACAAGTCTATCAGAAAGAAAATCTACAAGCCAAGGTCAATATGTCTTCCTCTACCTTCAAGGAGCATGAGAAATTGGGTGATGCATGTAACTTTTCTGCATGGAAAGTCAGATTGGAGATCAATGTTGACAACAACAATGTGTTGGAATACATTCAAGGAAGGATGCTCGAACCTCCAGAATATTCCTCCACCACCATCAGGAACATATATAAGAAAGGTGAGTCCAAAGCAAAACAAATCATATCTGATGGTTTACATGATCATTTACTTTCATATGTTGGCAACTTAGAAAATCTAAAGATATGTATGACAAGATATCCAAAATGTATGAAGTGAATAACCTAAATGAGATCATCACCTTGAAATATCAACTCAAGGAAGTAAAGATAAACAAAGGCGAATTTTTTTTGTCTTTGTTGGGTCAATTTACTGTTGTAAACTAACGCAAGTATTTATTATCAATCCGGGTTAGTGGAACTTAGAAGCATCCCCAAAATATATGGATTTTAGTTGTGATCAATTTAGAATATGGTTTATTAATGATTAGGGAAATGCATATTACAAATATAAATCTAACTTAAGACAATTTCTAAATTCAGATGTGTAATTAGAAGCAGAAGAATCTCCTAACTTAAGAGATTTGTTTGTCCTTCTCTAACAAGATTACCACATGAATTAGAAATCAGAAACTACTTAATTGAAAAATATATTAAGATACTAGAAGCAATAATTGAAGAGGATCTTCACTGAAGAGGTCCTAATTGTCCTTCATCATATATTCAGTTATCAGTAATCTTATTGTTAAAAACAGGAATTCAGAAAAAACAGGAAAGATGAATTCTAGTTTCTAGTCTCTTGATCAGATAGAAGAAGTATTTAACTTAAATACTGGGTTGACTCTTCATATGCAGAATAGAAACAAGATTAAGATCCATCAGAAATCATGTAAAAGCATGTAAAAACATGTAAAGATGAATTCTAATTGAAGATCTTGACCAGATAGAAAGAATGTTTAACTTAAACATTTGTTTGTCCTTTCATATGCAAGTTAAGAATGATCTTTAGATTTATCAATACTCATAAATAATCAACATAAACAAATTAAACATAAGCAAGCTAATTTAGAAAATGCAACTACAAATAAACTAAGAAGTGCACTTAGCTCAGTGTGGGGGCCCTCCACCCTTGCCTCGCACATTGATGGTAAATTCAGCTACTTAAAACTTCAACCAATCAACCAACATATAACAAAATCAAATATGATAGAATAGATCTTCAATTATGTCTCCGAGTCTCAGAAATAATAATGTTAAGTCATACAAGTTCTACATATCAATGCCTTCAAAGTTTTAGGCTTTAAATAGATAGAATATCTAACAAACTCATCTAAAATAGCTCCTATAGTCATAACTATCCTTATAATCTTATCAAATCAAGTCGAATTCATCCATCAGATCCATAAAAATCTAGAAAATCCCACAAAATAAGAGTTTTGACCTAGTTTCTAGGGATCCTCCATAAAGACAGGTCATGTTTTACCGCCTTTGACCGATCCTATTAAAACTCAGTTTGACTGTATCAACAGGTGTACACTTATTCTTAGTTCCCAAGTCTTCTAGAAATATATCCAGCTCGAGCCCAAGTGTCTTGCACATATGCAAACCATAATGTCATTACGGGAATTTCTGATGCTGTCCAAAAATGCACTTAAATTTCAATTTTTACAAAAACATATAATAATTGAAAAAAATAATTTAAATACTTGTATATGCATATTTTGGTCAAAATAAGGTGGATATGATGGTGAATAGATGGATATTATGGCTAATAAGATGTATTTCATAAACAAAAAGGGATAAAAAACGAGGGCCAACATCTCCCCCAAACCAATGATCAAGCTTGTCCTCATGCTTGCTTTTTCCTCTTTTACCTTCTGAGCTATGATGTTGATCCCATTCCTGATCCTGAAACATCCTGCTGTGCTGCATATAGAAGAGAATCCATATCTTTGCATTGTTCTTCATTTTATATGGAGGTCTTAACCTTTTGTTTCTCATATTTTGCCTTTCAGGAATTTTTCTCCCGAAGCCACCTGAATGCTTATGTATAGATAAGATTGTTTTTTATTTTAAACTTTCCCATTTCTCCACTTATCTTTTCATTTTCTTTAACCAATTTCTCATTAGTTGTCTTATAGGTTTGATTTTCTTCTTTCACGTGCCTCTCCATGATTCTGCTTACCTACAGGCTATCAATTAATTCTTTGACTCTGTTAAGGTTTCGATCTTCCTCCTTGGTATTTTTAGAAACCGAAGTAGCTTCCACCTAATTATTTTCAAAACAGGAATCTCTATCTACAGGATTTTCATCCACTTCTTGTTGCAACCTCTCAAGGATTTCACTTGCTTGTTCAGTTAAAGGAGATGTCTCTATGACTTGCACCTCTGGTTCTATTGAATTCCTCTTTTTCTGTCTTCTAGAAGTGGTTAAAAATGATGTTTCCCTCTCTACCATATCTGTCTCCTGATGTTTCTTTGACCTAGTTTTGGGATAAAGAGGTGAATGCACAATATTTCTTGTTTCCTGTATTGGTTTAAGTTTGTTTTCAATGACTTGTTCTACAAACTTCTTTTCAATCAGAAAATTTTCCCAAACTATTCCCTTAACTTTCAGCTGGTAATCCACAAGGATTTTTATGAGTCCCTGGTGAAGAATTTGGGCTTCTTTGGGCTTGGTCTCGAAATTTACATTCTCAATCATCTTCATCAAATTTTTATAAAATAAGTAGGGCCAATTGATCCTAATATCTCCTTTAATATGCTGTAGTAACCTAACATGATATAGGTGTACTACACTATGTCTGTTATCACACGTGAAAAAAATTTAGATTATCAAAACTAGCTCTGCCCAAGGTTCATTGAACCACTCCCTTGGAATCCCCTTTGACCTATCAAAAGAGCCCTTTATATTTTTATCCAAGAAGAATGTCCAAACCTTGTCTTTGAAATTAAATCCCTTATGGTATAGTTCTCCTGATGATGGCAACTCTAAAGCTTCAGAAATATATTATGGAGTCAAAGGAATATGTAAACTACCCACCATAATTTCATCCTGTTTGTAATTGTTTATAAATTCTCTTATGACATCCTCATTGTGCCCGAATTTTTGAAGAAAGCCTATTAAGCTTGACTGATAGAGTTTCTCAATTGTTTCCCTACTCCAATGTTCAATTTGAAAATCTTTGGGTTCTGCTCTTGAAGTCATATTGTCCGAAAACCATTTGATGTACCCAACTACTGTCATTAACTTCATCTTTGTAAACAAAAATTCAAGTACTTGATGTTATCATAGTAGTAAGGCTTACCTCTTGTTTATTTCTCTTGCCAATCAATCCTCTGTTTTCCCTTTGAAAAATTTTAGCTTACTGCTTCAAATAAACACAAGATTTGATAGAGAGGTTTAATAAAACATAAAAAATTCATGTTTCTATTATCCTACTCTCCATTTAATTCTCTGCCTTTTTTTAAAAACATGTAGAAATTTGCTGAATAATGATTAATTATCCACCGAGACTATCCTGATCACATATCAATTCGAATTCATATGCAACACATAATCTCTTCCACTCAGATCATCAAACATGCGGAAATAAAACAAGCGATAAACCATCAAATCATCATACACATTAACATAGTATGTATGGGGAAAGCTTATAGCTGAAAAACCCGAAGATATTGTGTATATTATAATGGATAAATCATGTAACAAACTCAGTACAATACTCCTCACAAGTACTCAGTACTTTCTCATAAAGTTACACACAAAATAGCTTGGTTTTGAACAGGTTACTGGTTCAAAACTCACCACTGATTGCCTTGCCTCTATTGCGCAATCATGGCCTGTCTATATAGAGATCCAAGGTTCGAATCTCCTTGGCTTGACAGCGCAATCATCATGGGAAATTCCTCCAAGTGTGGTGCAAATCTCATGCACAACTGATGTCGCCATTGATAGCTAACTCCACCCTTTCATCTACCTCTTTCATTGGTCTCCACTGAACTGATCATGCACTGTAGTGAACCGATGTGTTCTTGAGTTGAATAATGAGTTACTAATTAATGAATTAAATAATATTTAATTCACTCCACTCATAACTAGTTGATTAGCTAGTTAAACTAATCTCAAACAGTTCAACTAAATTAAACCGAACACAACTCCACTAGCTGTCTCATTAACTCCACCAAACACGCCCACTTGAAGTCCCTACTTGCTTGAAAAAAACCATGCATGTCTTTGAAAAGACATCATACATATCCTCCAACATCGCCCCTGAGAGATCCAAGTTCTTCTTCAATCCAGGTACATGCATGACATCCTTCAGTACAAAGGGTTTACGAGACTCCCTCTGAAAGGATATGGTACCGATACCAGTCGCACTGTATCTACCATCATCGCCCATCTCGATGTGCACACCCAAATCTTTGTCCTCCAGATCTGAGAACAAATCCCGATCTCCCGTCATATGAAATGACGCACCGCTGTCCAAGAACCATACCGATCCCATCACACTTGAAACCAAGCATGCGATTAGTGAAAATTCAAGCTCGAACTGTGAAGCCAAAGCTTCTCCATCTGCAGATCTTCCCGCTTGCTTGTTCTTCTTCTTCTTTGGACAATTGGTAGCATAATGTACGTGATCATGGCAGTGAAAACATTTCACTTTCGCCATATCCTGCTTCTTGCCCTTAGCTCCAGAATGAGAGGTTTTCTTACCCTTCCCTTTCTTAGCTTTGGACACCAAAGCGCAGTTTTCTTCATCGGCTCCCTTTGATGAAGATCCATCTCGAGTAGTCCTCCTTATCTCCTCCTGCATGAGATCCGCCCAAAGGCGCTCCCATCCTGGCAGCTTCTCCCGACCATTGACACTATCTTGATATGAGTGCCAAGCCTTCGGAAGACCAAGGAGAGCCAGGTCGACCATGTCCTCTTCATCGACAGTCACCCTCACACTTCCCAGCTCATCTCTGCACTGAGTGAACTTCGTGAGGTATTTGGCGATACTGTCGCCCTTCTCCATCTTGATGTTCCTGAGCTTATCTTTGAGCGCCAGCTTCCTTTGGTCACTCTTACTCTGGAATAGATCCGTCAAAGCTTTTCACATTAGAAATGGAGAAGCCTTTCCATGCAGGCTGGATACAATATGATCCTTGACGCCCTCCAACAGGATCCTTCGACATTTCGCCATCTTCTTTTGCCATACTTCGACTTCAGCAGGATCAGTGGGCTTTTGGACATCCGTATCCACGAACTCCTTCAGACCATTATCTTCTAATACTGCCTCCATGCGATCCTTCCATACAACATAATTCGAACTGCCTTCAAGAGCATATTCGAGTCGCAAACCGTTGAAAGA
This sequence comes from Pinus albicaulis, assembly GCA_034641835.2. NCBI lineage: Eukaryota > Viridiplantae > Streptophyta > Pinopsida > Pinales > Pinaceae > Pinus > Pinus albicaulis. Next base: position 574,848,148 of record CM076579.1, read on the forward strand.
CATTTTCAACACTGGCACCAAGAAAACAAAACTGCTGCAAAATTCGAATTCCACCTCAAAGCTCAACCGCTCTAGATCTATGAGAACAAATTATTTCTAGCACAGAGATTGATTGCAAGGGGCGTTCTTGGATATATCACTTCGAAAAGAAGGATGGATCGAGCTACACAGCAGCATCTGAGACTACATCTGCAGAAATAAGTTTGTAATCACTGTGATGATCAATTTGAACTTCAATAGCTCCGATACCATGTAGAAATTTACTGAATAATGATTAATTATCCACCGAGACTATCCTGATCACATACAATTCGAATTTATATGCAACACATAATCTCTTCCACTAAGATCAACTCATATCATCACACATGCGGAAATAAAATCAAGCGATAACACATCAAATCATCATACACATTAACACAGTATGTATGGGGAAAGCTTATAGCTGAAAACCCCGCAGCTATTGTGTATATTATAATGGAGAAATCATGTAACAAACTCGGTACAATACTCCTCACAAGTACTCAGTACTTTCTCATAAAGTTACACACAAACTAGCTTGGTTTTGAACAGGTTACTGGTTCAAAACTCACCACTAATTGCCTTGCCTCTATTGCGCAATCATGGCCTGTCTATATAGAGATCCAAGGTTCGAATCTCCTTGGCTTGACATCGCAATCATCATGGGAAATTCCTCCAAGTGTGGTGCAAATCTCATGCACAACTGATGTCGCCACTGATAGCTAACTCCACCCTTTCATCTACCTCTTTCACTGGTCTCCACTGAACTGTCCATGCACTGTAGTGAACTGATGTGTTCTTGAGTTGAATAATGAGTTACTAATTAATGAATTAAATAATATTTAATTCCTTCCACTCATAACTAGTTGATTAGCTAGTTAAACTAATCTCAACCAGTTCAACTAAATTAAACCGAACACAACTCCACTAGCTGTCTCATTAACTCCACCAAACTTCTGCCACTGAAGTCCTAACTAAAGTCAACCATGCATGTGCCACCAAACCCTTGGGAATAGTGTAATTCCTCTGTCAGATGCATGATCCACTTCCAAGGCTCGAACTGAAGTGCTCCAAGAGAGTAAACTGAAGTTTATAGTCCAAATATTATTAAGGGTAAATAATATTTGACTTCCCTATTTTTAGGAGAGGCAGTCTAAAAATAGACTTCGACCTCTTCGACCTAAAAAATAGAGTCACATCTATTTTTACCAACATGACCAATGCTCCAAGAATCTCAAACTGGAATCCCCGAACCATGCTCCATATGTCTAAAAATAGACATAGTCTAAAAATAGATTTTGCGCCAGAATTTGCCTGCGGGCCCACTTAGTGAAGGCGACTTCATTTCACTAAGCTCCATCATCTTGCTGCATTTTCAACACTCTCTCTCAGCAAGATATGGATTATCTGCAACCCCTATCCTGCCTCTGTGGAATTCGAACTTGCTCCTGGTGAGCGCCTTCGTCAGGATGTCGGCATCCCGATCCTCCGTGGGAACATATGAAAGCATCATGATTCTCCGCTGAACACAATCTCTGATATGATGGTACCTGATGTCGATGTGTTTGGATCTATCATGAAATAATGGATTAGATGAGAGTTTAATGCAACTCTGGTTATCACAATAAATCACTGTAGGCTCCAAATGCAACCCGAACAATCCAACGAGGATCTTCCTCATCCAAATAGCCTCGCATGCAACCAAGCTTGCTGCCATGTACTCGGCCTCTGCTGAACTGAGTGCCACGGATCTCTGCTTCCTGCTGTACCAGGAAACTGATGTCGACCCAATGCTGAAAACTCCTCCAGAAGTGCTCTTCCGGTCCGTTGGGCTCCCTGCCCAATCTGCATCAGTGAAGCCAGAAAGCTTCGCTCCATCCTCTTGTCTGTACCATAGACCATATCCCGATGTGCCTCTAATATAGCGCAATACATGCTTGCCTGCCTTCCAAAAGAGCTTGGTAGGCTTAACCATAGCTTGCGAAAGCTGGTTAACTGCATAGCATATATCGGGTCGTGTATTGACCGGATACATAAGCGACCCCACCAACTGTCGATAGACAGTGGCATCCACTACCTCCGCTGAAGTAGCATCCTCCTTCCTCCAACCACCAGGAAGAGGAGTGTCAACAGGCTTGCGGCCTTGCATGTTGAACCTCTCCAGAATCTCCCGGGCATACTTGCCCTGAGAAACAAACAGTCCTCCACTGCGCTGCCAAATCTCCAATCCCAGGAAATAATGAAGGATGCCCAGTTCCTTCATCTCAAACTCTCGTGCAAGATCCTCCTTGCATGAAAGTATCAACTGCTCGTCGCCAGTCAAAATCAGATCATCTACATACAGTACGATGATCAACAGCTTCCCCTCCACCACAATCTGGTACAGGTTTGGATCCGCCTCACTCTTGGAGAATCCAAGCCGGGTGAAGTAGCTGTCTATCCGAGTGTACCAAGCACGAGGTGCTTGCTTCAGCCCATACAGTGCTCTCTTGAGTCGGCACACATGCGACTCACTGCTGAAGATCTCAAAACCTTCAGGCTGCTCTATGTACACTTCTTCCTCGATAACTCCATTGAGGAACGCAGTCTTCACATCCATCTGATGAATGTGCCACCCCATCTGCGCTGAGAGAGCAAGGATCGTCCGTATGGAAGAGTACCTTGCGACAGGTGCAAAGGTATCCTCATAGTCAATCCCCTCGATCTGTGAAAAGCCACGGGCGACAAATCTCGCCTTGTACTTTTCCACAATCCCGTCAGCTGCCTGCTTCACTTTGTAGATCCATCGCGAACCCACCACTGATTTCCCCACCGGTCTTGGGACAATCTCCCATGCACTGTTCCTGACGATCGAATCATATTCTTCGATCATGGCATCAACCCATGCGGGTTCCTCCACGGCTTCCTCAAAAGAGGATGGCTCCGTCACAACACATTGACTCATAAGAGCCATGTATCCAGTGTACCGATCCGGTGACTGTCTCTGTCTGCGCTGTGCTGTAGGTGGTCCTACAACCTTCTCTGCATCCCGAGCCAGTCGCTCAGCTTCTGTAGTGCGCATGCGCCCTCTGATGGTTGGCGCTGCCTGAGTGGTTTCTTCCACCTCCTGAACCTCCTCTTGTGGCTGATCCACATCCGGAAGCTCCTCCTTAGGAACTAACAGCTCCTCATCTGCATGCAAGTGTAGCTCCCTCTCAAACGAACACTGCATGGCTTTCTCCTCCTGAAATTTTATATCCCGTCGCACAACAGTCTTTCGACTGTCTGACAAATACACCCGATAGTTGTGAGGTGTATCAGTGTACCCCACAAATATTCCAACCTCAGTAGTTGGATCCAGCTTCCTTCTCGCATCCTTCGTCACATGCATGTAGACGGGAGAACCAAAAATCCGCAAATGGGAAATATCAGGCCTCTTGCCAGAATAAGCCTCCTCTGGTGTACTCATGCCAAGAACCTTGTGAGGACAACTGTTCTGCACATACACTGCTGTATTGCATGCCTCAGCCCACAAGTGAAGGGGTAGGCCCTGATCATGCAACATCGCCCGTGCAGCACCCACGATCGTTCTGTTCTTCCGCTCAGCCACCCCGTTGTGCTGTGGGTTATGGGGTGCGATGAGCTCTCTCCGAATCCCTTCTGCGCTGCAGAACTCCTTGAATTCAGCCGAGATGAATTCACCACCATTGTCGCTCCTTAGAGCAATCACTTTCTTCCCCGACTCCTTCTCGACCAGTGCTTTAAACTCACAGAACTTCGCGAATGTATCGCTCTTCTTCTGCATGAAGAAGATCCAACCCTTTCGAGAGAAATCATCAACAAAGATCACATAATACTTGTGCTTTGCTGTCGAAGCAACTGAGAAAGGACCACACACGTCTGTGTGAACTCTCTCAAGGATCGTCGTAGCGCGACTATCCTTCTCGTGAAAGGTGGCTTTCACATACTTCCCTAAAGTACACCCCTTGCACTGATCTGACTGCGCAAGAGTGCCCTTAGGAAGCCCAGTAGAAATCTGCTGCAAGATCTTCAAAGCTCCATGGTGAAGGTGGCCTAATCTCCTGTGCCACAGTTCGCCCTCATCATCCAGGCTCACCACTTCTCCCACCTTGCATGCCATTGCTGCGCAACCATCTACTTGGAACTGATAAAGGTTCTTGGTTCGAACCCCTATCTTCTGGGTCTCTCCAGTAGTCTTATTGCGCAGGAAGGCTTTTCCTTCGCTGAAGACCACATCATACCCCTTATCCTCCAACATCGCCACAGAGATCAAGTTCTTCTTCAATCCAGGTACATGCATGACATCCTTCAGTACAAAGGGTTTACGAGACTCCCTCTGAAAGGATATGGTACCGATACCAGTCGCACTGTATCTACCATCATCGCCCATCTCGATGTGCACACCCAAATCTTTGTCCTCCAGATCTGAGAACAAATCCCGATCTCCCGTCATATGAAATGACGCACCGCTGTCCAAGAACCATACCGATCCCATCACACTTGAAACCAAGCATGCGATTAGTGAAAATTCAAGCTCAAACTGTGAAGCCAAAGCTTCTCCATCTGCAGATCTTCCCGCTTGCTTGTTCTTCTTCTTCTTTGGACAATTGGTAGCATAATGTCCGTGATCATGGCAGTGAAAACACTTCACTTTCGCCATATCCTGCTTCTTTCCCTTTGCACCAGAATGAGAGGTTTTCTTACCCTTCCCTTCTTTGCTTTGGCAACCAAAGCGCAGTTTTCTTCATCAGCTCCCTTTGATGAAGATCCATCTCGAGTAGTCCTCCTTATCTCCTCCTGCATGAGATCCGCCCAAAGGCACTCCCATCCCGGCAGCTTCTCACGACCATTGACACTATCTTGATATGAGTGCCAAGCCTTCGGAAGACCAAGGAGAGCCAGGTCGACCATGTCCTCTTCTTCGACAGTCACCCCCACACTTCCCAGCTCATCTCTGCACTGAGTGAACTTCGTGAGGTATTTGGCGATACTGTCGCCCTTCTCCATCTTGATGTTCCTGAGCTTATCTTTGAGCGCCAACTTCCTTTGGTTGCTCTTACTCTGGAATAGATCCGTCAAAGCTTTCCACATTAAATATGGAGAAGCCTTTCCATGCAGGCTGGATACAATATGATCCTTGACGCCCTCCAACAGGATCCTTCGACACTTCGCCATCTTCTTTTGCCATGCATCGACTTCAGCAGGATCAGTGGGCTTTTGGACATCCGTATCTACGAACTCCTTGAGACCATTATCTTCTAATACTGCCTCCATGCGATCCTTCCATGCAACATAATTCGAACTGCCTTCAAGAGCATATTCGAGTCGCAAACCGTTGAAAGACATTTTCAACACGGGCACCAAGAAAACAAAACTGCTGCAAAATTTCGAATTCCACCTCAAAGCTCAACCGCTCTAGATCTGTGAGAACAAATTATTTCTAGCACAGAGATTGACTGCAAGGGGCGTTTACCAGACCTTTCACTTTCCGAAGAAAGATGAATCCGGAGGCTACCTGGCCCACATGCAGACTATGTCTACCGAAATAAGTTTGTAATCACTGTGATGATCAATCTCTACTTCAATAGCTCTGATACCATGTAGAAATTTGCTGAATAATGATTAATTATCCATCGAGACTATCCTGATCACATACAATTCGAATTTATATGCAACACATAATCTCTTCCACTCAGATCATCAAACATGCGGAAATAAAATCAAGCGATAACACATCAAGTCATCATACACATTAACACAGTATGTATGGGGAAAGCTTATAGCTGAAAACCCCGCAGCTATTGTGTATATTATAATGGAGAAATCATGTAACAAACTCAGTACAATACTCCTCACAAGTACTCAGTACTTTCTCATAAAGTTACACATAAACTAGCTTGGTTTTGAACAGGTTACTGGTTCAAAACTCACCACTAATTGCCTTGCCTCTATTGCGCAATCATGGCCTGTCTATATAGAGATCCAAGGTTCGAATCTCCTTGGCTTGACGGCGCAATCATCATGGGCAATTCCTCCAAGTGTGGTGCAAATCTCATGCACAACTGATGTCGCCACTGATAGCTAACTCCACCCTTTCATCTACCTCTTTCACTGGTCTCCACTGAACTGATCATGCACTGTAGTGAACTGATGTGTTCTTGAGGTGAATAATGAGTTACTAATTAATGAATTAAATAATATTTAATTCACTCCACTCATAACTAATTGATTAGCTAGTTAAACTAATCTCAACCAGTTCAACTAAAATAAACAGAACACAACTCCACTAGCTGTCTCATTAACTCCACCAAACTTATGCCACTGAAGTCCTAACTGAAGTCAACCATGCATGATGCCATCAAACCCTTGGGAATAGCGTAATTCCTCTGTCAGATGCATGAGCCACTTCCAAGGCTCGAACTGAAGTGCTCCAAGAGAGTAAACCGAAGTTTATAGTCCAAATATTATTAAGGGTAAATAATATTTGACTTCCCTATTTTAAGGAGAGGCAGTCTAAAAATAGACTTCGACCTATAGGTCCAAAAAATAGAGTCCCATATATTTTTACCAACATGACCAATACTCCAAGAATAACATACTGCAATCCCCGGACCATGCTCCATATATCTAAAAATAGACATAGTCTAAAAATAGATTTTGGGCCAGAATTTGCCTGCGGGCCCACTTAGTGAAGGCGACTTCATTTCACTAAGCTCCATCATCTTGCTGCATTTTCAACAAAACAATCCTCTCCCTCTGTTTTGTAAAAAAAAAAAATTGACTGTGTAAAAAAAATGATTTTTTTTTATACAACAGTGTCTTGTCACCCTTCGATTTCATACAAAATTCTTTTCCAAAAGCATAGCATGATGTATCTAATGTAAACTCACTGTTTATTCAAGAGAATAGCTCAACCATTTTATCAAAATCTCATAATGAGTTCACTGTTTTCCTTCAAACATTCACCAAACTCTGTCCTCTGCTAAGTAAAAATACGAAAACATGTTTCATTGTGTCTTCTAAACCAATCTTCCTCCATAAATCCTGATTCAAATTCTTCTACTAAGTGTGCAAATGAAATTAATATATTACACAACTCAATTAAAATGAATTCACTTTTGTAATTCAAACCAGAATTTTCCATTCTCTGTTTCCATTTATTTTGAAATAGAGGACTGTGTATGAGGACGTGTTCAAGCTTACCTGTCTTTGCAATGATCCTCGTGATCTTCTGTTGTGATCCTTGTGATCTTCCTTCTAGCTTAACTGAGGTCTCTGTTGTTTCAATCAGTGCCAATATCATCAAAATTGTCATTCAATATTTTACCATTTACTCACTTAATCAACAGAAGATTTAGTTGCTGATTGATGGCAGAGTATTCATGAATGGTGTCAAAGCGTTTATGAATGGTGTCAAAACAAAATATAACACAATGAAAAGCTTTAAGGATCGAAATAGAGGATTCCTTTTATAAATCACAGTTCGTTTTATCAACCCTGAGATTTATTCATGCAACCATCGTTATTTTGAACAACCAAATCTGAGTTTGCCTCTTACCTTCTCCTTCACGGGATTTTTCCTCATGATATCGTGGTTGCTTGACAAAATTTCTGGATTTTTTGGCTTGATACTTTAGTCAATTCCCCTTATAGCTTCATTTCTCTTCTTTGTTATATTTTATGCCTTCTTCTCTGCACTATATCTCTTCTATTCTCCTCATAGTTTTCTTTATTATCTTCTCTCAGCTTCTGCGTTTATTTGTTTCTCACAGAGTTGCAAAAATGGATGCGTGCTTTGATTGCATGCCCTCCTTCTCTCACTGAGCCTTCGAAAGGCGATGATGGTGAAAAACGCAACGTATATCAGTTGTTTCAAGTCTTAGTAATGGCAGAAATGTTCTCATAAGTTTTACACAATGTTGTGATATGGCATTTGAAATTATTTTGACCGTTCATCAATCACCGCTTGACCGGTTCATGTGTGGCTTTCCCTTGACTGTCATGCTGACTCTGGTATACATTTAGTCCTTTGTTTTACTTATTATGCAGCCCTTTTCATGTTTTGATTTTATGACCATGTCTGTTTCCATCCTCCGCATCATCTCCAATTGCATATGCGCCATCATATTGCTTGTATTCCCATCACCGTATGCTATAATTTCTTCGTTCCTCCACTGTTGCATGTATTATAGTCTCATCATAATTTCATCCATAGCATACATCATTGTCATGCATTTTTTTTTCATAGCATCACACTTTAGGCTAGTTTGCATTCACTGTTTGTATTATGATGGCGCACTTGCTCAATTACCTTAGCTTATCATCATTTATGATTGCCCTCTTTGCATTTTGTTTTGTTGTTTGAAATAATTGTGCTATCATATGGTTTTGAACTTTAGGTTTGCTCTTTTATTTAATTTTTAAAAATTGACCAATGAAATGGCCATATTTTTAAAATTAAATATTTATAATGATACTAACCACTTTGTTTCTTTATTGTAGGTCCTCCAAGGGTTTAATGTTAGCCTTTTGTTCATGATTCTTTTGTTTCGAAAAATAGGGTAGGGTATGGTATGGATATATTATGGAATGTTTTATTGAGTAATTAGGATAGTGGTATGAATATGGATATACTAGGGCTAAAAATCATAGATGATGAAATGTAAGTGATGACAATGTAGGTGATAAAGATGTAGATGATAAAAATGTAGGTGTTAAAAATGCATAACCAGTACTAAATTAGCTTTATAATTTCTAGAATATTTTCACAAAAAATTGAAATTTTAAGAGCAACTTTTACTTACTGTACTTGTATTCCCTCAAACCATTTGATGTTCATGATGGTCGACATTGTGTTTATTGTTACGACGACTTTTGTAGACTATGTAGAGAATTTATCTCTTCTTTGCATCTGATTTGATTTAGAATAATGTTGTTTAGGTCCCTTCCGCAAGTTAAACTTTGACAGCTCAGGTCCCTTCTGATATGATCTTCATTTGATGTAGCTCAGGTCCCTTCTGACATTTTAAATTTTCAGGTCCCTTCTGGCGTAATTTGCAATTTTGAAAATTTCTTCTGTCGTAATGATACAGGTCCCTTTCTGAATAATTTTCTTAATAATAATTCAGGTCCCTTCTGTATATGATCTTCATTTGATGTACCAAGTTCCTTTGTAATTGTAGTTCATATTCGTCTTCAATTCAGCTGCTGAAACTATTTTCATAGTTTTTTTATTACACACCTTCCCCCAAGCTGATGATTTGACTTGTCCTCAAGTATGCGATGTCTTGGAGAGTATATCTGCAAAAAAAATTAGTACGATAAAATGTTCTGGATTTTCACAACCAAACACTTTTATTATTTATTATTATTATTATTGTTTTTATTTTTATTTTTTATCATTCTTCTTCCTTTAGAATTATGGAAGTCATATTGTTATGCTGCCCCATTAGTTCTAGATCTCAATCCGTCGAAATTTTTCTTAGAAAATCCTCTTTATTTATAGGCTTATTGTAAATTTTAAGCATATGTCCATTAACGACAAACGAAATAGATGCTTCATCAATTGTTTTATCTTGACAACTCCATTGTCAAAGATTTCTTTGATCTCATATGGCCCAAGCCAATGAGTCATGAATTTTTCTTTGAAATATTTGAACTTAAAGTCGAACAAGAGTGCTCAATATCTTTTCTGAAACACTTTATTCTTTATGAATCAATCATGCCATTTGATCCTTTTTTCTTGGACAAGAGATGTGTGTTCTACTGCTTGCTGTCGTATCTCATCCAGTTGGTTTAATTCCATAATTCTTTGTTGTTGTGCCTCAGAAAATTCCATCCCCAATTCCGTTGCTAGCTTGTATATATGTATTTGAAATTCTATGGGTAATAAGACTTCTTTTCCATCCACTAACTGATATGGACTGAACCCAGCTGTGTTTTTCCAAGTTATCCTATATGACCATAGTGCATCTTTCAATTTCTCTGACCAGTCCTTTCTGTTCATTTGTAAATTATTTGTCATGATGTTCTCTAGGACTTTGTTTGTTGATTCCACTTGTCCGTTTGCTTGAGGATGATACGAAATTGATTTTCTGTGTTTGATATTGTATTTCTCCGTAAGATCTTGAACAAGTTTTGATGTGAATTGTGTGTCTTGATCAGTTACTATCTATCTCGTAACTCCATACCTTAAAAATGTAATATCCCTGTTTAGGGCAGCCGTCCTGTTGAGGCTCCGGTGGGTCCTGACACGCCCCGAGGTCTGCGTAATTGGGGGACTGCGCAAGGGTCCCCGTCCCGAGATGCTCCGGTGGGCTGTTGAGCTCACCCTTAACACCTGGGCCCCTCACCCTCACTAACAGTCCGGGCTTTTGGTGTAGCGGTTGAGGCTACTTGGTATCAGAGCCGAGGTCTCGAAGATCAGAACCCTGCTGGGAGAGCGTGGTGGGCTGTCTTTCCTCCTATTTAGGAAGCCGGCGTCTGACAGAGCTCCCGGTGGGTCTGACACGCTTGCGAGGTACGCGTAATTGGGGGGCTGCGCAAGGGTTTCCATCCCAGGGATGCTCCGGTGGGCTGTTGAGCTCACCCTTAACACCTGGGCCCCTCACCCTCACTAACAGTCTGGGCTTTTCGTGTAGCGGTTGAGGCTACTCTGTAATATTCCCAATTAGCTTTGCTAATTGGAATATTTCATTTTTGCTTTATTTTGCCGCTTTAGCTAGAAATAATAAATAAAGTGAGAAATAAGAGGGGTCACCTCACTTTAGTCACCTCACTTTATAATAAAGTGTTCTTTTTCCTAGTAGATTAACGTTGTAACTTAGAGAGGGGGCCTTGGGGGTCCACGTGGATATGATGGGGGAGGCATCAGGCTAACCCAAGGTAAACTGCACAGATCCAGGGAGAGTTAAGTTTTGGAGGGAGTTTGATGTTATAAAAGGAGAGGCTCTCACCTCATTTGATCATTCATGATTTGATATTATTATTGATAGCTGGACTTCTGTCTGCTTCAGCACGCCGGTTGTTTAGTCGGTCTGCAGCACTGTTTAGTGCACGAGTGTCTCCCGGTCGATCTCACCCTTAGCCTCGGGGGACTTCGAGTGCCTTACTGTGGGATTTTTGGTTTCACCCTTGGCCGAGAAGGGGACTATTGGTGCATACACAATGGATTTTGTCTGAGTATACTTTTCGAGTTCCGGTAGCGAGCGGCGGTTGCGAAGCATATGCGAGGAGGAGAAAGCCCTCTTGTGGGTGCGCGAGAGCAAGAAGAAGGAAGGACGTTCTTAATTTAGAAGGAACCTTGTCTGTGGAGAGGGGGATCAGTCCTTTCGGGAGAGAAGACGACATCCCGAAGGAGGACGCGATCTTTGGTTGGCAGAAAAACACTGTTTGAGAGCGCGAGAGAGTAGCCACATAGGCGGAAGCTGTTCATTACCCAGTTTAAGGGTTGCGGATACGAAGGTTTGTTAGATCAGAAACACAGGAAGGATAGATCTTGCCGGATCTAGTCTTGTATGTTAGAGATCTAGTCTTGTATGTTGCGGATCCGGGGGTTTAGCACTAGATCCAGCTTGAGGAGTGACAGATCTGAGGAGATATTGATAGATCTAGTACAGATCTGAAGGGATAACACCAGATCTAGCCCTAGAGGCTGTAGATCTGAGGAGATAGTTCCAGATCTAGCATAGATCTGAGGGTTTGGCAGCAGATCTGGTATTGGAGGACGCAGATCAGGAAGGGAAGGACGCAGATGTGATTGGAGGTTTCAGATCCATCAGGTGGGACGCAGATCTGAGGAGCAGACTATTGTGAGAGGAGCTCAACAGCGTTTTCCAGTATTCTGTAGCTGGTTCATCTGTCTGGAGGGTTGAGGGGCTTGTGCTTCACCTGTTTCTGCGCTGTCACTAGCAGAGACAGCGTTTTCCATTTCTGAGGGTTTGCAGCTTGAGATCAGCCCCAGTACCAGCGCAGTTCATCTTCAGTCTTCACAGCAGCTAGGACGCTGTCCTTGTTGCAGCCATTTTTCTTGTATGAGAGGCTCATCACTTGCCTAGGGCAAGGATAGGTGCACTGATTCTAATTTACTCCTCTCTATGTACTTTCTGATTAATAAAATGGCTCAGTTTCTGGTATTACATGTGTCATGATTCAGTGATCTGGTTCAGTATTGTATTTTCTATATCTGTCTGGCATATTTCTGTTTAGTACTGGTTATTTCCCTTTGGGGATATTACAGTGGTATCGGAGCTTAGATCTGGCTCAGCCTGTGGTGCTAGCAATCTATGGCACCTAGGGGTCGCCCCACTCTCCTCGGGGGAAGCGATTCTGATTCAGAGGCAGAACGGAGGAATCCAATGGAGGCCATATTGGCAAAGTGGACTGAGAAGATGGATGCAAAGATGGATGCATTCATGCAGGAGGTAACTAAGAAGGTTGCAGAAGGGACGCAGAAAGAGCCCCTTAGGGCCTTTCAGGTAGGGGAAGGATCGGGAACGTCTAGTTGCATACCAGATGCTATTCCCATTGTGACAGCGCAGAAGGCCGATTCCATGGACACGCGACCTACCATGCCTACTTTCCCGGTAGAGGAAGTGGAGCAAACGGCATCAAGAGATGAGGGTCCCGATCTTCATGCAGTTTGGTTTGCAGATTGGCGAAGCATGGGACATGAATTCATGGATGCTCTCCCTTTCAATCAATATCTGCAGTTCCGAAGCGGCGGTAAGCCTCATGATCGAAATAAGGGACGGGGTTCCCACCATGATAGTAACCGTGCAGCCAGCAAATTTCATTTGCCGATGTTTGATGGGTCACCAAAGACCACAGCCAGGTCTTGGGTGGAGAAACTAGACCTCTATTTTCAGCTTAACCAGATGCCAGAGAAGGAGGCCATTAAGATGGCTGCATTACATCTAGAGGGTGAGGCCCAGAACTGGTGGTTTCATGGGTTGACAACACTGGGGCATTCCACAGTGACTACATATGCTGAGTTCACCAGGAGGGTGGTGAAACGCTTTGATCAGAAGGACCCGGATCAGCCTTTCCTCGAGCTGACCAAGCTCAAACAGACAGGTAGTGCAGAGGCATACATCTCAGACTTTTTGAGGGTTTCAGTGATGGTACCTGACATATCAGCAGCTCGGTTGATCACGATGTTTGTAGAGGGGCTGTCAGAACCACTTCGTGGTCTAGTACGGTCGAACAAACCGGCTACCCTTCAGGATGCTATCAGTAGGGCCCGTGACCTACAAGATGTCTTGCCTAGGACTCGGCCACCTTATCCCCAGAGACAGGCTTTCCCGACCCACGGTGAGACAGAGGTTCCACTTCCCAGCGTCCGGACGGGCAGTGTGATGATGAGAAGCTGGGAAGAGGCAGAGAGACAGGAAGCGGAGCCACGCTGCAGGGCTGTGTTTGAGACCAAATACCCCACGGCGAGCACGGACTGTGAAGGTCTAGAGAAACGAACAAGAAGGATGAGGTTGGACAGTAGAGACGGGGAGAGTGTTGCTCCGGCGCAGGTGCTTCCCCGCCTCACTTTTGACTCACGGAGAGGGGCTTTGTCATTTGCCTGGAGGCAAACATTGGGGAGTCCCCAAGTATGACATCCTGTTAGCTACGCTGGACAGATGCGGGGACACGGGCGTGTCTCGTTCTGGGTGTGAACAGGGCCCCCTGGTTTCATCGTGCCAGAATGATGGCGGAGAAGCCTCCCCATGGAGAGCTGGTGGGTCTATTTGGTCCCAGAGAGATTCAGGCTGTGACTTGTGCTGATGTGCAATTCACCAAGTGACGATGGGCACCTATACTTTGACTGATCACTTCTTTGTGGTGGACATTCCGGACACCAATGTGATATTGGGAGTGCAGTGGCTTATCACTCTAGGGAAGGTCACAACAGATTGGAAGGCCTTGGAAATGGAGTGGGATGATCCCAAGACGAGAAGGCATGAGAAGATCCGAGGGCAGAACACATATCCGCCCCAGACGGTATCGGCACACAGCATGGATGCGACATTCCGCAGGGGAGATATAGAGTGGGCAGTCGAGCTGCGGGCTTCAGAGATAGTAGATACAGGTAGGGCGGTGCACCCTGATCTACAGACTCTTCTCGATAGGTATGCAGTAGTTTTTGGAGACATTCCACCAGGACAGCCACCAGATCGGGGGTTTGAGCACACGATCGAGTTGGAGCAGGGGATACAGGCAGTGATCACCACCCCTTATCGGCATCCCAAGGCCTATCGGGATGAGATAGAGCGGGCCATTCAGGAGTTGCTGGCCCTTGGGCACATTCGACCCAGCACCAGTCCTTTCGCTTCTTCAGTAGTGCTGGTGAAGAAGAAGGACGGCACATTACGCATGTGCATTGATTACAGGGCTCTGAACAAGAAGACCCTGAAAAACAGGTACCCCATTCCTAGGATCGATGAGTTGATGGACGAGTTGAGAGGAGCACGATTCTTCTCAAAGATTGATTTGAGGTCCGGGTACCATCAGATACGCATGAGGGAACAGGACATTCCCAAGACTGCTTTCAGGTGTCATTACGGGCACTTTGAGTTTCTGGTCATGCCATTTGGGCTGACCAATGCACCTGCCACTTTTCAGTCTTGCATGAACCATATCTTCAGGGATCATCTGAGGAAGTTCGTGCTAGTTTTCTTTGATGATATTCTCATATACAGCAGGACCTGGGAGGAGCACCTCCAGCGCATTGAGACGGTCTTGCGCATTCTGGAGGAGCAGCAGTTCTTTGCCAAACTCTCCAAGTGTGAGTTTGGATTGACAGAGATGTTGTATTTGGGACACATCATAGGAGTGGACGGAGTGAGAGTCCATGACGAGAAGATCCGGGCTATCAGGGACTGGCCAGAGCCGCGGAATGTGACAGAGCTTAGAGGGTTCATTGGTATCTGTACTTACTACAGGAAGTTCGTCAAGGGCTTCTCACAGCTTGCTGCACCTCTCACAGAGCTGACGAGGAAGGGGGCATTCAGTTGGACAGATACCGCCCAGCGAGCTTTTGATAAGCTCAAGGAGGTGATGAGTAGTTGTTCGGTGCTGGCATTGCCCGATTTTACTCAGCCCTTTATCCTAGAGTGCGATGCATCAGGGGAAGGGATTGGAGCAGTTTTGATGCAGGAGGGTCATCCGATTGCATTCGAGAGCCGGAAGCTCCTTCCACACGAGAGACTTTACCCCATCTATGATAAGGAGATGTTGGCCATCATGCATGCCTTGGCCAAATTCCGGCAGTACTTGGTAGGCGGCAGATTTAGAGTCAGGACAGATCATAACAGCCTGAAGTACTTTCTGGAGCAGAAGCAGTTACAGGAGAGGCAGCAGAAGTGGATCAGCAAGATCTAGGCTTACGACTTTGACATAGAGTATGTCAAAGGGAAGAACAACGTGGTAGCGGATGCCCTTTCCCGTAGACCAGCCACGTTATCCCTCATGAGCTTGGACGCTGATTGGAAGGCTCGACTACTGGTTGAGTATTCCAAGGATAGATTTGCATGTGAGGTGCTGGATGGACAGGTAGCAGATAGCAGATACAGGGTGGCCGATGAGGTCATCTATTACGGGGATAGGATCTTCTTGACTGAGGGGTCTCAGCTCAAGGAGAAGATACTCCATGCCTCTCATGATTCACCATTGGCGGGCCATCAGGGGTTCACCAAGATGTACAGGGCCATCCGGGAGAGATTTGCATGGAAGGGCCTCAAGGAGGACGTACTCCAGCATGTTCGGGAGTGTGAGGTTTTCCAGCGGAACAAAGGGGAGATGAACCATCCCGCAGGGTTGTTGCAGCCGCTTCCCATTCCAGAGGGGAAGTGGGAGAGTGTTTCGATGGATTTCATCACGGGTTTGCCCACAGTGCAGGGCAAGGACTGCATCTTCGTGGTAGTTGACCGGCTAACGAAGTACGCTCATTTTTTCGCCATTTCGGCACATTACACAGCAGCGCAGGTGGCAGAGCTGTTTTTCCGGGAGATTTTCAGATTACATGGTCTGCCCAAGACCATTGTTAGTGACAGGGACAGCCGTTTTATGGGTGGGTTTTGGCAGGAGCTCTTTCGACTGGTAGGGACTGAGTTGACACCGAGCACTAGCTATCATCCCCAGACAGACGGGCAGACAGAGATAGTTAACAAGTGGCTGGAGGGCTACTTGCGTAACTACGTCAGTGGGCAGCAGAGAGCATGGTTGAAATGGCTGCATCTGGGCGAGTACTGCTACAACACAACCCACCACATGACCATTGGCATGACACCTTTCTATGCGTTGTATGGATACCATTCCTTATCTTTTGTGGATGTGATGTTTGGTGTTAGCAGGGCTCCACGAGCCAAATTATGGATCCAAGAGAGCCAAGACATCCTCCGGGCCCTCAAGGACAACATAGCCACCGCACAAAATCAGCAGAAATTATATGCAGACAGGGGCCGAGTGGAGAGACACTTTGAGGTGGGGGATTTGGTCTACCTACGGTTACAGCCATACCGCCAGTCTTCACTCAAATAGAAGGGGGCAGAGAAGCTTAAGCCTCACTTTTATGGACCATACAGGGTGATTTGTAGGATCGGACAGGTTGCATATGAGTTGGAGCTGCCCCAAGGCAGCCGTATTCATAACATTTTCCATGTATCATGCCTGAAGAAGGCACTGGGCCAGCATGTGACAGTCACCGGGGAGCTACCTCCGACAGATGATGAGGGGCACCTGGTATTACAGCCAGAGGCCATTATTGACACCAGGGAGAGACAGCTGCGGAGCAGGAAGATCAGAGAGTTCTTGGTGAGATGGAAGAATCTGCCAGATGAGGATGCCACTTGGGAAGATGAGAAGGTCTTACAGCATCCCTCACTTCAGTTGCTTGAGGACAAGCAACGTTTTGCCGGGGGAGACTGTAATATTCCCAATTAGCCTTGCTAATTGGAATATTGCATTTTTGCTTTATTTTGCCGCTTTAGATAGAAATAATAAATAAAGTGAGAAATAAGAGGGGTCACCTCACTTTAGTCACCTCACTTTATAATAAAGTGTTCTTTTTCCTAGTAGATTAACGTTGTAACTTAGAGAGGGGGCCTTGGGGGTCCACGTGGATATGATGGGGGAGGCAACAGGCTAACCCAAGGTAAACTGCGCAGATCCAGGATGAGTCAAGTTTTGGAGGGAGTTTGATGTTATAAAAGGAGAGGCTCTCACCTCATTTGATTCATCCATGATTTGATATTCTTATTGATAGCTGGACTTTGTCTGCTTCATCACGCCGGTTGTTTAGTCGGTCTGCAGCACTGTTTAGTGCACGAGTGTCTCCGGTCGGAGATCTCACCCTTAGCCTCGGGGGACTTCGAGTGCCTGCCCTGGTAAGGTTTTTCCGGTTTCACCCTTAGCTTCGGGGGACTTCGAGTGCCCGCCCTAGTAAGGTTTGTCCTGAGTATACTTTTCAGTTCCGGTCGCCGACGGTTTACCGAAAGCATATGCGAGGAGGAGAAAAGGCCTCTTGTGGGCACGGAGAGCGAAGAAGGAAGGACGGCGATTCTTGAAGGAGGACGTTGTCTCATGCGGAGAGGACGCGGTCGCTTTCGAGAAGGAAAATGACATCCAAGGAAGGCCGCGAGTCTTTGGTTTGGCGGAAAACGACATTTTAGGGAGCGAAGGAGCGGCTGTCTCGCTCCCCTAGGTCGGGACGGCGGCCATTTGAAGGTAAGGGTTGCAGATCTGAAGGCTTATTGTTAGATCCAGCTTTGGGAAGGATAGATCTTGCAGATCCAGTCTTGTATGTTGCAGATCTAGTCTTGTATGTTGCAGATCTGGGGGTTTAGCACTAGATCCAGCTTGATGAGTGACAGATCTGAGGAGATATTGATAGATCTAGTCCAGATCTGAAGGGATAACACCAGATCTAGCCCTAGAGGCTGTAGATCTGAGGAGATAGTTCCAGATCTAGCATAGATCTGAGGGTTTGGCAGCAGATCTGGTATTGGAGGACGCAGATTTGATTGGAGGTTTCAGATCCATCAGGTGGGACGCAGATCTGAGGAGCAGACTATTGTGAGAGGAGCTCAACAGCGTTTTCCAGTATTTTGTAGCTGGTTCATCTGTCTGGAGGGTTGAGGGGCTTGTGCTTCACCTGTTTCTGCGCTGTCACTAGCAGAGACAGCGTTTTCCATTTGTGAGGGTTTGCAGCTTGAGATCAGCCCCAGTACCAGCGCAGTTCATCTTCAGACTTCACAGCAGCTAGGACGCTGTCCTTGTTGCAGCCATTTTTCTTGTATGAGAGGCTCATCACTTGCCTAGAGCAAGGATAGGTGCACTGATTCTGATTTACTCCTCTCTATGTACTTTCTGATTAATAAAATGGCTCAGTTTCTGGTATTACATGTGTCATGATTCAGTGATCTGGTTCAGTATTGTATTTTCTATATCTGTCTGGCATATTTCTGTTCATTACTGGTTATTTCCCCTTTGGGGATATTACAAAAAATATCTCTTCAAATAGAAAAGACACAACGATACCTTATGTTTCCCGTGCTACTGCCTTTGCTTCCACCCATTTAGTTACATAATCTGTACATACCAGGATGTACTTATTTCCATTGGATGGAGGGTTGATTGGTCCCACGAAATCTAAAGCCCATTGTTCAAATGGTTTAATCAGTACTTATGGCTTTAATGGCATTTCATCTAAGGCCACCGGTCTACCAATTCTTTGGCAGTCGTCACATCTTCTCACATAGGCCCTAGAGTCTTTGAATATGGATGGCCAGTAGTAGCCAAGTTTTAGCACTTTGTATGTTGTCCTCTTATCTGCAAAATTACCACCACATGGTTCATCATGACATGCTTTCAAAATTTCAATAATCTCATCTTCTCTAACACATTTTCTAATCATTAGATCAACACCAATATAAAATATATCTCCATTGACCCAACTATATCTAGCACTTTCTATAATTATTCTTCTTTTCTGCTTGTTTGTGTAATGAGATGGTAGGATGCCAAATGATAAATAGTTAGCTATATCTACAAACCATGGAGTTTTGACATTTATAACAAATAGATGTTCATCTGGAAAATTATCTGATACTGGATTTGGATCACTAGGTGAATGTAGTCTTGACAGAAAGTCTACAACTTGATTATCTTTGCCTGGTTGATCTTGTACAACAATATTAAATTCTTACATTAATAACATCCATCTAGTTATTCTGTCATTTGTTATTGATTTTTTCATTAAATATTCTATGGCCAAATGATATGTGTGGATATAAACTTGATAACCTGTTATATAATGTCAAAATTTATTAACTACATGTACTACAACTAACATTTATTTCTCTGTAACAGTGTAGTTCAATTCTTCTGGTGTTAAGTTTTTGCTTATGAAATATATGGCATAATTAAACTAATTCTATTTTTGTCCAAGTGATGCTCCAATAGCTATATCAGATGCATTAGTTGAAATGTGAAATGGAAAAGACCAACTAGGTCCTCACAGAATGGGTACAACTGACAATTTTTCTTTTAATTTTTCAAATGCATTTTGACAATTATTCGTCCATTGGAATTCCACATCTTTCGCAAGTAACTTGAATAATGGCAAGGCTATTTTACTGAAATTTTCAATAAATATCCTATAGTAACCTACATAACCCAAGAAACTTCTAACTTCTTTTTGTGTTGTGGGTGGTGTTAAATTCACAATGACTTGAATTTTTGTTGAGTCCACCTTAATCCTTGAAGAAGAAATATAGTGTCCCAACATTATCCCCTCAGTTAACATCATAAAACATTTTTCATTACTAAGTGATAGATTTGTCTCTATGCATCTTTTTAACACTTTTTTAAGATTTTGTAAACAATCATCATATGTTGTACCATACACAGTGAAATCATCCATGTAAACTTCCACACACTCATGAATCAAATCAGCAAAGATCGCAAGAACTGCTCTATGAAAAGTAGCAGGTGCATTACATAAACCAAAGGGTAATACATTGTATGCATAGGTTCCCCATGGGCATGAGAATTTTTGTCTTATCTTGATTTTCCAATGCTATCTTTATCTGATTGTATCCGCTAAATCCATCAAGAAATGAAAATAATTTCTTTCCAGCTAATGAATCTAACACCTTATCACTAAATGGTAAAGGAAAATGATCTTTTAATGTAGCTTTATTGAGTTCTCTGTAATCCACACAAATTCTCCATTTCCCATTTTTATTAGGTACTACAACTAAGGGTGAAACCCATTAACTATCTGAAATAGGATAGATAAATCCGAGTTGTAATATTTTCTGTAATTCTTCTTTCACTATTTCCTTCATCATGGGGTTCATCCGTCTTTGTGGTTGCCTTACAAGTTTTATTTGATTATTAGTGTAAATGTGATGGATTCATGTTTTTGGATGAATTCCCGGCATGTCTTTGTAATCCCAGGCAAAAGATTTTGAATATTTTTGCAACAATGTTATTAGCTTTTCCTCTTGTGATGATTGTAAGTTATTACCAATATTCAAATGTCTCTTAGGACTGATTTCAATTATTTTTCTATTTGAATTGGTAATTCAATGTACAGGAAAAATGCTTTCAAATGTATTTTTCAATGACTATATAGTGCAATTTTCCTGAAAACATTCATTTAAAAGATAACTAGTAGCTTTATATTGAGTTACTGTAAGTTGCTTTGAAATATTTGGTTATGAGATGAATAGATCTAATAATTCCTCATTTTCTTCCTCCTCTCTAAAATTATAAACTTGATTAAGACTAGGAACAGATTGAAGCTCTTGTGGTTCTTCTCCATCAAGCCATGATGATAAAGAAGGAGTTTGAGTAGGAGGATATAATGTAACATGTTTTCTTTCATCTCCACGTGAAATAATCATACTTCCTGACCTGCATCCAATGTAAGCATCTGCAATGGCTAACCATGGTATGCCTAAAATTAAGGGATGCCCTCCCAATATTTTTTTTGGCTGCAAAATCAAGAAGTCTACAGGATACTCCCATGAATCCAGTGAGACAATGATATCTTCCAATATACCTTCTGGTACGACTTTAGATCTATCACCAAGTTCTAAAACTGTAGTAGTAGGTCTAATGTTGTTCATATTTAAATGTTTCATAGTCTCTGTAGTCATAACATTGATCGTTGCTCCCAAGTCTATTAAAGTATTTGGCACTAAAAATTTGTTAATCGAAATTGTAACCATAGGAATTCCTGGATCAACATACTTTTCAATGGTTGTGTTTGTAGACATGAGACTTGATAGACTTCCAATTACCTGGATTGTAGGTGGATCCCTCTTTCTTCTGCCAGATTTATTAATGCACAATTCCTTTATTGTTTTTGCATATATCAGAATGTCTTTAATTGCCTGCAACAAAGAAATTTTAACATATGTGTTTTTCAATTCATCCAGAATATTAAATTCAGGCATAGATATTGGAATATTATGTCGTATCAATATCTTTAGATATGGTGGAGTCTGTGTCATAATAGATTTACCTTTCTGAATTTTCTTTTCTGGTTGAGATTGTTGACCTTATTCTCCTTGTTAAATTTCTTCTTCAATTATCGGAGGAAAATATTTTTGTAGCACCTTCCCAAACCTTAGGTGGACATCTTGTATGGGAAGATTTGAATAAGTAGGATAATATGTTGCATCTTCCACATGATATGTTGGCGAATCCATTTTGTTACTTGGATTAGCTGGCAATTATGTTGGTCTAGGAGGTGGTTGGTTACTGGGCAGCTGAAGTTTCTGCGGTTGAGTTAGCATTGGTTGGTTTTGAGGTGGATATGACATTATTTGATGTTGCTGGAATTGTTGATATTGAGGAAATGGTTGTGGGGGGTATGGTTGTTGATATTGATATTTCTAGGGATACATATGCTCTGGTGGTTGGTTTCCATAACCATATCCCTTCCAACCTTGTGCAGGTTGGTTTTGATATTGTTGTGGTGGCCAAGCCTGCCATGGCATTAGTGTATTCCATGTATTTTGAGGATATTGAGAATTTTGGGGGTTTTTTTGAGGGAATTGTTGAGGAATCCTTGGTTGCCAAGGTCTCCTTGGTGCCATATAGTAGAGAGAATATACTCCTTGAAATTATTCTCCTTGCAATTCTTTTAATTTGGGACATTTTTCTGTTGCATGATTTTCTGTGCATAGTCCACACACTTGTATACCTTGCAAAGGACATTTCCTAAGTGGATGTTTTTGTCTACAATTTGGACAAAAAATTGCTAACATTTCATCTTACTCTTCTTTCTTTTTCTTAGCTTTCAAGACATCTACTTGTGTTCCCAAAGTGCTTAAGAGATCTATTTTAAAATTTTTGAGTAGGCTTCCTATATCCGCTCTTGTTACTGCACTTGCTGCAGATTTGGAAGCTTTTGACGAAATATCTCTCTTTCCACTCTTTGTTATTCCCCTAGAGTATTTCTGACAAAGTTCAGCAATTTCTTCAAATGGTAAATTGGATATATCTCCTATTCCCATTACATTAATAATGTCTAAATACTCATCTATGATACCCTTAAGAAAAATAGTGCGGATGGTATGAGGACTAAGAGAATGATGTTTGGATTTCTGTAAATTGTTAAGGAATCTTTCCAAATATTCTTCCAAAATTTCGTCTTCATTCTGAAAATGTCTTCTTTAGAGTCTCTAGCCCTGCAATAACCTTGATACTTTTTAAGAAAAAAATTCTTCATATCCTCTCAAGAAGTAATTGTATGTTCTCCTAATCCCATGAACCATTTCAAGGCTGTTGCTTTTAGAGTAGCAGGAAAAATTCGAAGCTTGTGTGTGTCATCAGTATATCCATAATTTCTATACAAGATATCAAACTCGAACATGAATGCATTAGGATCTTCTCTTGACATTCCATAGAAATTAGGCAATACGGAAGGTGGAATGTTTTTTATTTTTATTTCTTCTCCTAGTATTGCTCTTGCATCTAAAATAGGAAAGCCAATAGTAGTTTCCTGATCATTGTTAACTTCTTGCTCATTTTCTTGTGTTCTTCGATTTTGATTTTCTCTTCTTGCTTCTTCCTCTATCCTTCTAAGTGCTTCTACTCTTATGTCTTCCTCTGCCTTTCTTTCCGCCTCAATTCTTCTTTCTTCTTATTGCTATATTCGCCATTCCCTTTGCTGTCTTTCATATTCTAGTCTTTGTTTAGGAGTATTGTTTAGTCTAGTTGATCCTTCTCCTTCTTTAGCCATTTCTTGTTCAGAGATTTGTAGTATTTCGATATGAGGTTGATTTTTTATTTTTTCAACTACTTTGATTTCCTCAAGGACAGAGTGCTCTAGTTGTTTAACAATTGATTTTATTGTATCTTTTTGTTTCCATACAGAAGGAGGTTCTTTAGGTGATTTCTTTCTTTTTACCTCTAAGGCTAACAAGATTTTTCTTTCAACTAAAGTTAATCTCCGTCCCGATCTCTGTTTTTCCTCTAACTCTTCTATAGTAGGTCTTCCAACAACTGGTGTTGTTAATCCTGTAGATGACTGAGCTGTTGGGGGGTTTTGTTTCACAAATCTACCCTTTTGACCTCTATTTCTAGGCATAAGAAAACATTACTTGAAAGAAAAACTATATTTTTGTTGATTATATATATATATATACATATATTTTATCTTTTTGTCTTCCTATTTGACCGTTTTGAATATGCTTCCCCGGCAACGACGCCAAAATGTTGGGTCAATTTCCTGTTGAAAACTAACGCCAATATTTATTATCAATCTGGGTTAGTGGAACTTAGAAGCATCCCCAAAATATATGGGTTTCAGTTGTGATCAATTTAGAAGATGGTTTTTTAATGATGAAGGAAATGCAAATTACAAATATAAATCTAACTTAAACAATTTCTAAATTCAGATGTGTAATTAGAAGCAGAAGAATCTCCTAACTTAAGAGATTTGTTTGTCCTTCTCTAACAAGATTACCACATGAATTAGAAATCATAAAATACTTAATTAAACAATAGATTAAGATACATGAAGCAATAATTGAAGAGGCTCTTCACTGAAGAGGTCCTAATTTTCCTTCATCATATATTCATTTATCAGTAATGTTATTGTTAAAAACAAGAATTCAGAAAAAAACAGGAAAGATGAATTCTAGTTTCTAGTCTCTTGATCAGATAGAATAAGTATTTAACTTAAATACTGGGTTGAATATTCATATGCAGAATAGAAACGAGATTAAGATCCATCAGCAATCATGTAAAAGCATGTAAAAACATGTAAAGATGAATTCTAACTAAAGATATTGACTAGATAGAAATAATGTTTAACTTAAACATTTGTTTGTCCTTTCATATGCAAGTTAATAATGATCATTAGATTCATCAATACTCATAAATAATCAGCATAAACAAATTAAACATAAGTAAGCTAATTCAGAAATTGAAATTACAAATAAACTAAGAAGTGCACTTAGCTCGGTGTGGGGGGCCTTTACCCTTGCCTTGCACATTTATGGTGAATTCAGCTACTTAAAACTTCAATCAATCAACCAACATATAGCAGCAACAAATATGATAGAATAGATCTTCAGTTATGTCTCCAAGTCTCAGAAATAATACTGTTAAGTAATACAAGTTCTACATATCAATGCCTTCAAAGTTTGAGGCTTAAATAGATAAAGTATCTAACAAACTCATCTAAAATAGCTCCTATAGTCATAACTATCCTTATCTTATCAAATCAAGTCGAATTCATCCATTAGATCCATCAAAATCTAGAAAATCCCAGAAAATAAGAGTTTTGACCTAGTTTTTAGGGATCCTCCATAAAGACAGGTCTTGTTTGACCGCCTTTGACTGGGCCTATTAAAGCTTAGTTTAACTGCATCAACAAGTGTACACTTATTCTTAGTTCCCAAGCCTTTTAGAAACATATCCAGCTCGAGCCCAAGTGTCCTACACATATGCAAACCATAATGCCATTACGGGAATTTCTGATGTTGTCCAAAAATGCATTTAAATTTCAATTTTTACAAAAACATCTAATAATTGAAAAACATAATTTAAATACTTGTGTATGCATATTTTGGTTGAAATAAGGTGGATATGATGGTGAATAGATGGATATTATGGCTAAATAAGATGTATTTCATAAACAATATGAGATAAAAAACGAGGGCCAACAATCTTACATTATGAGGATCTCTCGTCTTAGAGATCAACTACAGAGGGTTGGAAAGAATGTAGCCAACATAGAGTTGGTTGTCGTGACTCTTAGAGGTATTCCTTCTTTTTGGGAAACATTCATCACTACTACCAGTAACAACAACACCGTTTCTTCATTTGATGAGATTGTTGGAAAGCTCACTTAAGAAGAATCGAGAATGATAGCAAGAGGGAGGATTCATAAGCATGAAGAAGGAGATCCTGCTGCATATGTCGCCCATAAAAAAATAAAGAGATCAAAAGGAGGCCCTTCCAGAAGAGTTCTTCCTCAAAGCTCAAAATTAAGGAATGACAGGTCACTCGCCGATATTGAATTCTACAACTGCCACAAGAAAGGTCACTATGCTCATGACTATCCTGATAAGAGAAAGAGACCATGATACAACACCATAAGAAACTACAATGGTAAAGGAAGAAAATACAATCAAAGGTACAACCGCTACAAATAATATGAAAGAAGAAGAGATTCTTTTAGCGATCGTGAAGAAGAACATCATTCTCATAAGAAGTCAAGGGCTCCCAGGTATGAAAGCAATGATGTGAATAAAACTGAATATATTCTCATTTCTGCACTTACTAGTTATTCTCCACCGGATTCGTGGGATAGTTGGTTGGTTGACAACGGGGCCACTCATCACTTTTCTGGATACAAATAAGTCCTCTCTAATTTGGTAGAGAGGGATACCAAGTTTAAAATAATTCTTGGAGATAACTCCACTCATCCCGTGAAAGGATTTGGATCTGTCAAGTTTCAGTTGAATTCTGGGGAACCAATATTTCTGAATGATGTTAAGTATGTGCCAGGACTTATGAAGAATTTGATTTCTATATCTGCATTAGAAGATAAAGGGACGAGGGTTTCCTTCATCAATGGAAAGGTCTTAACTTGTCCTATTGATTCACATATGAATGATGCATTCACATTAGGACTGAGATCTGAGGGACTCTGCATACTCACAGGAAGACCACTTCTAGCATTAGTTCACAACACCAATCATCTCAGTGAAGTATGGCACTGCAGGCTGGCTCATCTACACTATGATGCTCTTCTGAAATTGAAGAGACTGACATCAAGTATTCCCGATGTTCAAGCTCAACATGATGGAGTATGTCAAGGTTGCACAAGCATAAATAAAACAAGGGGACCATTCCCCTCCAGTAATATAAAAAAACTGACATCCTCCAGCTCATTCATTCAGATTTATGTGGTATGATGCTTGTATAATTGGTTGGTGGTCATATCTATTACATCACCTTCATTGACGATTTCTCAACAAAGACATTGTTGTACTACCTTAAGCACAAGGATGAAGCCTTTGAAAGATTCCAGGAATTCAAAGCTTCGGTTGAAAATCAGTCAGGGAAAAGAATCAAAGTTTTCTGGTCTAACAACGGAGGAGAATTAATGTCAAAAGAATTCATAGCATTCTGCAAGAAAGAAGGGATCAAGAAGGAAACCATTGTGCCTTATACACATGAACAAAATGACTTAGTTGAAAGGAAGAACCAGTCAATAATGGAAGTTTCTCGTGCCATGCTTCATGGTTAGAAGGTACCAAAGTTTCCATGGGTTTAAGCCACACATGATGTTGTGTATGTTCAAAACCGAGTGCCTCATCAAGCATTAAGAAACAAGACTCCAGAAGAAATGTTTACAAGTAAAAAACCTGACATCATCCATCTTTGCATATTTGGATGTCCAGTATTCTTTCATGTGCCGAAAGAAAATAGAAAAAAGCTGGAAGATACAGGTAGAAAAGGTATTTTTATGGGTTACTGTGAAAACTCTAAGGCTTACAGAATATACATTCCCAGTCAAAGGAATGTTGAAATTAGCAGAGATGTAACCTTTGATGAAAATGTTGCACTTAGTAAAGTTAGAGATCTTCCTCCGCCTCCCAAGGAAGATGATGATGACAAGGACATTCTAGATTGTCCTTCTATGCCAGAGTCAGATGATATTGATATTCCCATGGAGCCTATGGATCCTCTATATCCACCTCCCGGTGATCCTCCTATAAGGAAATAAGTATTCGTGTTTGTCGATCATTCAGAAAAAGAAATGAACCTTGCAGGTATTAGGGATATGTAGTTGCTATGATCACCATGATTCAGGTTGAACCATCCTCATTCCAATAGGTTGTCAAAGAACAATTTTGGAAGGATGTTATGGCCAAGGAATACAAATCTATTGCAAAAAATTATGTATGGGATGTTGTACCGATACCGCATAGAAAGTCTATTGTGACTTCGAAATGGTTGTTTAAGATCAAGCACATAATCGATGGCAGCATTGAGAAATGCAAATCGAGGTTTGTATCTTGAGGTTTCTCTGAAAAAGAGGGAGAAGACTA
This sequence comes from Pinus albicaulis, assembly GCA_034641835.2. NCBI lineage: Eukaryota > Viridiplantae > Streptophyta > Pinopsida > Pinales > Pinaceae > Pinus > Pinus albicaulis. The sequence goes on from CM076579.1 coordinate 574,875,744, forward strand.
CGATGACATTTTCTCCTGTGGCTTGATAGACAAATATTTATTCGATAGTTTCCCTTGCTACTAATCAAGGCTGGACCCTTTATCAGATGGATGTAAAGACCACTTTCCTCCATGGTATGTTATAGGAAGAAGTGTATGTGGAACATCCATAAGTATTTGAAGTGGAAGATCGCAGAATGCATGTTTGAAGGTTGAATAAAGCATTGTATGAATTGAAGCAAGCTCCCCAAGCTTGGTATGCTCACATTAACAACTATCTAATGAAATTTGGTTTCACAAGAAGCAATGATGATTCCAACCTCTATTTTAAGGTTTTCCAAGGTTTGCCACTAATAATAGTTCTATATGTTGATGATCTATGCTTAACGGGAAGTGAACCATTGATGGTCGAATGTAAGAGGAATTTAGCCTCTGAATTCGAGATGAAAGACCTCAGTCTCATGCATTGCTTTTTGGGCCTTGAGGTGTGGCAACAACCTAGTGAAATATTTCTCTCACAGAGAAATTATGTATTGAAGTCGCTAGAAAGGTTCCAAGTGCAAAACGATGACTAATCCGATGGAGATGAACTTCAAGAAGATGTGTGAAAAAGCAGCTGGACCTTATATGGAAAATCCATCCGAGTACAAACAACTAATTGGGGCTCTAATGTTCCTCGTGAACACCCATCCAAATATATGTTATGCAGTTAAAAATGAGTTAGTTTATGATTTAGTCCCTTCATGCACATTGTATTGCGACTAAACATGTATTGATATTCTTACATGGATCAATCGCACTTGGTTTGAGATATTCTATTGGAGATATCCAACTTCATGGATACATTGATGCTGACTAGGCAGGTAATGCCACTGACGGGAAAAGTACATATGGATGTTTTTTCAGTCTTGGTTATGCCATGATATCTTAGATGAGTAGGAAGCAAAATTTGGTAGCTCTGAGCATCACAGAAGAATAATACATTGTTGCTAGCACAACTATTTGTGAATTTGTGTTGTTAAGGAATCTCTTAGGTGAGCTCTTTGGTCAATTCTTAGACAGCATGGTGATATACTATGATAACAAGAGTGGGATATTTTTGGAAGAGAATCTTGTATTTCATGACGAGTCCAATCATATCGAGATCCGATATCACTTCATCCGTGACATGCTGTAGAGGGGAGCTATTAGACTCCACCACATATCGACTCACGAGAAGATAATAGATATTCTCACCAAGGTACTTATGAAAAGAAAGTTCTTGGTCTTCAGATTACAACTTGGACTGATGGATGTAACTCCTTTGGATAAGGGGCAACACTGATCGAGGACATTAAGCAAGCTATTCCTACCCCGCTTGAGATTTCGAGGTGAGGAATTGAGATGAAGGCATCTTGGGGTTGAGGGAACGCTCGACAATATGGAATTTACCTATCTGTTACCCAGGGTTGAAATGTTGTTCCCCTATTTTCATAGGATCGGATATGTTGCTCCCCTATTTGGTCTATGCAGAGTATACCCCAGTTGCCATCGTACCCTCAAGCAAGGCTTGATGGGAATATAGTTCCTCGTTTGGTCAACGAGTTGAGAGTGTACTTGGGGTGTACAATTGAAGTTGATTATGCTGCAGGTGTTCTACCACTTGACTAATAAGATTCATTGATGGGAATATCGGTAGGTGAAAATATTGGGTTGAGAGTTGCTCCCCTATTATTATTTTGGGTTGAGACTGAGCTCCCCGATGAGGAGCCAGGGTCAAAGATGTGCTCCCCTGTGTGTTATATTATACTGTTCTAGGTACAGGTGGAATTTATTTCTCCTCGATTCTTCTTCTTCTATATTCAAAAAAGTTTCAGTAGATGTAGTTGACCCGTGATGACAGTTTGATGTAAATATCTATTAGCAGAGAATACCAAGTTGAATTCTTCCTAGTTGAGAGGGAGTGTTAATTTTTAGCAACTAGATTCAAATTCCACATTGGAAAACGCATATGGTTAAGTTTATGTTTGCATTATATTCCTCTTTTCAAGAGGACAAAAATCGACCTATAGATCGCCCAAATTGGTTAAGAAAAATTTAAGTTATGAATTATTTTATTATTTTATGGGTCGGCCTAACCACGTGTGGATTCGATCAAATCCCCAAGAGGTTCCTCACAAAGTTATAAATAGAAGCAACCCCAAGTTCATTTGCACACATTCTCTCATGAGATTGTCTTCATGCTATTTTGGTATTTTGTTCGTATTTTTTTTTTGGCTCGCACAGGTACGTCAGAAGGAGCTCGCACCAAGGGATCGAGATCACAGGCAGGGTCTCGCAACCGATCTGGGTATTCTGGGTCATAACCGCGGGCATGTAGCAATTGAAATTAGCCATAACCATGGGTATGCCATTTTAAGGCCGCAGTTGAGTTGTTAAAGTCGCAGGCAGTCAGTCTTCAAGGCGCGACTAGGGTTCAGGGATGATCAGACCCTCAGCCGCGGGCACATAACTTAGGTCGTAGTTATGGGTGCTTCAACTATGGGCATACAGTCTTAAGGTCGTGGTTAAGAGATTTACTAGGAATATCTGATTTGGATCACAGTTAGTTGCTTGTGCAGCGTCATCATTCATCTGTCACACAGTCACAGTCGCTTCAGAACAATCATTGACAACATTCTGGATCTAGATCTAGAACTGGGGAGCTGAGATCACTTGTTTTTGGTGATATATTGGATTTGTGATTTTGATATTGTAGATATGCGTATCCATAAATATGATTTGTTTATCTCCGCTGCATATATGTATTAGGCTCGTTGTACTCTCTGTTGAATTTTTTTTATGACGATCTATTGAAGAAGAAGATTTGAAAGGGTTTCCTGCACAATGGGGTTTTTTCCTGGTCTTGGACCAATATGATGTCTCTTATGGTTGTGTTGTTGTCTTCTTTATCACTGCATCCATTGTTCTATCTATAGTTATTATTTATAGTTATTTACATTGCTTATATTTGGATGCATTTTTAATGAAAAGTAATTTGGGCTAAAGCAATTGATACAACATAGAACAATATTGAAAAATTAACAGGTTTCACTAAAAGTGAAGGAGATACTAACCTTTACCATATTGTTGTTGAAGGTAAATTATTGATTATAGTATTATATGTAAATGATTTAATTCTAATAGGGCATATCTCCTAAATTATAACAGTCCAATTTCTAAAAATTGAAGCAGATGATCAATGTGATTTCCCCTCACTATGATCCAAGATTCAACTTCTATAACCTCTTGGAAGAAAATTTATAGTAGAAATGCCAACATGACATGTTTGATGCATGATTTTAGGAGCATATAAGAAGCTTGCCTTCCTTTACCTCTTAAAATATTATGATCCAAGATTTGAAATTTGTACTTGATGATCATCAAGATTTCCCCACTATGGTCCAAGTTTTAGCCTCTGAAACCTCCAAAAACAAAAGTTACAGCACAAATTCCCACATGACATAGTTAAAGAAAAAATTAGGAATCATATCTTCCTCGACTAGTGTTATTACAAAATTTAATACATATCAAAGGCTACAATGAAATAGTATAATAGCTACATCCATGATAAATTTATTGAAGGGTAAATGCATGTACATATAAACTTGTTGGAAAGATAAATTAAATAATTATGCATAAGAGATACTTATCCTCAGTCAAGTCTTTTGCAATCTGGGATTGAAAAAGGGTGAGCCACTCTCCACCCAACCATAGGCTTAGTTTTGCTACAATATTTCTCATAGTTGGCCACCCCTGAGCCATATCTTGATGCCCCGAGGGAAATACTAAACTCAAGTATTTAGCAAATCATTTTCACATCATATTTAACACAAAAAGTTAATGCCACTCTCCTCCACACACAAGAAATAATATCAATGTTTAGCCTTTCCATTCCTTAACTAGGCCCATAGACATTCACTCATGAAAATGCAAGTCTACAAAAAAAAAGGTCCTTCTCTAATCTTTGTAGTCCCTCGGTTTTCCCTTCTTTAAGGCTCTTTGTGCCACACACAAACATGAAAAATACCCGTCCTTACATCCACAATCCAAGGAAAAATCATTACAACACATTTAATTTCTGTTACACAAGTTGTCACCATTTCACATAACAGTTTTTAATTTTCCTAATAGGAAAATACAATGAATAACATAATTATGAACTTAAATACAAGATGAAATTTCAGAAATATGCAAACATAGGAATTAAACACCAAAAACTTGAACCAAAATATAGATCCATTTGATCAATATGAGCATGATGAAGCACAATATAAGGAATAATGGAACCTGAGCTCGCTACAACAAGTAAACCAAACCCATGTGTTAATAGTATCACCCAAGTGATGGTAGTCACAAAAATATGCACCCAGATGTGAAGTTATATTGCTTCTAGCTACAATGGAACCTAGATTTAAACCCTCTGGAGTAATAAAAAAAATTTGCAATTTAAAATGTAGTCTCCTCTCAGTGAACCCACAAAAACCCACAAAGGTTTTGGGCTCCTCCCAACAAACCCTGAGACCCCTCAATTAATTTGAATTCCCTCTCCAGCCTACTATTTTTACCCCCTGTAAATGATAGTGGGAAATAGCTCCCAAACTCCCAAATGCACTCCCAAAATGCCTCTCTAAAATTCCACTGAATTCAGCCCCAAAATTACTCAGCCTCCACAACACAACAACTTACCCCAAAATGCCTATGCAGGCCCAGTTATTGACCTTATGCACAACCCTTGTCTTCACAATTTCATCCTGCAATTTTCCCTTAGATTCTCTCCTACAAAACACCTGAAATCTCTACCAAAATTCCTGAGAAAGAACCTCTAATTTCGCAGAACTCAAAATGCAATGGAGTTTCTCCACCAAGTGATTCGATCTTCCCCTTCTACACCCAGTATGCATGCCCAAGCTGGTCGAATGTCCCTGAAATTAGCTCTTGGAGAAACTATAGAATGTGGTAATGTCTCTCCTAGGGTTGCACTCAGGGTTCACTGAATAAGAGTGGGGAATTCTCGCATGGAAATTCCCTTGTGATCTGCAACACTTGCTGACTTGGCTAAGCAACTCAAGTGAACAGGGGTTAAGTTTTTAGTTTGGAAAAAATTCCCAAAATGGAGGCCTCTTTTATTTATAATTACTGCTTCCCTTATCTCCTTGTAGGCTCCACAAGTTCACCTCCTTCCATCTCTCCTTCCCTCTAATTCAACTTACCTCAAGGAGTGTGAATTTCCTCTTGGAGTGGTCCCCCCATGCCACTAAGTAAATGATTTCCCTTTTGTCTAATTTTTGGAGCCTCCTATTTTTCACAAAATTAAATTAACTAACTCTTACCCACTTTCCTAAGTTTGTATCCAAAAATTGTCTTCCATCCAAAAATGCAAAATTATAGAATGCACTGAGAAATTTTTTAATTTGAGCAAATATTACAGTCCTCCACTCCCAAATTTTGCTTGTCCTCAAGCAGCTGTAACATTGGGTGTTGTAATATTTTCTCTCCCTCCCATGTGGAATCCTCCTAAGGAAGATCCTTCCATTGAACAAGAAATTGCTTAATGACCCTGCTTTGGATTTTCCTCTCTCTCACCTCCAAGATAAACTCTGAAAGGATCAGGTGCCACTCATTGTCCATCTGTGGCAACTTTGTGGCTACTATAACTTATTGTCCAAAGATTTTTTTAGGAAAGACACATGGAATACATGGTGTGCCTTGCTCCCGAGTGGGAGTTCTAGCTCATACACTACCTTCCCAACTTGCTTGGTCACCCTGTATGGCCCATAAAAGTGTGGCTTAAGCTTTCCTACTCCCTTTTACTTCAGAGTGGACTACCTATATAGTCAGAGTCTCAAAAATAATAAGTCCCCAAACTCAAAATGCCTCTCTACTTTTCCCATGTACGCATATAGCTTTTATTGGTTCTGGGTTGTTTGCAGGTTATCCTTGAGATCCCTAAGGATATCTTGGCTCTCTTCTATCTAAATTTTGGCCCTTAGGGCCCTACTATCTCCAAAACCCATATGAGAAAAAGTTAGTGCATATTAACCATATAGGGCACAAAATGTAGATATAACTATATACATGTGGTAGGTGGTGTTGTAGCAATACTCTCCAAGATGTAAACACTTCACCCACACACGTTGATACCCAGTCACATAATTGTTCAAGTACCCCTCCAACCACTTATTCACGATCTCAGTATGTCCATATTTCTATGGATGGTAGTTGGTACTAGGTGTGGGTTTCAGTCCCCACCAAGTGAAATAACTCCTTCCAAAATCCACCCATGAACCTTTTATCTTGGTCATTGATTATGGTCTTTGGTAAACCATGTAGTTTGAATGCCTCTCTGAAAAAATAACTCATCCACCTGTGAAGTTGAATATCAAGCTAGTATAGTGAAGAAATGGGTGAATTTAGTTAATCTGTCATCCACCACGTAAATGAAATCTCTCCCTTGAAACGTCGACAACCTTGTAATGAAGTCCATAGATATGCTCTCCCATTTTATCTTAGGAATAAGAAAGGGTTGTAGTAAGTTGGTTGGGTGTGACTACTCCTCATTGTTCCTATGAGCAATGTTAGGTCCCTATATTACTAGTATAGTCCCTTATTGTTGTTAGTGTAACCCCCTTATTGTTATTAGTGTACCCTTGTAACCCCCATTTTGTTATTATTGTGCCCTTACATTATTTTTAATTGTTTTGGGGATTTACATTCAACAATGCTAAGTTCTGTTATGGCCCCATGGACTCTATATATAGAAAGGAGTTTTATGAATTATGTCAAAATTGTTCCATTTATATAATGTAATGAGTTGCCCCCTGGTAATGTTTCTAAGTGATTATATCTCTTTTCTTCTCTTTTGGAAGTTGGTTACAACATTTGGTATCAGGAAACTGGATTCTAGGTTTCAGCACTGCTTAAACGAGTTAATAATGTAACATTTTTCGCTGTAACTTTTTTTCTACGAAGTTTCAGAAGCTGAAATTTTTAGGGTGCGAAGCCGAAATCCTGAGGAAGCTTGTCTAAAAATTTCAGACCTTGGTTCACAATATTTGCGGAGATATCATCTGTGGAAGTCAAGTATATTTTCAAGCTCCTAAACAGGTCATCGTGGCATTTTCGCTATAAATCTGTTTCTACGAAGGTTCAGAATCTGAAATTTATATGGTGCGAAGCTGAAATCCTGAGGAAATTCGTCAAAAAATTTCAGAGCTTGGTTCGCAATATTTTTGGAGATATGATCTGTGGAAGGTAGTGCTTTTTCAGGCTCCTGAATTTCATCTCAAAGAGGTGATCGTGGGAAAAGTTTAATAACTCTCTCTCTGAACATTGGATTGGCGTGCCGTCAAAAGTGATCACCAGCACACGGCCTGTAGTTTCTTCTCTATCAATTTCAAAGACAAAGGACAAAACAGTGACACGTGGCAAGTCGTACAAGTTCGCTCTACTGAACCAGTCCAGAATTAGGTCATTGTGGGAGATTGGACACAACTTTGTCTTGGAGAATCAAAATCAGGTCAGACCTGTGGCATTTGAAAGAAGCTTGAGAGGGCTACTACAGGGCTGAATTTCAGATATCGAAGATTTTCAATTACAGAGATAATTCAATTTCAATATCGATCTCCTAAAAGATAGTAAAAGGTGTGTATTTTTTTTTCCGAATTGCATAAGTCTTGTTTGAAGAATCAAGTTGAATTGATTCCAAGGGAATATTTTAGAATAGATATCAATATTGGATTCTAAAATGGCTCCTAAAAATAATTCAACACCCATTAAGCCTTCAGAAGGCTCTACTATGACTCATGAAGATGAAGAATGGCAACATGACATATCAAAATTACAAGAGCAAATTTCGCTCTCGCAAAGAACAACAAAAAATGAAATGGAAGTTTTGAAGAAAGGCGTGGAAACTAAGATGGATGGTTTGAAGAAAGGCGTGGAAGCTAAGATGATTGGTTTAGAAGCTAAGATGGATGGCATGGAAGTGGGCATGGAAGCTAAGATGGATGACATAAAAGACAACATGGAAAACATGAAGAGTGATCTAAAAGCATACATGGAAGGCTTGATGACAAGCTTAAAACCAGAAATGATTCCTAATGGTGGAAATATAGGAGAAGAACCTTCTGATGAGAACAAAATAAATGTTAATTATGATTTCATAAACTCGAATGTTGGCAGGAAGAACCACCATATTCCAAAAATGGATATGAGGAAGTTTGATGGAAAGGATCCTGTAACATGGATACTACAGATGGAGCAATATTTTGATCTCCATAACGTACAAAACACACAAAAGGTACGCATTGCAAATTTACATTTAGAACAAAATACATTTGTATGGTATCAATGGCTTTGCTCTAGTAAAAAAATTGTCACTTGGTCAATTTTTACGGAGGAAATGATAGCACATTATGAGGATACAAAGAGCAACACCTTCTTTAGCCAATTGATAAATCTCAAACAAAAGGGTTTAGTGGGGCGGCACATTGAGGACTTCCAAAAATTGAATATAAGGGTAACTGATATTCCAGAGGAACACAGGATTGATCTCTTCATAGGCACTTTAAAGGATAACATCCAACATGAAGTTCGCGTTTTGGAACCTGATTCATTGGAGAAGGCATTCGGGTTGGCAAGAAAAATTGAATGTAAAATTATGGCGACAAGGAAGCCTACCACTCACTTCTATAAAGAAGGAAGTGTTGCTATGCCTAGATTTCCACAACCTACAAGGTTGACACCACAAAAATTGGAAGAAAAAAGAGCAAAAGGGCTTTGCTACAGTTGTGATAGCAAATACACTAAAGGTCATAAGTGTGCTGAGAAGAAATTATTTTACATAGATTGTGAAGAGGAAGAAGAAAATGAACGAGAAGAGGATATACACCTGGAACCAGCCCTAGAAGAGGAAGAAATGAATCTGACCATATCGTGTAATGCACTGGAAGGAATTACCACTCCTCAAACTCTCAAGACACAAGGACAAATCAAGAAGAAAAAGGTAATAGTGTTGATTGATTCAGGTAGCACCCATAATTTTATTCATTGTAAGGTAGCCAAGGAATTGAATTGTTTCCTATACCCAACACCAGAATGTCTAGTGATGGTTGCAAATGGAGGAACTATAAATTGCTCTGGAAAATGCCATAATATCAAGCTAACCATGGGGGAATATGTATTGATTAGTCCAATGCTTGCCATCCCTATGGGAGGTGCTGATGTTGTACTAGGAGTACAATGGTTACAATCTTTGGGGACGGTAGCTTTTAATTTTCAAGAACTTTTCTTGAAATTTTTTTCAGAAGGAAAGGAAGTCGAATTACGGGGTATTGTGGGGAAGCCAGGAATGATAATAAGCTCTAATGTCATGACAAAGCTTCTAAAGAAAGAACGGCGAGGCGTAATTGCACAATTATGCTCACTAGAAGTTCCAACATCAAAATCATCTATTTCTGCAGATCTCCAACAAGTCTTGGACAATCATTCCAAGGTGTTTGAAACTCCCAAAGGACTCCCACCTATTCGTGATCATGATCATGCTATTAATTTGATTCCAGGAAGTGTTCCTCCAAACATCGGGCCTTATAGATATCCTTACTTCCAAAAGAGCGAAATTGAACGTATGATTGCAGAAATGTTAGAGGCGGGTATAATTCAACCGAGTCAAAGTTCTTTCTCTGCTCCTGTAGTATTGGTACACAAGAAGGATGGATCATGGCGAATGTGTCCGGATTATAGGGAGCTCAATAAGCTCACCATTAAAGACAAATTTCCCATTCCTGTGATTGATGAATTATTGGATGAATTACATGGAGCAATTTATTTCACCAAGTTGGATCTTCGTTGAGGATATCATCAAATTAGAATGAAGACTGAAGATATTCCAAAAACAGCATTTCGAACTCATGAGGGTCATTATGAATTTTTGGTCATGCCATTTGGCCTTACCAATGAACCTTCTACATTTCAAGGGTTGATGAATTCCATTTTCAAACCCTTCCTTAGAAAATTTGTGCTAGTATTTTTTGATGATATACTAATCTACAGCAGGTCTTGGAAGGATCATGTTGAACATGTTGACAGGGTGCTCAAACTATTGCAAGAGAAACAATTATATGCAAAAAAGTCCAAATGTTTCTTTGGAGTACAAGAGGTGGAATATCTGGGTCATATTGTATCTCACGAGGGTGTTAAAGTGGACCCTAACAAAATTAAAGCCATTAAGGAATGGAAAGTTCCCACAACCATAAAGCATTTGCGAGGATTTCTCGGGTTAACAGGGTATTATCGCAAGTTTGTTAAGAATTATGGGAGAATAGCAGCACCTCTAACAACATTATTGAAGAAAGATGCATTTTCATGGACTCCTGAAGCAGCTAAGGCCTTTGAACGTCTTAAAGAGGCAATGTGCCTAGCACCGGTCTTAGCTACACCAGACTTTACAAAAACCTTTATTGTGGAATGTGATGCCTCAGGAAATGGAATTGGTGCAGTTTTAATGCAGGAAGGAAGACCCATTGCTTTTAAAAGTCGTCCAATCAAAGGAAAGTATTTACAGAAACCTATTTATGAGAAGAAAATGTTAGCAATACTACATGCACTAAAGAAATGGCGAACTTACCTAATGGGAAGACACTTCAAGGTAAAAACTGATCATGATAGTCTTAAACACTTTTTGGAACAAAGACTATCGTCGGAAGAACAACAAAAATGGGTCACAAAGCTGTTGGGTTATGACTTTGAAATAATCTACAAAAAAGGAAAGCTGAATGTTGTTGCAGATGCACTCTCAAGAAAGAATGAAGAGGTGGAAGCATTGCTTTGTGCCATTTCTATTATCCAACCAGATTGGATAACTGAAGCAAGAGATGAATGGAAGAAGGACAAAGATGTATGGATACTCATTCAAAAGTTGCGGCAAGATCCTAGTACATCTGATACATTTAGTTGGAAAAATGATTCCTTATGGTACAAAGATCGCTTATATCTTTGTAAGAATTCCCAACTAAAACAAAAGATTCTTCTGGAATTGCACACTTCTCCTTTAGGAGGACACTCAGGATTTTTAAAAACTTACCACGGGGTGAAGAAAGAATTTTTTTGGGATGGCCTTAAATCTGATATTCAAAAGTTTGTGGCAGAATGTTTGGTTTGCCAGCAGAATAAAGTTGAGACAATTAAGACCCCGGGTCTTCTACAACCTTTATCCATTCCAAGTCAACGTTGGGAGAAGATTTCAATGGATTTTATCACGAGTTTACCTAAGTCTGAAGGAAAGAGTGTCATCATGGTGGTAGTTGATAGACTTACCAAGTATGCACACTTTTGTGCATTATCTCATCCATTTAAAGCAAGTACGGTTGCTACTACATTTATGGACAGAATTCAAAAGCTACATGGAAGCCCAAGGGTTATTGTGAGCGACAGAGATCCCATTTTTACTTGAAATTTTTGGACGGAGTTATTTTCTTGTTTGGGTACTCAATTAGCTCATAGCTCATCTTATCATCCTCAATCTGATGGTCAAACCGAGATAGTAAATAAATGTTTGGAAGGATATCTTCGTTGTTTTGTATCTGATAAACAAACACAATGGGTCAAGTGGTTACCTCTTGCGGAATGGTGGTATAACACTTCCTTCCATACTGCAGCAAAAATGACCCCATTTATGGCACTTTATGGATATCATCCACCATCCATCACATCATCTTTAAGGGAAAATTCGAAGGTTCAAGCGGTGGAAGATCACATCGAGCATCAGCAAGAAGTTCTCCAACTCTTAAAGGATAACCTGAATTTGGCACAAAATCGAATGAAACAACAGGCAGAACAACATCGTAGCGAGAGAAGTTTTGATGTAGGAGATTGGGTATTTTTACGGCTACAACCATACGAACAAATGTCCCTCAAGCAAGCAAAGAAGGATAATAAATTATCGCCAAAGTACTATGGTCCTTACAAGGTGTTGCAAAAGATTGGTACTATGGCATACAAATTGGAGCTTCCTTCTTCTTCGCGAGTACATCCGATTTTCCATGTTTCATGCTTAAAGAAGGTTATAGGTGAAAATCTTCCAGTTCAAACAGTATTGCCAGAACTTGATGGGGAAGGGAAAATCATATTGGAACCTGAAGCAGTCATGGAAAAAAAGAACTCGACAACTACGGAATCGATCAATTTCAGAGTATCTCATCAAGTGGAAGAACTTACCCACTGAAGATTCTACATGGGAGGATGAGAATTTTATACAGAAGCACCCAGAGCTACTCAAGCATTGAGGACAACACTTTTTTGAAGGAGAGAGGCATGTTAGGTCCCTATATTACTAGTATAGTCCCTTATTGTTATTAGTGTAACCCCCTTATTGTTATTATTGTACCCTTGTAACCCCCATTTGGTTATTATTGTGCCCTTAAATTATTATTGTTAGGTCGGCTAGGATTACATTGTGGCCCACTAGGATTATATTATGGCCCCATGGACTCCTATATATAGAAAGGAGGTTTTGTGAATTGTATCATCCAAGAATTGTTCATTTATGTAATGTATTGGAGGTTGCCCCCTCGAAGTGGCTCATTTCTAAGGCGTTTATTTTGAGGATATGCCATAATATCAAGCTAACCTAGGGATGTCAGTATGGTACAATGATAACTACATTCACACCATCCTCCAACTCAATTATGTGCTTGAATCCCCTGTCTGGTGGACGACCTAGTGGAATGTCCTTGAAACTGTTGGATATATGTCCAATATTGCCTAAAATATCAGGGTGTTTTTGTCGTGGTTGAGTCCCTGCCTCTGAGACTCTAAGCTCCACAACCCACTCTATATCCCCATGTCGAAAGTCAACATCCATCCGATGTGTTGATATTGTTTATGGTGGGTATGAGTGCATGCCCCTTAGCATAACCAACTTCCTATATGGCCCTGGGAACTTCATCTCCAACCTCTTCCAATCTGTGGTTACATGCCCAAGGGAATAAATATATTGTGCACCCATCAGTACGTTGGTTTCTGTAACATTGACTACAAATAAATGATCATTCATAGAGTAGTTTCCCATAGTCATGTTCATGCTAGGTACATATCTGGTGTACTGCATAGTTCTATCCATAGGTACTAAAACCTAGAAGCCCTCAAAGGTCTTAGTGTGTATCCCTCTTCATTCCACCATTTGGACATCAACAAAATTGTGGGTAGCCCCAATGTCCACCAATATTGTCACACGTTGCCCCTGCACCATGTGTTTAATCCTCAAGATAAAGTACTTTGACACTCCCCAAAGTGAAGCAATAACTCCTCTTATGGGAAAGAGGCCTCCTCTAGGTGGGGGAGGTGGGCCTCCTCCTCCGCCTCCAACCGCCTGGTGCTCACTATCACCTCTATCTACCTCCAACTTAACATCATCCTCTTGTTCACTATTTGAGAATACCTCTATACAGTGGGCCTTTCCCTTGGTTCATTTATTCCCTTGTTCCCATGGCTTCTAGAAATTGAATCGCAACTTCCTCCTCACAATATCTCTCCTAGTCTCATAATCCAACTTACCACACCCTGACATATCTCTGTGTGGTGGGGGTCTAGTATCTCTACTCCTCTGCTCGAAAGGGGGTGTGGTAGGTATTGGTGCCCTAGCCTTGGGAATTTAGTCCTGCAAATCCTGGGTCATGCTCACTGCGTCTTGAAGTGAAGTACGTATCTTTGACATTATTAACCCACGTAAGGGCTCAATTATGCCCTCCAGAAACAAAAAAACCCTTCTAGACTCTAACAGATCTGGTACCATCACTGCTACCCTTAATAACTATGAGATGCAATTCTCTAGGTGTCCTTTCTCCTTGAGTTGAGTCAGCTATTTAAAGTGTGACTCAGGGTCTCTCCTATCAAATTTCTCTACCATCCTCTTGGTAAAATCCTCATAATAAGTCACATCGGCATGTCCCAACGTGGATAACCCATGGAACCACCAATCGTGGTTTCCCCCCTCTAAGTGCAAGGTAACCATTTTAATGGCTTCCACCTATATCATCTAGTTAAGTTGGAAATGAGTATCGAGTTTTTCAACCTAAGCTCTAGCAGTGCATTTGGAAGATACATCAAAGGTGGGAAGGTATAACCTCCCAACTCTGAATTGTAAATCTAAGCTCTACAAAGAGTAGCTATTAGTTCCCTTACCCCATTCCTTAAAAGTCAAAGCAGCTCGAAAATCTTCCCTCATATATTTCAACTCACGAAAATAGTCGCCCATAGGCATCTCATTTGTCTCTAGCTGCTCTCCAATCCCTACGGTCACGACTACGGGCATTGTAGATATGGGTGGTCCATTATAAGCGAGAGGGTGATTTGGACTGTTAGGGTTCTTAGTGTGGTGGGATGCACCTAAAACACTCTCCCCCCATGAAATACCTGTGGCTATATCAGATGCGTTGTTGTCTCCACCACTTCCTTTTTTTCCTTCACAATCTCATTCAATGCCCTTAATATACCCTGCATAGTTGCATCATCTTTTCCTGTGCTCCCCATGAATGTCTCCACTACCTCCTCAGGGACCTTTGAATCAAATATGATTTCCAATTGCCTCTATTTACTCTTTTACATGTACCTTTGATATGTTATGTTTGCCTTATCTCTCGGGGTCATAGGAGAAGTCTCCCGCAACTGACCAGATCATAACTCCGATACTACTGTAATATTACTCATAGGAAAATACAATGAATAAAAAAACTATGAACTTAAATACAAGCTTAAATTTCAAAAATATGCAAACACTAGAATTAAACTCCAAAAAATTGAACCACACTATTGATCCATTTTATTAGTATGAGCAGGATGAAGTACAATAGAAGGAATTGTGGAACCTGGGCTTGCTATAACAAGCAAATCCAAACCTAGGTGTTAATTATATTTCCCAAGTGTTGGAAACTAAACCCACAAAAATGTGTACACAACTCTGAAGTTATATTTCTTCTAGCTAAAATGGAATAGGGGTTTGGAGCCTCTAGTGTACTTAGAAAATTCTATAATTTAAACTGCAGTGTCCTCTTAATAAACGCACAAAAACCCAGAAAGGGATTGGGCTCACCCCAACCAACCCTTAGACCCCTCATTTAGTGTGAATTCCCTCTCTAGAGTAATATTTGCACCCATTGGAAATGACAGTGTGAAATGGCTCCCAAACTCCCCAATGCACTCCCAAAATTCCTCTCTGAAATTACATTGAATTTAGACCCCAAATTACTCAACTTGCACACCACAACAACTTAGCCCAAAAATCTTGTGCATGCCCAACTATTGACCCTATACGCAACCCCTGTCTTTAGAAATTCGGCTTGCAATTTTCCTTTGTATTCTCCAGTATAAAACACCTCAAATCTCCAACAAAATTATTTAGAAATGAACCTCTAATTTCTCGGAACTCAACATGCAAGGAATCCACTCCACCCAGTGATTCAACCTCACCCTTTTGTGCCCATTCTGAATGCCCAAGTTGGTTGAATGTCCCTGAAATTAGCTCCTGGAGCAACTGTAGAATGTGGCTATGTCTCTCCTAGGGTGACACTCAATGTTCACTAAATAAGAGTTGGGAATTCCTACCTAGAAATTCCCTTGTGCTTTGCAACACTCATTGAATTGGCTAAGAAACTCAAGTGAATAGGGGTTAAGTTTTTAGTTTGGAAAAAAGTCCCAAAATGGAGGCCTCTTCTCCTATTTATAAGTGTTGCTTCCCTTCTCTCCTTGTGGGCTCCATAAGTCGACCTCCTTCCATCTCTCTTTCTTCCCTCCATTTCGACTTCCCTCAAGGAGTGCGAATTTCCTCTTATGGTGGTCCCCACATTCCACTAATTGTCTAATGTTTGGAGCCTCCTCTTTATCAAAAAAATAAATTAACTAACTCTTACCTACTTTTCCTAAGTTTGTATCCAAAAAATTTCTTCCACTCAAAATTGCAAAATTGCATAATGAATTTAGCATATTTTTAATTTTAGGGAATATTACACTATTTGAATTTTTGAGTGAAAGAGGGGGAAAATGGATGTATGAGAAGAATAATGGAGTAATACACAGAACAAAAAGGCAAAAAGAAAATGCTCCTAAATGAATTTTCTCTTTCATTGTTATAAACACACCTTGACCCTTAATCTTCCCAACCATCAGATTAAGGGAATAATTAATTCAAGGTATGTATTTTCCTCTCAAGACATCATAATATATTGGTTGATCTGAAATTTCGGAATTTGATCAACACCTAACACTTGGCAAGTTTTAAAATGGGTTTCTGTTTCACAGTAATTTAATTTTAGCTGAGAAAATTCACCATAAAGAATTCAACAACTATAAACATGCATCGTCGAAAAGAAAAACACCGGGGTTTTTGACGGAGTTCACCCCTCCTGGGCTACGTCTCTGGGCCCTGATCTAATAGGCTAGGCCACTCGTATTCTAATTAAAAGAAGGAGGTACATAGATATAGCTGTTTCAATTGCGGTTATTTCCGTGAGACTAGAAATGTTCTTGTGCAAAGAACTCTCACAAAATTATTTGACAAAATACAACTGAATTATCAATTACAACAAAATATAACGTCTTATAACTTTGACTCCTACCTCTACTGAAAAAGAGTATTCACTTTTCAACAATACAATGATTTTTACCTCGTTGCCACTTGACAAAGTGGGACAAAATTCAAGTACTAATTTCGGCTGAATCTGTTACTATTGCTGACGAACAAAGGTTAACGTTGAATTCGGAATGTGCCAAAACCCTTTTTTTGGCTCTTCAAGTGCTCAAATCAGCTTTAGGATGCTCCCAGAAAGCCCAATCCTAGCTTTGCCAAAACCTCGAGCAACTTCACACATCTAGATGATGCAGTGTCTTTACCCTCCTGGCACTTCAAACTGCACTTCGAAAACACTCAGACTTGATGGACTTCCTCCGAAGAAGGCTTTTCTTGATTTTGCTTCTTTGAATTTGTCTTCTAACTCTGACTCTTGATGGCTTGTGAAACCTGTGAATTGGATTGTGTTTAAGTGGTGTAAAAGTCCTCTTTTTATACACCTTACAATGTTATTTTTGGTACTTAACGAGTTTTGGCTATTCGAATAAATTTGAGATAGTGCATTTATTTTGAAAAACCATATGCATTTGTATTATTGGACCTTAGCTTCAAACTTAATCCTACGTTTTCGAATGGTTATTAACAACCATGACTCCACTAAAATTAATGTTGACTTTCGAACTTCGTTGAAGCCACGTACAAGATTTTCGTTTTAATGCACCTTCATGCATTTCGTAACTATCTCTTATGACCTTCATATTACATCTTGCCATGACCATGTAAAAATCCACCTTTTGCTTGGAGTTTGTAACCACATCTTCGTAGCTTTCGTTGGTGGAGCCATGTAACAATGCACATTTGTTGGTTGACTTTCGAGTTTCATGAATGTCGAAACCACCTTCTTAACATTTGCATTATGTGACACATATTCATAGCTTTCGTAACCATCTCCATGCAACTACGAACTCCATTCCATGACCTCCGTTGGTGGAGTCACGTAACAATAGCATTGGATTCACGTTGGTAGCATTTGCAAACCTGACGGTTTAGACCTGCAGTAACAATAATCCATCGTAAAACCCGTCGTTGTACACTGAGCCTCTACCAAAATCCATATCACCTCTGCGTTGACTGCATTTGCAAAACCTGACGATTTAGGCTTCAATTGTTGGCTTCGTTGGCTGGTCTGCGTGGCATGAAAAACTTCAACTTCGTTACGGTTTTCCATATGGAAAGTTAATACACAATGTCACATTTACCATATCTCCGCCAATCAAACTTAATTTAATGCTTTTTGCAGTCCAAATCTGTGGCACTGACGATTCGATGGTTTGTTAACTCACCCGGCTACGGTGGCATGACATGTCAACACCATCCCCGATGGTGATGTGATATCTCCACCTATTTGCAATGCGTCCATACCACCAACCATCGTAGCAAGGTTTTAAAACTTTAATAAAACGTCACTCTGCCATACACCATGTTGTATTACAACATTTGTCCTAGGCTTATAACCCTTCATCATTTCACACACACCATAGTTAATACATGGATAAATCTGCACTCCGATATTATCACCGTGTATGGGATTTCAGCCATAGGTTATATCTACTAAATATATTCCATACGTTTAGTTTTCAAACCGTGACCATAATTCATTTCTCCGCCATATAACATAGGTTTTTTAATATGAATTTAAAACACCGCTTTCAACATAGAGTTTTAACATATGATCTCAACCTTATATATATCATGCGCCCATGTGAATATTTGTACCAAAGTCTTTTGGCTACAAAACATAGGTTTAGTAATAATTTGCACTAAAATATTAATGCACCATAATCTTACCTTGTCATGTTATTTGAACCTATGTGTGCACTTTTTTGGATGTCTTTGCACTGCAGGTTTTTGACTAGGACTGGATGCGCCCACCTAGAGATTTGCACTGACGATGACATGTCAAGCTAGAGCTTTGTCACGTGACGAAATACCTAGCGTACCTTGATTGCGGTAAAAACTTCAACGAACATTTTCTCCCTCGTCTGGAGTCCAAATGCGAATCCGGAGATACCACCGGAACAACACGTTGAACCCTTCGACCTGGCACTGGTTTCACAATATGTTTGAACAATAAAACTTTGCACAAGTTGAGAAGAACCTTTCCACCTAGGACCATCTTGGTCGTCAACATATAGCAATATTTTGACTTGAATTACAAGATCCATTCTGGATCACACCTCCCAACAGAAATAAATTTTGGACCTCCAAAAGTTTTATTACAAACATGAATTTTATGATAACATGCATCAGTATAAAAACCAACTTGACCCTAGCTACAGACTCAGCTAAGGGCTACTGATGCGACAAAAATTTAGAACACATAATCATACATATGGCATAAAGTCTGCTTAATTCCAAGATTGTTATGCAGACTTACGTTTCTCTGCTTCAGGTTCTTTTGTTGCCTTTGGTTATGCTGGTGTTGGTATTCCCTCTCTGGGTAACATCAAACATTTGTTCTTTTGAATGCCTTTTCAGATTGCATTGTAGACAAATTCGTTCTTCGGAGTTTGTGTTGATCGACCTCTTGCTGGATTTGTCTGAGCTTTGAATGTATGATGATGAATCTTCTTTTTACTGAAACGAAGCCATTCCTGGTCATTTCTTCACCTGCAGAGTGACATCTTCTTTCTGTGGTTGATTCTTTGTAGCACCCACCTTTTTGCTGAATGCCTTTTGCTTACAACATTCTTCTACACAGTGCATGTTACTGCCGCAAAAGGTACATGGATAAATCCTTTTAATGATTTTAAACATAAATTTTTTGTCTGAGGACTTACCTTCTGAATCATTGTCTGAATGATTCATTTTTTTTACCTTTGCGGTCTTGCAGCTTCTTCGACATCAGGTCAGGGTGTAGGGACCAACATCGATCTGCAATGTGACCGCTCTTCCCACAGTAGTCACATATCAATTGGTTGAAGCCTATGCCTTCATATTTCTGCCTGTCCTGTACTAAGATCGGCTGGAGTCTGCCCTGACTTTTCTTGCCAAGACATTGTCCTTCCTAGTATCCCATCTTTTGCATTAGATTCAGACCCATCCCTCTGGTATTTCTTTCAAATTATCCAATCTCCTGGTCATTGGAAGACTCGTTCTTCTCCAAGTATTTTCTTGGAGAGGTTTGTGCATAAGGAGTTTCCTCAGAAGGTGAGGAAAATCTTCTGATAGCTTATTCTACTGACTGTGCTTTTGGAGTCGTGGATAATGATGGACTGTCTTCATCATCCAGATGAAGAGGTGAGTCTTCATTTTTCCTTTCATTGGATGAACTGTGAACAGATGGACTGTTTATCCTTTAACTCTTTTGCAAAGATTCAATCTTTGTTTGGAGTCTTTGCTTATCCTCCTGAAAAGCTTGTACCATTCGCCTTAATGCATCATTCTCCCGTTGAAACTATTGATTGAACTCTTCAAGTTCTTTCAACCAAAGCTACCTTGAATTTTTACCCATTCTTGCACTTGGTAAGTTTCTTTCTTTGATACCAAATGATCAGAAATTGCGGAATTAGATCGACACCAAACACTTGGAAAGTTTTAAAATGGGTTTTTGTTTCACAGTTGTTACACAAAATTTTGTCACTGTCCTTGCAATCCCCATCTCGCCCATTGGAGGGTCATTCCTGTGACCAATAAGCAGTGTCATGCCTTGCAAAAACCATCATTGCATTCCTTTGCATGAGCGTAACATTCCTCTTGTTGAAAATTCCTCGAGCAGGACTGTAAAAACACTTATTTTTGCCTTGGTGCGAGTAGCCAGTTACACTCCCGCACCGAGCTGGAAAATTAACACTGAGCCCGCGCCAGTTGGTGCTCTGTCCCAGTTAAGCACCCGCGCCAAGCTATTTATGGAATGTTTTTTAAAAATAGAGGCAGACGTTCTATTCCAACCACCTCGAGGATGAGTCATTGGGAGTGGTTGAACTTAAACAACCACAGACTCCCTCCTTTAGTTAGTAGTTTCCACCTCCCTTGGAACTCTCCTAAAGGATAGGACTCCCTCCCACCTTTGTAGGGATCCCAACCTCCTCCTTTTCCTCTATAAAAGAAGTTATCTCTCTTAGTACAAGCTAGCTGAACTTGGAGAACTGATACTATAGCTGAATGACTAGAGAAGATAGATAGAAGGAATTACGTTGAGGAGAGCTTGAGTCTATGCTGTCACCTCGTCCGAAATCCTGACGAACATTTGAGACGCGCGTTGCCTGAACCCCGCTGGAGGAGACTGCGACGTCAAAGCATCGGTTGTAACTCTTCCTTCTATTCATTTATATACATGACTACTGTTTGGTTCCACTATTGTGTTATGATGTTTGTGTAATACGATATCTTTAACCCTCTTTGACTGGTTAATAGTTATGAGTGAAACTATGATGTCATATGTTGTTCTTGTTTCTTGTTCTATGTGCAGGATTCTGGGCGTAACAACGAACGGATTGTGATTTGCCAAGGCAGGAGCGAGAGGCTACTACTCTTTCCATAACAACGGTAGCGTTGGATTTCAGGTAGGTCGATCTACCATGTCTCTTGTTCATTCATTAACTAGGAAGAAACACTTTAGCGTGTCCCTTTGTTTCTAGACCCACAGTAGGGCTAGAGGGATCGTCTCTGTCCGCAGAGAGGATTTACCTACGTAACAAATTGGCGACTCCACTAGGGATCAGTGCGAGTTTTTCGTTTCATCCTCTTGGGTCAATTTCGATTATCGATTTCGTTCTCTATCTTTTTTTCGTTTGTTTGCTTAATTTCTATCCTCTTTTCAGCTCCAAAGTGTCAAGATTGGCCTCTGCTCATTAATTTTTGGGTTTTTCTCTTTTTCCCATAGGTATCTAGCTTGGCGCGGTTGTTGTCTGAACAGTCGCGCTGATTGGCACAGGTTGCTCTCTTTGCACTCGCGCCAACCCTTGTATGGCGCGGATTACAGCCTTACAGTGGCGCCAACCCCTGTAGGTTTTGGTTTGACCTCCTTAATGAGTTTTTTGGTCAATTGTGCTTGCTTCTGGGTTATTTTTTGGGTGTGATTTAGCCTTCGAAACTGTGTTGACTACTGTAGAATTCTTTCTTTCAGTTGTTTGTCCTTTTTCCTGTCAGTTTCCTTTAAGGCCTTAAGGTTTCTAAGTGTTCTTGTACACTGAGCCTTCTGTTTGAAACACAAGTCTCTTTGATTGTTGCCAGCCTCATTTCATTTTGCGTCATTACACTGAGTTTTTCTTCATCCTTTTGAGTGTTTTGGTTGAATGGTATTTTCATTTCATCGATTGATCCTTCCCCTTGGTGCTCCATGCATCGATTACATTGCTTGTGTTGGGTTGATATTGGAAATTATCTCTATTTGATTGAAAGTTTGCTGCATTAGCTTGAATGTTTTTGTGTTTGTTTCGCTTCGGTTGAGTCATTCAATTTTAAATCCCTACGTTCGCAAAACTCAAACTAGTGTTTATTATTTTTTTCCATTTGAATTATTACACTGTGTGCTTTTTTCATTGAAAAATCAAAAAATATGTTTTGCATTCTTTCGTTGCATCGAAATTGAAACATTCCTTTGCATAACTAGTATTTGTCATCTAGGAAGGAGTTTCGTTTTCGATTTATTGCATTAGAGGCATTAGAAGTTTTCTTCGTATACTTTCTTTGTTTGTTATTGTTTGAAAGATTTCTATCCTTCTTATAACTAGCATTCATCGAAATGGAATGATGTTCATTTGCATGTAGTTTTCATTTAGGAAGTTGAACTCCAAATTCGATAGGGCCTTGAAATTGAAACATAATTCAAGATTAACTTTAAAATTTACTCAATGAACCTAAGGCAACATTGAAACCTAACGCAATATTTCTAGTGGTCTAGGCTAGAGACGTGTTTTGGCGTCTTAAAAACTATTAGCTGTCGCTCGCCTGTTGGCTTTAGACAGCGCTAGTACGGAATTGTGCTCCCTGTACCGTCGAGTATATAAAGGGATGCCCCTCTAGGTTGCAATCCTTTATCCATAGGAAGCCGAGTCTACCACCTTGTAACCGTGATACACCGAACACAACATTATCTATTTCATTTGATCACCAAGGTGTATATGGTAGTTCACGGAAACCTGGTACACCTTCTTGCTTAGAATTCCTGAGAAGTCATTTCGATCATTTCGTTACTCTTTAAACAAGAGAAGAGATCATCGAGCACTTGTCCTTTCACGCTCGTTTCAAATTGAAAGTGACTAGAGTCATATTTTTCCTGTATCTCAACTCTTAAAACATGAAACACTGAATTTTGGTTTCAGTGTTATAAAATTAATCACCTACAATCACATGCCTATTAAAAGTTTATTACTTGGCCTGATTAATTTCCTTGGTTCTTGTTTTGGCACTTTCGATTTGTTATCTCTTTTCCTTCCTGTTCTGATATACAGTCAAAGTGGCGGAACA
The DNA here is from genome assembly GCA_034641835.2 of Pinus albicaulis. Taxonomy (NCBI): domain Eukaryota; kingdom Viridiplantae; phylum Streptophyta; class Pinopsida; order Pinales; family Pinaceae; genus Pinus; species Pinus albicaulis. The sequence continues at coordinate 574,898,773 of CM076579.1, forward strand.
TCCAGTTTCGTCATCCTCACTGCCTCATAGTGGTGGTTCTTTTCCAAACGTTTCTTTTGAAATCCCTAAGTCCACTAGGTCTGTTGAGTTTTCACAGCCTATTCTTCCGTCTGTCCAACCCCTTGCTACTCGATCTCCGCTTGACGAGCCACTTGAGTTCAATTGGCCTCCTTCAAGTGCTTGGTTTGTTTTTGGGGAAGAAGGAGACTTTCCTCCTCTTACGTCAGGATCGCCTTTTGTTGCTGCTGCGATACCTCCTAGTCCCCGTAGTATTTTCGAAGATCTTACGACAGACTCAGATATGGATTCCTCTAGTCCTGTTGGCAGTGAAGGAATGCCTGTTTCCACAGGAGAATATCAACTCTTTCCTGAAGATCTCTCACGTGCCTCTATCCAATCTTCTACACCGTCGGTATCACTTCCGCTTGGATATAGATCCTTCAGTCAGATCATGTTTGGCATTGCCTCCATTGTGAAATCTAGTATGGTAACTCCTCCTCAGAGTTCGGTCCTACCTTCATTAGGGCTATCACCTTCAACTCCTGGATTGTCGGTTACTGTCACGTCTGTTCGAGTCCAACCGACGGTTTGTGTGGCTTCTAGTTCAGTTTCCACTCCTCCTGTGATTCTTGGCGGTCTTACTTTTGAAGAATATATGTTGGTTGTTCAATAGCAGAGTTCTCAGGGTTCTCAGCAGTCTCAGGCTCCTGTCAATCCTCGATTCCATCACTATGATTCTATTGGTAATCCCGTATATATCTATCCGCACCATTATGATGTGTATGGTAGTCTGATATATTTTCCTCCTATTGATCCTTATCAGGCTGTTTATGATCCTTATCAGACTGTTACTCATTTGGGACCTACCCTGCCTGCACAACCCTCTGGCTTGCAAGGACAACCCTCATCGGGACAACCTTTAGCTCAGCAGGGCCCTGCTTCTAGTCCACAGGGACAACCATACAGTCCACAAGGCCAACCTTCACAAGGTCAGCCTTTGGCCCAACATGGACAACCCTCCAGTCTTTCAGGTCAACCTTTGAATCAACCAGGACCATCTTTTGGTCTTGGGGGGAAAAATTATCCATCACAAGGACAATCTGTTGCACCTCAATCACAACCGCACGTTCAGTATGGCCCAAATACTATGCAACCAGGACAACCCTTTGGTCCTTCTCCAAGTCAACCTGGTTATCAGGGATAACCTGGTTCATTGCAACCATCAGGCTAGCCTTTCCCACAAGGACAACTTGGTGGTCCCCAACAACAGTTTCAACAACCGGTTCAACCAGCTCAACAGCCATTTCAACCTGCCCACTAGAAAATTCCTTCAGTTTCGCAGCCAGTTCTACCTGTTTACCCTGCTAAGCAGCCTGCTCAACCGCAGGGTGCTTATTACCCTCAAGTTTGATATCAACCGGTATATAGCGTGCCCCATATTCCTTACCCTCAAAATCAACTTGTGTATCATCAACCTCAAAGCCATGCTTACATTCCATAGCAGAATCCTTATACTGCTTAGCAAGGACCTCGATGGCCTACTTCGACTCAATAGCCTGGTCCTCAACCCTAGTATCAACCGAATTATCCTGCTTCTAATCCCTATGATCCAAATTTTTCGGGACAGAATGTATGGGGACAGAATCCCACTCGGACTGGGTGGAATGTACACACGGGTCCTTATCAAAGACCTCCGACGAATTTTAATACTCAATTACCATTTCTTGCTACGTTGGAATTACTTGATGTGTCAAAATCGACAAATGATCCTATTCTTCATAATCGGTATTAGTCTCCAGTCCTGACCAAGATTCTTGGTGATTGTCCTAAATTTGAGGGTAAACCTAGCGAAGACCCCCAAATGCATGTTATGTCTTACCACTTGTGGTGTTCCTCTAACTCTTGGGTTAATGATTCTATTTGGCTCCGTCTTTTCCAACGAACTCTTACTGGTGCCACTGCAAAGTGGTACATTGAGTTATCTCGTGGAGTTTTTCAAGATTTCAATTCCTTAGCTATGGCATTCCTTACACATTTCTAGTTACCAGTCCGTTATGAGACCGGGACGCACCTACTCACTTCATTGAAACAGGACCGAGCTACTCATATCTCGGATCATATTCATGAGTGGAGGCGACGTCGTCGCATGATCAAATCTGAGATTCTTGATCATCTTCTAACTCATTGGTTCACTACCTCCTTTTTCAATCAGATCGCCAAAGACATCGCTATGGGGGCATGTGTAGCCGAGGAACAAGCCATTGCGTACGCCCAGTACCTCGATCTTGTGTACTCTCAATCCGACGCTCTATATGATATCTTTCCTGATGCTCCTTGACCTGGAACTTCTAAACCACCAGCGACTCCATCCGTTGATGGTATTATTGGTTTTGTATCTCAGACTTCTCAGAAGTCTCCATCTAATTCTGGGAAGTAGAAGTCTACTTCTTCCAATAATGTTGCTTCTTAGTCAGTTCTGAATTCTGGCAAGCCCGCAGAAGTGAATGCCATTCAAGCCAATCCTACGGATAACGCTTCTAAAGGTAAGAAGAAGGGTAAAGGTAAGGCCAAAGTCGATACCCCGAAATAGGATTCTTCAAAACCTCGTTCTGCTGGTATTACTCAACGCAAACTGAAGTATCCTTGTTTAATTTGTGACGAAGAGCACTTCACCAAAGACTGTCCTCGACGGTTCGAAGTGAGCTGATTGCTCAAAGGAACTCAAGGAGCTCTGGCTGTTCTTAAAGAAACTTTTCCTACTTATAAAACTCAGATGGTAGATAAACCTCATTCCTCTACCCCATTTGGTTCTCAGGTTTATATGATGAACGGTTCTGCACCCGTTTCTATTACTACTTAATCGAAAGATTTTTCTGGTTCACGTCAGGCAGCGGGGAAGGAGATCGATGATGGTCCTCCTCCTCCACCTGTTTCTGGCCCTCTTGATATTGAACGCCTAATACTGAATCTGTTGTGCGACCACCTTCCAAAGGTGTGATTTGTAAGTCTTTGTACAATCCCAACGCCTGTGCCGCTCAACATTACAATATTTTTGAGGGTTTGGCTCAGGCGTCATCCACAATGTCTGCGTTAGAAGTACTTCAGAGTTATCCATCACAAAGGAAAGCATTGTTATCCGCGATAGGTGGGGTTGATCCTGCCGATACTAGCTTGCTTGCTTTCGATTTAGAGAATTTCATCCCGTGACTCCCACACCAAATTGCGCTCACCATTCAAGTTGGTATAAATGGTTTGAACATTCACCGGGTAGTCGTGGACGAGGGTGCATCTACCTGCGTTATGTCATATACTTGTTGGAAAGCCATTAGTTCTCCAGCTCTCACCTCGTCACCCAATTCCCTTGAAGCATTTGATGGAAGAGAGTCTAAACCTCTTGGCGTTCTCGCTAGTTTACCGATCACATTAGAAGGGAAGACAATCAATGTCGAGGTTGAAGTCGTTGATGCTAAACTCAATTATAATATTCTCCTCGATCGCAGTCGGACTCACGCAATGCTATGTGTTCCGTCCACTCTCTTTCGTGTTTTGAAATTCCCGCACGAAGGAAAAATTATTACTGTCGATCAATTGTATTTTTTTGCTTCTTCTTCCGAGAGCAATGTTCCATATGTAGATAAGATTCTTACTCCCTACGAGAGCGTATGGCCAGGCCTTTTCAAGGATCCTGCCCTCATGGGTATTTTCCCTCTTCCACCACCAAATACTATTCAGGTCAACATGATTTCTCGCACCGATGACCCATGGGTTATCCCTTCTCCTTAACAGATTGATTCTTTCAGAGATTCGATTATTGTGAACTCATCGCCGCGTTGGACACTCAATCCTCTGATTCTACTCCTTCGAGTATGTCTCTTGACATTTATTTTCAATCCCCTTGGCTTGGTGATTTTGATTCATCAGATCCTTTAAAAGAAGTGTTTCCCTCCGATGAGGCCATCATGGAAACCATGTATCTCGAAGATCTCCCGTGGGACGATAATTAGCATCGTTCCTCGTTCCTCCCAAGTCTCGGGGCCATGCCTACCTGTCTTGAGAGTTTTTATTCTCAGGTTCCTTCTCCTCCGCTTCAAATGCCTGTTCAGATCCATGAAGTTTTTTTGGAAGGTAACTTGAGTAAAATTACATAGACAATGCCTATTGACATTTCCATTAAACCGAGAATTGTCGAGAACATCCATATTGGGGTCACTTGTTCTTTCGATGAAGTACAGGTCTATACTAGCCTTTTCCTTGAATTCCGTGATGTATTTGCATGGTCCTGTTGTAGCCAGCAAGAACCCCCCTTCTTATTTAGTATTAGTAATAATACTAAATAAGTGGAGACCCTTAGTTTAAAAATCCAAAAAAATTAATTAGTGCTTGTTTTCTTTAAAAAAAAAAAACTTACTATCATTAACTTAAGAAAATTCCTTGGAAAATATTTAAATAAACTTAAGATTATGATAGATTAGAATAAAATATTTCTTTGAAGAAATATCGCATCCATTGCAAGTGAGTAAAAGATATCTTTTGCAAATAGAATTTTCTAAATTGCGATAGCGCGATCCAAAACTATGCATTAAAATATTTATCGCATTTTCATATCTTACGCTTCAAATCATTGATGTGCGACAACAGTTATCGCAAATCGCATATCGCAGAGACTATATTAACGGATATTTTTCTTATGTTATTTTTTTGCGATATTGCGATTTCGCGATATTGCGATGTTACGAGTTTGCGATTTGCGATAGTTGCGATTTTGCGATGATTTCGATTTGCGAAAGTTGCGATTTGCGATATTGCGATTTTGCGATATTGCAAAGCAAATCGCAGATCGCATTATCGCAGATTCTTAAAGCTCGTTGTATGAAGAAAATCTTTCCATAAATCGATATCCGTTATGCGCTTTGATGTCAAATTAATGAATGGATTGTCAATTATTAATGAAAAGGATTTTGTTTTGATTGAAAGGTTATTTCACGTTAAAATAATTTATTTCATACGCCTTCAGCATTTAAAACTATCCCGTCACCTTTCTCATATCATTATTCTCACTTAATTCGCAAAACCGCAGGCGCGAAGAACAAGAGACTATACAAAGCGATATACAAAGTATTATGGGAAAGAAAGAGAAAGCTCCGAGTTATGAGAGTAAAGAGATGGCATCCTTGTCACGCAGACACTGCCTGCAACAAAGATGCTGGTATCACCACTTGGGAGAGTATGTTTAATTTGCTTGAAGAAGAAAACCCAAGAGTAATGGATGTTGCGGCTACTGCAGGTTCAAGTAATTCTTCTGAAGCATCTCTTACAGAGTTGGCTTGTTCATTTTTGCACCGGATAGCAGCAATACCTAGAATTCTTCCATATACAGACATGGTAAAATGGGTGTTGGATAGCATTGATATTACGGACAGGCAGTTTAGAACTCAAGGTCAAGAGCTCATCGGGTCATTTACTCCAGAATATTTGAGGCTTATGTATCATTTGTCGGAGCCTCAGGAAACTTAAAACAAACAATTTATGGAGAAATTTGCCAAGGAAAAAGAAAATTTGGTGGAATGCACCAAGGAATGGTCCAGAAGAGATGAACCACTGAAGAAAGATAAACACGGTATGTACAGTACTGGTTCACTTACTTCTCCATATTGTTTTGCTGCTGCTATGCTATGTAGGTTTTTTGGAAAGCCTGACATTAATAATTTTTTGCCTGAATGGCTTCCCTTATTGAATGCTGCTGTTAACGCTACCATTGTGGACTGGGCTAAAATATTGTCTGATAACTTAGCCATGACTATTTTCAATTATCGGTCTAAACGGACTGTCTCTCAGAGGATTTATCCTCCTTTTTATCTATCTGCCTATGTTATGGATTCAATCTGCTTTGTTTCTAAGTTCCCTTTAATGGGTTGGCAATGGACAATTCAGGATCCCCTACCCATTCACGTTTATCACAAAGAATTGTGGGAATCAAAGTTCATTCTTCATTTTTACAAAATTTGCCATGGCATAATGTTGCCTCTGTACAGAGTTTTGTATAATAAGGATGCTCCAAGGTTCTCCCCTGAAGCAGAAGTAGACATTCTCCCTGTCGCAAGATGGTTTGGAGAAGAATTGTTTACCTATGTGAGGGTTTTTGGAAGCTTTGATTCTCCTCATATTTTACCCTTGTATGTTCCGGATAAACTCATAGCTCGGGAAATTGCATATAAAACCTGTGGAGAGGGAGGTTCGACAAAAGAATTAAAGGATAAAAAGAAGGCCATCTGGCCACAATTTCCTGTATCCTGCGGAGCATTTTCATTATTTGATGTTGGTGATGCGTTTAAGGAAGTAAACAATATTACATGTTTATAATTGTTTAAGTTTCCGAGAAGGCTATTTGATCCACATGATGTTGTCAAGGATTTCACCACTGCAGTCAAAGTAAGAGTATTTTCTGGAGAAGAAGATTTTTTTGATGATATGTTTCAAGAAAAATGTTCATTTAAAGAAATTTTGCATTTAGCTCAAACACGGTTTTCCCCAGAAGAATTTCAAGAATTTAAAATGTACAGAGATAGAAGATTAACCACTATCCCTTTGGATAATTTGCGATTGGAACCCGCAAGGGAACCAATTCCTAGTGCCAGTCTCAGTGGCAGCTCAGAAACAGAAAGGTCTAAGTCAAAGTCTGGCAAAGAAACTTCTGAACGGTCTAAAAAGTCTGATAATGATCAGGATAAAAGTGAAGGCTCAGTGAAGGATACAGCTCAATCAAAAGAGCTTTCACAACAACAGACTTCAACCACTCCACAGTTGAACCTTCCACCTCTCAATGTAAAACAACCATCCGTAAGCACTCAGTTAGATAAAGAATGGGAAACATTTAATAATTTGATTAATGTTGAAGGACAGAACATACAAAATCCTATACAGACAACAAAAGGTTTAATCACAGGAATAAGTGGCAATGTCATAGAAACAGAACATATACCCATTGCTCCCTCCTCTGAGCTTGTACTTAAAATAGAAGAAATTCCTCCTCTATATATTTTCTATAGTCCACAACATAAAGCAGTAGTAAGAAAGCAAAGAAAGAAAAGGAAATTAGAAAGTGTGCTCTCTACTGATGCAAAACAATTGGATGTTTTATGGAAAGATCCTACTACGGATCCAACTGAAAATCTTACTAAATTATCTCAGATTACAGGAGCTTACGCCTCCGCAACCATCGACAAAGCATCTGAGGTACGGCTATTATTGAACGAGAAAGAAGATCAAATACAAGTTCTGCAACAACAATTACAACAAGCCCATGTTAACAGTGAAGCACAGATACAATTTGAAAAGTTACAGCAAGAGTTTCAGCAAATGCAGATTGGATATCAGAAAAGCTTGGCCGAAAAAGAGAAACAAATACAGATTATGCAAGAGATGCATAAAGACGACCCCAAGCTTACAGAGTTTATTTCAGAGTCTATTTCCTTGAATAATCAACTACTGCAACAACAAGATATATTATGCCAAAAAATTTCACAATGGAACTCTTTTTGTCAAGAAAGTGATAAAATCACTAATCATGTTGTAGAATTACGACATGATTATGATTTAACTAATGAAAGAGTTACTAACTATTTAAATTGGAAAAAGTCAGAGGAAGGAAAAAGAGCAGGAGCACCAATCATCAATGACGGTCATAAAGAAATGCTCTTCAATAATTGGGATGCACAGATCAGAGAGGCAGAAAAAGCAGTAGAGGAAGCAGCTACAACAGCAAGCAAAATTACTGATTGTGTAAATGAAAATTTGAACAAAGTTAATTTGATTTCAGAAACTATTCCAGGATACCTACCACAAGCACAACAATTGCAAACAGAGTGGAAACAGAAAACTAAAGAAAAGGCAAAATCAATTCAAGGATTGACAAAGTTAAATTGGGATTCTTACTGGACATATCTGGTAAAACCACACAGTTAATGCAGTGCTCTTAATTGCATCATTAATTCTGCTGAGAAGATCACGCCAACACTTGCCAATTCCGTTTTCTCGGGACAATTAAAATCTGAAGTTGGCCAGCCTCCTCTTCTCAAATCAATGCTGGATGCTTGCAAATTCAAAGATCAGATTCATAAGTAGTTAGTTGATAGTTTTTAATTTTAGATTTAGTTTTAATTTTACTTTATTTTTTGCCTAGAAAAAGGACGGTCATTTAAACCGAATCCTAAATTTTTGTAATAAACTATTTTTAGATTTAGTTAGTAGTATTTAAACCCTTCTCATGCATTTAGAGAAGGGTCCTGAAATTTGTCAAAAACTTATCCTCAAAACATGCACTTTTGCACCCTCAGAGGAGGTTTTGATGAATGAATGGAACAAGATTTATTGATATCTGTGTCTAATATCTGCTACTGATATTGCATTTATGTACTCTTAGTAGATGTTGGATTAAGAAGAGATGAATCATTATTGCTTCTAGCTCATGAGCAGAACCAGTTATAAATGGTACTCTTATCTCTTAACTATTTCTACTTCTGTGTTAAAGTAATATTTATGTTCAGTTATTTATATATTGATGCTTGAATGCTTAAGTTATCATTTGGCACTTTTGTATGGTGATAGCTATTTATTTATGCTTAATGTATGAATAGCTTATTATGCGATATGTTTTTCACAACTGTTTCATCTAACTTTTTATATGAAATGGTTTATCTTTATTGAATTCTTTTCTTATAACAATTGAATGATCTTTATTACCAATTGTTATTCGAAATCATTTTAGATCGCATAAATAGAAAGATTACATCCCGGGTTAGTTTAGAATTAGATATTTCTGTTTAAATTAGAATACAATTTGCATATGATTAGATTAGAAATAGAATAAAAGCATTTCACTTAGGAACCTTTTTAGAAAAGAAATATCTATTCTCAACACACACACACATATTGGGAAACTGGTCCCATTATCCCCAGTCGGACCCACTACACCAAACGGAAAAGGAGCTGCTAACCAAGGTCCGGACCGGGTGGGTATCCCCCTTGTTGTAAGACCCGATTTTCGGGGCTTCAACAGGTCCTAAGAAGAAATGCCAGGCATTGATCCTAGCATCGTGGTACATGAAATTCCTACTTACCCCGGTTCGAAACCTGTTCGCTAGCATCTTCATCCGATGCATCCTTGGAAATCTGCTGCCATTAAAGCTGAAGTGGATAATATTCTTAAAGCTGGCTTCATTTATCCGATTCCATTGACAGAATGCGTCTCTAATATTGTTCCTGTAGATAAGAAACAGGGTACTATTCGTGTCTATGTTGACTATCGTGATATCAATCGAGCTTTTCCCAATGATAATTATCCTACTCCCTTCATCGATCATATCATTGACGACTGTGCTGGGAGCGAGATTTTTTCCCTTATGGACGGTTTTTCTGGTTATAATCAGATAAAAATTCTCCCGAATAATAAACACAAGACTGCCTTCATCTGTCCTTGGGGTACCTTTGCATATAAGAAGCGTCATTTTGGTTTAAAGAATTCTAGGGCCACATTTCAGTGCGCGATGTCCTACGCCTTTCATGATATTCGTCACATCGTGCAGCCTTATCTAGATGAACTTCCGGCTCATTCAACTAAGCGTAGGGATCACCCTGACCATCTTCGTCAAATTTTTCTTCGTTGTAGACACTATAACATTCGACTTAATCCGCACAAGTGTGTCTTCTGCGTTGATTCTGGTAGACTCTTAGGGTTTATCATGTCCAAAGACGGAATTCGCCTAGATCCTCTCAAAGTTGAGGATATTATTAATTTATTAATCTCCCCTCTCCCTCCTCATTGCACCAGTTGCAGATTTTACAAGGGAAAGCTAAATTTTTACGTCATTTTATACCTAACTACGTCGAAGTTGCTAAAGGATTCACACGATTGTTGAAGCAGGGCATCCCTTTCTGTTGGGATGAAATCGCTTAGAAATATTTTGATGCATTGAAGACATTGCTTGTCAATGCTCCTCTACTTCGCCCTCCAAATTATCATCGTGATTTTTCCCTTTATTTAGCTGCCGTTTTCAGCGTGATTATGATGGTTTTAGTACAAGACGATGATGACGGTCATGAGCATGTTATTTATTACTTGTCTCGTAACCTTCTTGACCCAGAAACTCATTATTCTCATGTCGAGAAGTTAGCGTTAGATGCAGTTCAAGAAGTCCAACGTTTTCATCATTATATTCTCTTATGCACAATGACGGTGATTTCTGATTGCAACCCCATGACCTACATCTTGTATTGAAAATTTCTGGGGTGCAAATACTCTAAATGGATTGTTATCCTCCAAGAGTTTGATTTGGAATTTACTGCTGCCAAGTTTAAGAAATCAATAGTTTTTGCTGATTTGCTTTGTTCTCTCCCTTCCGACTCCGCTCCTTCTCGTTTTGAGGAATCCATTCTAGATGATACGCTTTTCTTGGTTAGCACCCTTGATCCATGGTAGGGTGACATCATCTTTTATCTCCAAACTTCTACTTTCAGATCTGAGTTGACGAAGTATGCCCACCGACGCATCCACCATCAGTCACAACCTTATTGAATAGTTGGATATACACTCTATCGTATTGGAGTCGATTCTATACTCCGTCGATGTTTGACTCTCAAGGAGGATGAGAAAACCTTGAATGATTGTTACAATGGCGCTTGTGGCAGTCACATGTCTGGTTATGATACTGCATAGAAGATTCTTCGTGTTGGTTATTTTTGGCCTTCTATTTTCAAAGACTGCATTGTCGCGGTTCGTAAATGCCATGATTTCCAGATTTACCAATGCAAGATGCGTGCGCCACCCATTCCTCTTCATCCTGTCATTACCGTTGGTCCCTTTACGAAATGGGGCATCGATTTTATGATGTGTAATCCTCACTCGGCCGGGGAGCATGCTTATATTATCGTAGTCTTGGACTACTTCACCAAATGGGCCGAAGCAATGCATACACTTGCCGCCGACGGTAAGACAGCTGTTCATATTCAATCTCATTATTTCTAGGTTTTGTGTCCCGCAAGCCATCGTTACCGATCATGGTTCCCATTTTCGGCATTATATGGTGGCGGAGTTGACTTCTAAGTTGGGTCTGCGTCATGAGATCTCAACGCCGCACTACCCTCAAGCCAACGGCCAGGTTAAAGCTGTGAACAAAGTTCTTGTCACTATGCTTCAACGTACGATTGGGATCCATAAATCAAATTGGCATCTCATGTTATTTTCAGCTCTTTGGGCATATCGAACCTCAGTTAAGAGTGCAACCAGGTTCACTCCTTTCCACTTGGTCTATGGCCTGGAAGCTACTCTCCTGATTGAATGTGAAATACCTTCGCTCAAGTTAGCTATTGAATTACTGCCAGATACTTCACCGGAGGAGGAACGTCTCCTTTATTTAGAAAGACTGGATGAAACCCGCCGCTTTTCTGCTTTGGTTATCGAAGCACAGAAAAAGCGGGTGAAGGCTCATTTTGACTAATCAGTTTCCCCTCGTTCTTTCGTTGAAGGAGATCTCGTCCTCCTGTATGACCAAGCTCATGATAAGCTGGGGGCAGGAAAATTTCAACCTATGTGGCATAGGCCCTACATCATTAAACATGTATTGCAGAATGGGGCCTATGAGCTTATTGATTATGAAGGTCATCCTCTTGAACAACCCAAAAATGGGTTGTATCTCAAAAAATATTATGCATGAGTCAGGCATGTGTAATAGGTGTACATAGGTGTCATTTTCATTTTTTGTACATGTTTTTGGTTTGATGTGCTTTCTGAGCGTTTTCGTGCTTATTGGGTCTTGCTTATGGTGCAGATGTCTATTACCCCTTATGTCGGTTTCGCGGATGGTGCTTCCCGCAGTGCCAGGAATTTGTCTTCGACAGCCTAGGTAATTTATGATCCTTCTGGTGAGTTGATAGATTTGCAAGGCATTTTTCTAGAACGAGCTACAAACAATTTCGCTGAGTATAGCGCTGTTATTGATCTATTAATCGAAGCAATTGATCTCGACATACGTGCATTGCTTGTAAATCTAGATTAACAGCTTATCGTTCTGCAACTCAATAGTCATTATTTAGTTAGAAATCCACATATTATGAGATTGTATTTACGTATTCGTTTGCTAGAAAGACATTTTGATTTTATTACATATCAGCATATTGCTAGATGAATGAATACATTAACTAATACAGTGGCTAACCTTGTATTAGATAGACATTTGCGTAATTTGTAAATCATCATCACATGTAAAAGATCCATGTAGGAATATATATATATATATATATATATATATATATATATATATTTGCAGCTGTGTGCATCATAACTTCAAAAAATATATGTGTGTTTTTGTTACATCCTGAGACATCATGTCTCTCAAAATATGCAGATGAAAATAAAACCTAGGTGTCTAATCAGCATGATGCTCGTGATAACATGTCATTGCCCGTACAAGCCGCCTTAGCAAGCGGTGAATTCGGCTAGGCACCCCTAAAGTATGTCTCTGGTAGGTGCATGGAACATCATCAAATCGTGCATAGTCCTGGACTCCTCGGGTGATTCCCTCCATATTACGCACTATCTCATCTTCCTCACCGCCCTCGCCTTGAGGGTCGAAATCACGAGGTATTTGCCTCGCTATCGGTGACATGCCTACGGGTCCCTTTGGGTCAACATCTGCAAACACATGGATTTAATGTTAGAACATGCATAGATAAAAAAATCATAATAATCATGAAACTTAAAAATGAGTCTCACCCAAATCTTCATCCCAATCCTCTCCCTCCAGGAGCGGGAGGTCCGGATCTTCAGTGAAATTTGTACCAGAGTAGGGCCAGTCCTCCACGACAATCAGTTGTCAGCGGAGCCAATCGAAGAATTCTGGTCTCTAGGACATCTGTTGACTGCCCCTTTCCCTTGGCATCAGAGCTACCCATCGAGCCATCCGTGGTTATCTCGCTGGTGGTGTTGGGACTATGACCTCCTGTCACTGGAAAATGGGTAGTCGTTCCAAGAAGAACGATACCAGAATAGATCCATAACCAAATTGTTTCAATTTGGTCTTCTTGCATTTTGTTAGTTGGCGTTTCATGTTTATTGTCACGGCCTCTGCCCAGTTGTAGATGGTTGGTGCCAAGTAGTCTACATCAAGGAGCAACTGTGTCTTTGTTGCTTCGTGCGGTTCTTGTGATCCCATAGCTCGTGTGATGGTATGTAGCACTATTATGAGTGTCAAGTCTGGGATAGTCTGGATATCAACTTTCCCACTGCCTGATCCTTTTCGTGCCCCCGGACATACCCTGTCTATCACCATGGTCATGTTTTCCATGCAAGGCCGAGTACCAGTCAAGATTGGTGCTACTCCCCTCTGCGATAATCCTGTTATGAAATGGACGTCAGAGACTTCAATCTCAAGTTCTTGATCCCGAAGGATGAACTTATCTTGATTTTTTTCCCATAAACTGATCAGATACTGTAATAACTTTGGTTGGGCTCGGAGACATGGCATTAGGAAGATTTTTTCCAGACCACAAATTCTGAGAGCTTCCATGACTCTCTCATGTTGGGTGTGGAGCTTGATTATCTTGTTTATTTTGTATCACAATGTTGGACCCCTGTACCTAAATGGGGCGGCAACGTCGCCCAAAATTAAACGCTGCCTGGGGGGTCCAAGGGGGGGGGGGGGCGACTGCAACTTTATGGAGCCCCCCCTTGGTGGGGGGTTTCGGGGGTAGCGCCCCTGAAGCTAAAAACAAATGTAAAATTGCCTTGTAAAAGTATAGTAATTTCTAGTCAATTTATGCCATTCATAAGGCGGATGATTTGACGATAGAAGTTATGTTTAGTTTAGGGTTTTTTTCCCTAGAAGGCAACCCCTCGCTTAGATGAGGGTATTTTATTGCGGCTGTGTATTGTATGTGTATTCTCGGAGCGAGAAACATATAGGGAGACTGTGAGAGAGAACAGAGGATATTACAACGGATCTGCTGTAGGTTGTGTCTCTTCATTTTGTTGGATAATAGAAAGGAAGAACTGGCTATTCAGGATGGACATAGCCCAAACTAGGTGAGACACGCATATTTGTGTCTCTCTGGTTTTATCTGTTTTGTGTGCTTGTTTTTTCCGCATATTTTATGTGTTTCATTGCTCTGTAATATTTAATTTTCTAACAACTGGTATCAGAGCCGAAGGTATATTTGGCTGATAAACTCGCAGGAAAGAAGGGTTCCTAGTTCGAGTGGGAGCAATGGCGGAAGATGGTAAATTTAAGGTTGAGAAATTTAATGGCCAAAACTTCACACTATGGAAGATGCAGATGGGAGATTATCTGTATCAGAAAGATCTGTACCTACCATTGAGTGGAAAAACAAAGAAGCCGACGACTATGACAGACAAAGAATGAGATATTCTTGATAGAAAGGCACTCGGAACAATACGGTTGTGCCTCGCGGCGTCGGTAGCCTTCAATATTTCGAAGGAAACAACAACAGAGGGTTTGATTAAGGCGTTGGCGAAACTATATGAAAAACCCTCGGCCTCAAACAAGGTATTTCTTATGAAACGTTTATTTAATATGAAGATGTCGGAAGGTGGATCTGTTGCAGACCATTTAAATGATTTTAATATAGTTACCAGTCAGTTAAGTTCTATAGGGGTAAACATGGATGATGAAGTTAGAGCTCTGTTATTTTTGTGCTCATTGCCAGAAAGCTGGGATGGTTTAGTTATGGCCATAAGTAACTCTGTCTCTGGATCTAGTACTTTAAAGTTTGATGATGTTGTCGGTGCTATCCTTAGCGAGGAAATGCGACAGAAAAGCTCTGGTGAGACATCGGGTAATGATTTGAGTGTAGAGTCTAGGGGAAAAAAAATGGAAAGAGGAAAGAGCTCAGGATATCACAGTAAATCAAGGAAAGGCAGATCCAAGTCTAGATAGGGGATAGTGTGCTGGAAATGCAGAAAGAAAGGACACCTAAAGAAAGACTGTAGATCTCGGAAGGGAAAAGAAGGAGACACACAGCAAGAAAACAAACATGAAGCAAATGTGATAGGTGATGTGTTACAAGATACTCTGATTCTTTCTTTCGAAAATGTTACTAATTCTTGGGTTGTAGATTCAGGGGCCTCATTCGATGCCACACCTGATAAGAAATATTTTCATGACTATGTTCAAGGATATTTTGGACAAGTCCATTTGGGTGATGATAAACCTTGTAAAATTGTTGGAATGGGTAAGGTTCTTGTAAAACAATAGAATGGAAACCAATGGCTATTAAAGGAGGTAAGGCATGTTCCAGATCTGAAGAAAAATCTGATTTCAACAGGGTAGTTAGGCGGTGAAGGTTGCGTGACAACTTTCACAGATAAAACTTGGAAGGTCACCAAAGGAGCGCTGGTAAGAGCAAAAGGCAAAAAGGTTGGTACATTGTATTTATACAATGGTATTTCTAACTTTGTTAATGCTTTAACTTCCAAAGGAGCAGATGCAAAATTATGCAATCATAGGCTCGGACACATGAGTGAGAAGGGGATGAAGATTCTTCACTCAAGAAATTTTTTGCTGGGTTTGAAGAATGTTGATTTGGATTTTTGTGAGAATTGCTTTTATGAAAAACAGAAGAGAGTCAGATTTCTCAGAGTTGGGAAAGAAAATAAGAGCGAAAAATTAGAGCTTGTGCATATAGATGTATGGGGACCTGCTCAGGTATCATATCTTGGTGGTTCTCGTTATTATGTTACTTTTATTGATGATGCAACTAGAAAAACTTGGATTTATTGTATTCAGAATAAATATGATGTATTTGATACTTTCAAGAAATGGAAAGCTTTGTTTGAGATTGAGATAGGAAATAAGTTGAAGTGTCTCAGATCAGACAATGGAGGTGGATATTGCAGCAAAGATTTTGTGTAATGTTCCTTTTCAGGAATTTCAGCAACTCCTTCAGTGAGGACGCTGTATAAGGAAAACTCTGCAATAAAAATGCTGAACAAGACTTGGATCCTCCTGTA